>CAXITT010000223.1:588580-663039 GCA_964033795.1 Lymnaea stagnalis
CCCCCCCCCCCACCTTTTTTTTTTCTCACTTTTTAGGATCGCAACCACACATTATTTTCATGCCACTGTAGTATATTCATATTTTAATGACCCACCAACCTTGACACCACAGATCTATTTCACCAACCATTGTAGAAACATTAAAGATACTATTACGCACAAACGATATTTACATGAAAATCTCATACTGCGCAGTTATCGGGAATTTTAAATTTATCGGGAATTTTAAATTTATCGGGAATTTTAAATTTATCGGGAATTTTAAATTATCTTCCCCTTGAAAAAGAGAAAAGTCTTATTTTTGAGGGGGGTTTTTGCTTGAGATGGGGCTGAAAGTTTAACAGAACGTGTTGTCAACGGGAATGAAGCTATGTGCCAAGTTTCAGCTCGATAGGTTGACGGAAAGTGGGTCAATTAGCCGTATGAGGCCACCCACGAACAAAAGCGTAGTTAAATAAGTAGGATTTAAAAATAGTCCAGCACACTTAGGCCTATTCATCTGCAGCAGTCGGACATTAACGTAAACGTACGGAAGGCGGTCCTCGAGCAGGCGGTTCAAATTTCTTTTAGTTGATTTTTTGTTGTCATTGATAGTTCAGGGGTAGTAGCTACGAGGCAACTCATTAAAAATTAAGTTTAAAAAAATAATAATTTTTTTCTCTCCCCTCGAGTTAAGAAAAGAAAACAACTCTTGAACAAAAGGGGGCTTTCTGAACATAGGCAAGGATTTTTTTTTTTAAATTCTGAACAAAGGCCTACAAAACGAATAAGGACTTTCTGAAAATACGATGAGTAAAGACATTCTAAATAAACTAGACGGATATAAGTATAAGAATTTATGAATATTCCAAACTAATAGGTACCTTATAAAGCTGCTCTGCGAACAGGGGCTTTCTGAATGTCGGATAGGAACTTTCAGAACGTTCATTTGGCGTCTATAAGCATCTACTGTCACTTTGGTCTTGTATAAAAATAAACTCGGAAAAAAAATTATGTAAATGAATCAAAAAACATTTTAGGCCTTATGCCGTGCGCATAGTTTGAATTAAGCAGCATCTTACAAAAAAGAAAAAAAAAAAAATAATAATTAAAATAAAAAATACTATAACATTTAAAAGAAGGCAGTTGTTTCTTTCTGAAATTCCCCACTTGATATATCATATTTTGTTGGTATATTTTCATTCAACTGCTCGCCATAATCATGGAAAACTCTATACCCTAAGGCTGAAAATAGTTCCGCACACTGCGACTGTATCAAAGCGATGCTTCTGAACGACAATCTTCTCCTCCAGCTGTGGGCTGTCGCGGAGGCGTTGCGGCGCGTCGTGCAAATGTTGCAGTCGTCGGGGTTTCCCGCGTAAGTTATGTTCCAGATGTAGTCTTTTATCTCTTGCGACAACGTCAGATGAAGGAAACCGTAAAGCTGCTGTGTCGCTGCAACGGGGTACTGGACCAAATCTTCGTAGCGCAGCGAGAACAGTCTGCCGGGAAAATCAACGGCTATTATTTTGGCGAGCTCCAGGTCGCGCAGCACTCGCTGGCAATGTTTGTAGGAGCTTTCTCCCAAATGCGGCCACTTGAACATTCCGACTTGGTACTGGGACTTCATAGATCCTCTGGGATCGCGCAAGAGGTGAAGGACCTTTACCGCGGGGTCATTTTTCATGAGGTCATACACATGTCGCATTGACCCCCTGATTATCTTGGTGACGATGGCTGGAGAGGTAAGGCATTCTTGCACCGTCTCTTGAAGGCACTTTTCTATGTGTAGTTCATCTGGAGAGGGTAAAAAAATAGGATTTATCATCTTATAGTTTCAGATTTAGATAAACATTACAAATTCATTGGGTGTAAATTTATCACCAACCTTATAGGTAAAATTACGATAGGATTATGGGAAGTAAAATAAAAATAAAATAATGTTAAAAAACAACAACACAGGCTTTTGGATGAAAGGCGTTCATAGGGTGTGGCAGGACACTTCACGAGGGTGTGTAAAGACACTTTACGAGGGTGTGGCAAGACACTTTACGAGGGTGTGGCAAGAAACTTCATGAGGGTGTGTAAAGACACTTTACGAGGGTGTGGCAAGAAACTTTACGAGGGTGTGTAAAGACACTTTACGAGGGTGTGTAAAGACACTTTACGAGGGTGTGGCAAGACACTTTACGAGGGTGTGGCAAGAAACTTCATGAGGGTGTGGCAAGAAACTTCATGAGGATGTGGCAAGAAACTTCATGAGGGTGTGGCAAGAAACTTCATGAGGGTGTGGCAAGAAACTTCATGAGGGTGTGGCAAGAAACTTCATGAGGGTGTGGCAAGAAACTTTATGAGGGTGTGGCAAGACACTTCATGAGGGTGTGGCAAGACACTTTATGAGGGTTTGGCAAGAAACTTCATGAGGGTGTGGCAAGAAACTTCATGAGGGTGTGGCAAGACACTTCATGAGGGAGTGGCAAGAAGTGGCAAGAAACTTGATGAGGGTGTGGAAAGAAACTTCAGGAGGGTGTGGAAAGAAACTTCATGAGGGTGTGGCAAGAAACTTCATGAGGGTGTGGCAAGAAACTTTATGAGGGTGTGGCAAGAAACTTCATGAGGGTGTGGCAAGACACTTTATGAGGGTTTGGCAAAAAACTTCATGAGGGTGTGGCAAGAAACTTCATGAGGGTGTGGCAAGACACTTCATGAGGGTGTGGCAAGAAACTTCATGAGGGTGTGGCAAGACACTTCATGAGGGTGTGGCAAGACACTTCACGAGGACGTGGCAAGACACTTTAGGAGGGTGGGACAAGAAACTTTATGAGGACTTGGCAAGACACTTTACGAGGGTGGGACGAGAAACTTTATGAGGACTTGGCAAGACACTTTACGAGGGTGGGACGAGAAACTTTATGAGGACTTGACAAGACACTTTACGAGGGTGTTGCAAGACACTTCACGAGGGTGTAGCAAGACACTGCATGAGGGTGTGGAAAGACACTTATGAAATGGGCACCACTTGAAAAAAGGGCCGAGCGAAAAATCAGCCATCCTGGGCCAATAATTCTTAGTGCAATTATTTGTTTTCCTAAAAAAATCTCTACAAACTCCTCTACAAGTAACAATATGTTATTTATTATTCTTCTTTAATTGGATTTCAGCTTTACTTTGTATTTATTTAAAAACAGGTGAATCCAGCTTGAAAGGTGCACACTTTTGGTTCTTGGCGTGGACGCCATAGAAATCATGTTCTTCGCTACGCCTCTTATTGTGGCATCGAATGATTACAACGAGCTCAAGGGGGCAGTCCGCCCATTACATAAACTTAATAAGGGGGGGGGGGGGGAAGATTTGGTAAACGTTTTAAAATTTGGGAANTACCATAAAGTCTAGATGTACTCTCCAACCAGAAATTGTTCCCCCAATACACAGACAGATTTGCCTCAAGCATTCCAACACTCTCAGCATACTCCATCTGGTAAAAAGGGCAGAAAATAAACAAAAAAGCAAAGTTAGGAAGTAATCAAAGTAGTTTTTTCTTAAATTTAAGTTTTACATGAAACATTATAAAAAAATAATAATTCTATGATTGAAGCTTTTTATTCTAGTGATAAAATTCACAAACTTGTTTTTTTCTATTTTTTTTTTCATAAGGGTCAACATGGTAATGAAAATTATAACACCAAGGTTCACAGCAGTTAAGTGATCATTTGCAGAAACTTACAGATGGAATGTCACAAGTTAAACTTTTGTCGTCATGTCGTTTTGCTGGCGCTGTGATACGCTGGACCCCATTCTCTAACACACACTCAAACCCTCTGTGCCTGGACTAAAAACAGAAGACATAATTAACATTTAAATTGTTATAAATAATCTTTAAAAAAAAATTTATTTTTAAAAAACCCCCCCCCCCCCCCCAATAAAGCATTTATTGTTCCACGTTACTTTGTATATTTGAATCATCAAAAAGGTCTGTATTTATTTATGTGTTTTCGTTAATATATTTTGGGGTGGGTAAAAAGTAAAAATGGCGGTCCAAATGGGAATAACAAGGCGACATAGACGATCTGCGTCACATCCTGTCTCACCCGTTCTCATCGTGTCTCTACTTTATCTTATTTCTACTTATCTCCTATTGTCTTCTGTTGTCTCATATTTTCTCCTCTTATCTCAATACATCTCGCTAGATATGGCCAGCCAAAAAATTGCCGACAGCAATGCGTGAACTTCCCATCTACTAAAGTCACTTGACAAAACATGAACTCAAATAAGGCACATTTAAGAATCTCAATTTTCGCGACACCCTTTCCCTCCATGATACATTCTGTGCACACTTTTTATTTCACGCTCATGGAACTGTATTAAGTATTCTGATGTCCCAACCACTTTTAAACCGAATATTTTTTTACACCATATTTAAATTGAGACGATTTCATTTTCCGTAAAGAAAATATTTCGCGCCAAAAAAAAAAATCATTTAGCGTAGTTATCGGAAATTATTTGTGCACGCTATTAAACTCATTATTGAACCATACGTTATTTCAAAATATAGAATTATTTTTCCTGTTTGGTTTTTACAATTATGTTCAAATCACTTCCTTTTCACTCCACTTTGCTTTGTTTTTTGTCTGGTTTTAGCGCCCTCTCCTATTTTCTTTTTTAGGTAGGATATGTATTTTTATATTATGTAAATTTAATTTATACTTATTTAAACTTTTTGTTTGTTTGTACCGATGACGTCGTGTGCCGAAACGTTTACTTGTGTATAGTGTATAATTATTATTAAAGCGTAACTGATATTGTTCTATTGACACAATTTGTTCGTGTCTTATTAATCACAATACAAAATACGCCGAATAGGAAGCAGCCAGCTTGTTAGGAATCTTATTTAGATTCATGTCATTTCATCTTATCTTGACTCAATATGTAACAATGTCAATCTTATCATATCTATAAATGGCTAAGATGCCTTGCAGTTAATTTGTTGAATGTCACATGTCAAAGGATGGAGCGATAACACTCTACTTTATCAACAGAACATCTTTACAAACTATAACCTGGCCATAAAACAAAGTCTCAACAAACACATAGGATACATTAGTCAATTTATTGGCACAAAGCGCAAGCCAGCTACTTATATTTGATACTTATATTTGATACTTATATTTGATACTTATATTTGATACTTATATTTGATACTTTAAGGAAAACGAAAGCCGATCACTGAAAATTATGGCTGCACTTTTGATAGCGTGTTCCTCTCTAACTGCACACTAACTTCCGTCGATAAGCTCCTCTTACAGTTTAGAGCCGTCGCTGCAATACTTAAGGGTCGGGTTTTTAGATCCTTATTGATCAGGGTATAAAGCCAAGGGCTGTTACATGTCACCATAAAGGACAGCTGTCCCAAGGCTCACAAAGAATGATGCAGCTTTGTTTGGTGTGCTTTAACTGAATTAATGAGTAGGAAGTCATGAATCTCATGTAAAATCCCCACATTTTCAAGGATTTCACGGCTGTTATTCTAGATTAGCATTTCACGAATGTAGGGTCGCAACCCAGTACTGAAGCATAAATACTGGGTCGCAAAAGATATTATAGAAAACTGCAAGGTGTTTACTGTTTGTTTTTCGCCGTTGTTTCCCTCTATACGATACCTTAAAACAACGATAACTAACGTTGAATCAGGATGGGAGCGTTTTTCTTTGTCTCATTGGTCGCAGGTAATTAGCAACATATACGCTGAGTCCAATGTGGCTCATTCTACTTCCAGGTTAATATAAAGCCTGCACGGTCTAATGGGGTTCGCTCTACTTCCAGGTTAATCTAAAGCCTGCACGGTCTAATGGGGTTCGTTCTACTTCCAGGTTAATCTAAAGCCTGCACGGTCTAATGGGGTTCGTTCTACTTCCAGGTTAATCTAAGGCCTGCACGGTCTAATGGGGCTCGTTCTACTTCCAGGTTAATCTGAAGTCATACCGGGCGATCAGAGTTTGATTTGCTTTATTGCTGCATGCTGTTCAAGCACGTTTGAGGAAGTGAAAGCTAAAGAACACAAAAATTAGGAAGATCGATAAGGGAGGAATCAAAATCACTCATTATATTGATACATTATGCACCAGTTTGTTTGATTTCTTTAACATGTTTGTAAGAGTAAATGATTTATTTATTTACTTTTTTTTTTTTTTTGAAAATAAAATGTTTAAAAAAATAATTCATAGGCATTCCTATGGGTTTTATGTTATCTATAGCTAAGAATAGGCGATACAATTTTTAGTGGGTCAGGAAGGAGAAGTATACACATAACCGGGCCACGACATTTGTTTGTTTTTTTTTTTTTTTTTTTTGTTTTTTTTTGGAAACGCTGGTCTAGATATTAAGTGTATGAAGATGTCATATGAGTCTTTAAACTTTTGGGAATTACCCTTATCTTATAAGAAAACGAATTGTCGACCTCTGCCTACTATAAACCAACCAACAGCCAAATTCACTTCGACAGCCACATTGACTTATGGCATTCATCGTCCCGCCATGTCCAAATCTCCGTACATTTTACTCCACTTCTTAGACTGCGATGCCACTGCCAGTCAGATGAAGACCGCGTACAACAGGGCAGATGAAATGATGGACTTCTTTCACCACAGATCATATCCAGAGACTACCCTTGTTTATCCTGACACTACCCTTGTTTATCCTGACACTACCCTTGTTTATCCTGACACTACCCTTGTTTATCCTGAGACTTCCCTTGTTTATACTGAGACTACCCTTGTTTATCCTGAGACTACCCTTGTTTATCCTGAGACTACCCTTGTTTATCCTGAGACTACCCTTGTTTATCCTGAGACTACCCTTGTTTATCCTGAGACTACCCTTGTTTATCCTGAGACTACCCTTGTCTATCCTGAGACTACCCTTGTTTATCCTGAGACTTCCCTTGTTTACACTGAGACTACCCTTGTTTATCCTGAGACTTCCCTTGTGTATACTGAGACTACCCTTGTCTATCCTGAGACTTCCCTTGTGTATACTGAGACTACCCTTGTTTATCCTGAGACTTCCCTTGTGTATACTGAGACTACCCTTGTTTATCCTGAGACTTCCCCTGTTTATACTGAGACTACCCTTGTTTATCCTGAGACTTCCCCTGTTTATACTGAGACTACCCTTGTTTTCCTGAGACTTCCCCTGTTTATGCTGAGACTACCCTTGTTTCGGTACTCAATCGTGTCAGCACAATCACACGTGATGAATCTTTCAAATGTCGTTTAAACAAAAACGGGGCTCGTAAAAAAAAAAAACAACCTCCGACTACATTCATAATTTGTTTTGCAGAAAAAAAAATCTTAAAGAATCGTCATATACTTCTTGCTGACCATGACACTCACAGGGTATTCTATCCCTTCCATCGGAAAAGATACAAATCTTTGTGACATTCTGGTTCAAACATGCCTTCGCGCCGGGCTTGGAATAAACCATGTTCAGTAAGCCGTTGTAGGACGTTCGCCTATTTATTGGAAACTGAACACATTGGCTCCCATAAAGGAACCTTTCCCACCAAAGAGGTCTTCACATGTATTAGTCGAAATGTGGTACACGTGATAGTTAGCCGAAGATGCCGTTCGTGGTATATAGGAGAGACAGGAAGAAGGCCATCTGATAGGGTCTGTGAACACATCTCATTCAGGGACACATCTCATTCAGAGACACATCTCATTCAGAGACACATCTTACTCAGAGACACATCTCATTCAGAGACGCATCTCATTTAGATGAACATCTCACTCATAGACACATCTCAGCCAGAGACACATCTTACTCAGAGACACATCTCATTCAGAGACACATCTTACTCAGAGACACATCTTACTCAGAGACACATCTCAGCCAGAGACACATCTCATTCAGAGACACATCTCATTCAGAGACACATCTCATTCAGAGACACATCTCATTCAGAGACACATCTCATTCAGAGACACATCTCATTCAGAGACACATCTCATTCAGAGACACATCTCACTCATAGACACATCTCACACATGTCATTCGGAAACAAATGACTGATTAGAGAAAACTTTTGAGCAATAAATTCAGATAACCTTTAACATTTCTAGTTAGATAAACCCCGCAGGACTAGTCAGAGACACCACATACATTTCTAGCTATAAAAACCCTACAGGACTGGTCAGAAACACCCTATACATGTCTAGTTAGGGACACCTTACAGGTGTGTTTAGAAGCACCACATACATGTGCAGTGTGCAGTTAAGAAACACCACATACATGTTTAGTTGGGCACATCCTACAGGTCTGTTCAGAAACACCACATACATGTGCAGTTAGGCCCACCTTACAGGTGACACACCTTACAGGTGTGTTCAGAAACACCACATACATGTCTCGTTGGGCACAAGCTAAAGGTGTGTTTAGAAATGTCTAGTTTGGCACACCCTCCAGGGCACGGTAAGACACACAATTGACTTACCTGTAAACTGGTAGGCACACCTGGCGTACATAAAGGTGGACACACTTGAGAACATGTGATACTGCTGCGAAAAGAAAACATACAAAATACATTTTATTCATTGAGATTGCTAATGGAACCTGATAAGTTTTGTTTGTTAGAGACTGCTGATTAGTTTTTTTTAGGTTTTGAGTTGCCCTGGTCCGTTCAGCAGATACACACGAGGAGGCCTCTATGAAAAAAACCTAAACTAAACAGCTGCCTATTTGTTACATTAGCCGTGTGTTAATATTGACAGCATTGATTCGTTCAATGGCAGTCGATTTCTTACAACCTTTCACTGCGTGCTGCTGCATAATGAATTTAGCTGTTGGTGTTATTTTTCTCAGAGCGTGTCCCCTACTACAATTAAATGTGCTATATCAGGATGATTAAATGTGCTATATTACGATGATTAAATGTGCTATATTACGATGATTAAATGTGCTATATTACGATGATTAAATGTGCTATATTACGATGATTAAATGTGCTATATTACGATGATTAAATGTGCTATATTACGATGATTAAATGTGCTATATTACGATGATTAAATGTGCTATATTACGATGATTAAATGTGCTATATTACGATGATTAAATGTGCTATATTACGATGATTAAATGTGCTATATTACGATGATTAAATGTGCTATATTACGATAATTAAATGTGCTATATTACGATGATTAAATGTGCTATATCAGGATGATTAAATGTGCTATATTACGATGATTAAATGTGCTATATTACGATGATTAAATGTGCTATATTACGATGATTAAATGTTCTATATTACGATGATTAAATGTGCTATATTACGATGATTAAATGTACTATATTACGATAATTAAATGTGCTATATTACGATGGTTAAATGTGCTATATTACGATAATTAAATCTGTGACATACCTTGAGTGTACCATAATCCAGATACATCAAATTACAGCTAAAAACATCTCGTAATATTTGAAGTTCTCGTTCATATCTGCCCTCTGTCGTGTTGGTTATACTGTAACAAAAAATGTTCATGTTGGTTATACTGTAATAAAAAAAGTTCATGTTGGTTATGCTGTAACATAAAAAAGTTCATGTTGGTTATACTGTAACATAAAAATGTTCATGTTGGTTATACTGTAACAAAAAAAGTTCATGTTGGTTATACTGTAAAATAAAAAAGTTCATGTGGGTTATACTGTAACAAAAAAAGTTCATGTTGGTTATACTGTAACATAAAAATGTTCATGTTGGTTATACTTTAACAAAAAAAGTTCATGTTGGTTATACTGTAACATAAAAAATTTCATGTTGGTTATACTGTAACAAAAAAAGTTCATGTTGGTTATACTGTAACATAAAAAAGTTCATGTTGGTTATACTGTAACAAAAAAAGTTCATGTTGGTTATACTGTAACATAAAAATGTTCATGTTGGTTATACTGTAACAAAAAGAAGTTCATGTTGGTTATACTGTAACATAAAAAAGTTCATGTTGGTTATACTGTAACATAAAAATGTTCATGTTGGTTAAACTGTAACATAAAAAAGTTCATGTTGGTTATACTGTAACATAAAAAAGTTCATGTTGGTTATACTGTAACAAAAAAAAGTTCACGTTGATTATACTGCAGCATAAAAATGTTCATGTTGATTACACTGTAGCATAAAAATCGTTCCGTTAATAGCAACAATATCATCCCATGGTTCCTTCACGCGGGCAATCCTTGACATAACACGATCAATTTGTACACGATCTCAAAGTGTGCAGTCCTTGACAACATATAGCGGTGGTGTCCAGCGTTTTTTTTTTGTGGGGGTGGGGTGTGGTGTGGGAGGACGATTCGATTGTTTAGGAGGGCCATTGGAAAATGAGCTGTCTGGAATTTGAAAACTAACCGTCTACTGTGATTTAAATTGTATTTTGTTAAACGATCAACATAAAAGTCTCTATTTACTGCTGATACTGCAACTGTCAATCGTACTCTCGAGGCTGGTTATGAAATTTCCTTTCTCATCGCTAAATCTTTGAAAAAATCATGCTATGTAGAAGAGAGTTTTATCAAACCATCAATATCAGCATTTCTTAAAACTGTTCTGGAAAAGGATGAAAAAGATGCGAAAGCTATGCTACTTAGCAGAAGAATAGCGGAATGAATGAAGATATTGAAATACAACTTGAAAAGCTGAAAACAAAAAAGTTCTCATTGCAAATGGATGAATCAACTTTGTGAGGCAGTGAGGCCGTGCTTAAGCTATTTTGATAAAGGAGATTCCGCTTAAGGGGGCAGGCTACCAAAACAATTTTTTTTTAATGAACCAACTTAGAGCAACTATTTTATTATGTTCATGTTAAGCTATGAATGGAGATATATTGTCATGCTTTAAAAAAAAAAAAAATTATATAGTTGCCATGGCAACGGCGGCCATCTTGAAAATAATCCCCATTCGTAGAGTTCTAAAATTTTAAAAACAAACATACATATTGCTTAAAAATTGATTGATTCAATTATATTTAGAGGTACTGAGCTAGTTTAATTGCCTTCAAATTTTTCAAAACATTTTTTTTTTTATTTTTAAAATTTGCCTCGGCAGAAAACGCTTAAAATTTACCATCCTAGGATATGAAAAAAATTATTTTAACAAAAGTGATTGACCAAATTGACTTTTGAATAGCTCATTACCCACAAAATAGTTAAAGGAAGATACACACCAAATTTTATTACTCTAGCTTGTATATTAGCTGAGATTTTAGAAGTCTACGTTACAAAACAACAGAATTTTTTTTTTTTTTTAGAAAAATCAATTTTAAACTTTAAAAGTGAAAAATTTTAAGTTTAATATGAAAATGAAGTTCTTTTACATAGTTTTTTATTTGTTCAGCAACATGGACATGGTGGTTTCTTATATTATTGAACTGTTGAATGCACCAGGAACATGGGTGCGTGAGTGAACACATGGGGTGCTCCCAGGCCAGTGTGCGTGAGTTAAATCAGAGGGTGCTCCCAGGCCAGGGTTCGTGAGTTAACACAGAGGGTGCTCACAGGCCAGGGTGCGTGAGTTAACACAGAGGGTGCTCCCAGGCCAGGGTTCGTGAGTTAACACAGAGGGTGCTCCCAGGCCAGGGTGCGTGAGTTAACACAGAGGGTGCTGCCAGGCCAGGGTGCGTGAGTTAACACAGAGGGTGCTGCCAGGCCAGGGTTCGTGGGTTAACATAAACGGGTTTCCCAGGCCAGGGTGCGTGAGTTATCACAGAGTGTATTCGTCACGTCAATGATGTAACCATCAAAACTAAATGTTCTCACCACGCGTCACTACCCTTAGGTCTAATAACTGGTTTGATGGCCTTAAAAACGGTGTGTGCAACAGATGTGTGCTTGGGAAATCCACTGATCAATGCACATACATTTCAATAATGAGGGATGCACATTTAGGTATGGACAATTATCGGAATATATTTCCACTGAATAATAATAAACAAAGAGACATGGGTTGTTTTTTTTATGTTTTTTTATGGAATAACACCTAATAAACACCTTTTAAAAAAATGACACATTGGCGAATTTAGATTTAAAATTAAATACGTCATATTTACATCTCTCATCAGTTACACTGAACTCCGCCTCGCAGAGACCACCTGCTACAGCGAGCAATAGCGTGACTTGGGTTTATAACGCTCGGGGGGCAGAGTGCCCCTTCCACCGCCTTGTTCTTGTTGCAGTGTGTCTCTCACAAACGCTAGCTGTTCTATATCTCATGGAGACAACCTTTTGTTCTGTATCTCAGGCAGAGAATCTACTGTTCTATATCTCAGGGAGACAATCTTTTGTTCTATATCTCAGGCAGACAATCTACTGTTCTATATCTCAGGGAGACAATCTTTTGTTTTATATCTCAGGCAGACAATCTACTGTTCTATATCTCAGGGAGACAATCTTGTGTTCTATATCTCAGGCAGACAATCTACTGTTCTATATCTCAGGGAGACAATCTTTTGTTCTATATCTCAGGCAGACAATCTACTGTTCTACATCTCAGGGGGACAATCTTTTGCTCTATATCTCAGGCAGACAATCTACTTTTCCATATCTCAGGGAGACAATATATTCTTCAATATCTCAGACAGACAAGCTATCGTTGTATATCTCACACAGACAATCTCCTGTTCTCCAAATCAGGTAGACACTCTACTGCAGAAAGCGAGTTTTATACCTGTACCAAGAGCCGTCCAGAAAGTGCACGTTCTTCGTCTTCGCCTTGCCCTCCCACAACATCTCCGTGTACCACAGGGGCTCATACATGTAGAAGACGCCTCCATTCTGCTGGTAAAGGTCACCGGTCAGTGTGGAACCACTGCGCATGTAGGTCAAAATGATGAGCTTCTCTTGCACTCCTTGTTTTGAAGATCTGTCAATATGACCTGATGAAGGTTAAAGTCCTGTACAATCACAGCAAAACCCATGTTTAAAATTCAAATTTTAAAACAAATTCAGGGACTTGGTCCATCTTTTAAAAAGAAAAAAATAAGATAACTTAAATGGCATTCAAACAATTTGACCTTGAAACGTATTTTTAATTAATGGAAAACATGGATTTATAAACAAATTAATTAATTAATTAATCTCTATTAAAAAATAATATCTACTTAAGATTTTTTTTTTTAATTTGAAAAAGCTCATTATAATTTTTTTAAACAATTTAATGTGTTTTTTTTTAATAAGTAAAATATTTATCTAATGGAATATCATTTTGGTTTTCCGAAATTCCCATGGATGAGCAAAATAGTCAACTAACCAACTAATAGCAAATTGTTTTTATTTTTTACCTTTCTGTGATACTCTGTGTGGAGGTTTTCTGAATTTTATAACAGTTTTTTTCGTCTGTTCGGGTTCTTTACTGTCAGCTCCAGACTGCGTATCTCTTGGTACATTGCGAGGATTCTCCGTCGAACGATACTCGGTGTTATCGTGGTCCATAATGAAATCGATTCTCGAGTTATCGCGGGTATCGTCTCCGAAAACTGTTCTGGTGAACTCATGTTTGGCAGTTTCGATACTTGAGCTACTTTCCCAGTTGTTTAAACTGTTTTCTTTCTCCAGTTGTTTGACGATTACGTCATCTGGGGAAAAAAACTGCTCGATAATTTTATTTTGTTTTTTTTTGGGAATGTTGGTAGTTTTAAGAGAATGTTAATAGTTTTAAGAGAATGTTGATAGTTTTAAGAGAATGTTAATAGTTTTAAGAGAATGTTGATAGTTTTAAGAGAATGTTGATAGTTTTAAGAGAATGTTGATAGTTTTAAGAGAATGTTGATAGTTTTAAGAGAATGTTGATAGTTTTAAGAGAATGTTGATAGTTTTAAGAGAATGTTGATAGTTTTAAGAGAATGTTGATAGTTTTAAGAGAATGTTGATAGTTTTAAGAGAATGTTGATAGTTTTAAGAGAATGTTGATAGTTTTAAGAGAATGTTGATAGTTTTAAGAGAATGTTGATAGTTTTAAGAGAATGTTGATAGTTTTAAGAGAATGTTGATAGTTTTAAGAGAATGTTGATAGTTTTAAGAGAATGTTGATAGTTTTAAGAGAATGTTGATAGTTTTAAGAGAATGTTGATAGTTTTAAGAGAATGTTGATAGTTTTAAGAGAATGTTGATAGTTTTAAGAGAATGTTGATAGTTTTAAGAGAATGTTGATAGTTTTAAGAGAATGTTGATAGTTTTAAGAGAATGTTGATAGTTTTAAGAGAATGTTGATAGTTTTAAGAGAATGTTGATAGTTTTAAGAGAATGTTGATAGTTTTAAGAGAATGTTGATAGTTTTAAGAGAATGTTGATAGTTTTAAGAGAATGTTGATAGTTTTAAGAGAATGTTGATAGTTTTAAGAGAATGTTGATAGTTTTAAGAGAATGTTGATAGTTTTAAGAGAATGTTGATAGTTTTAAGAGAATGTTGATAGTTTTAAGAGAATGTTGATAGTTTTAAGAGAATGTTGATAGTTTTAAGAGAATGTTGATAGTTTTAAGAGAATGTTGATAGTTTTAAGAGAATGTTAATAGTTTTAAGAGAATGTTGATAGTTTTAAGAGAATGTTGATAGTTTTAAGAGAATGTTGATAGTTTTAAGAGAATGTTGATAGTTTTAAGAGAATGTTGATAGTTTTAAGAGAATGTTGATAGTTTTTAAGAGAATGTTGATAGTTTTAAGAGAATGTTAATAGTTTTAAGAGAATGTTGATAGCCAGTTATTATTTCAGAAATTTTCTCCCAGGGGGCACTTCAGATTTTTCGGGTGAGAAAGGGGGGGGGGCAGTGCCAGCAGTGCCAGTTGATTTATTGTTGGACATATTTTTGCTCGGGGGGGGGCACTTGGGTTTCCTCACCCCCACCCCATCCCGGAGATATAGCTGAAAGAAACCCTGTTCATAACTTTAAGGGAATGTTGATAGTTTTAAGGGAATGTTGATAGTTTTAAGAGAATGTTGATAGCTTTAAGGGAATGTTGATATTTTTAAAGGAATGTTGATAGTTTTTAAGGGAATGTTGGTAGTTTTAAGAGAATGTTAATAGTTTTAAGAGAATGTTGATAGTTTTAAGAGAATGTTAATAGTTTTAAGAGAATGTTGATAGTTTTAAGAGAATGTTGATAGTTTTAAGAGAATGTTGATAGTTTTAAGAGAATGTTGATAGTTTTAAGAGAATGTTGATAGTTTTAAGAGAATGTTGATAGTTTTAAGAGAATGTTGATAGTTTTAAGAGAATGTTGATAGTTTTAAGAGAATGTTGATAGTTTTAAGAGAATGTTGATAGTTTTAAGAGAATGTTGATAGTTTTAAGAGAATGTTGATAGTTTTAAGAGAATGTTGATAGTTTTAAGAGAATGTTGATAGTTTTAAGAGAATGTTGATAGTTTTAAGAGAATGTTGATAGTTTTAAGAGAATGTTGATAGTTTTAAGAGAATGTTGATAGTTTTAAGAGAATGTTGATAGTTTTAAGAGAATGTTGATAGTTTTAAGAGAATGTTGATAGTTTTAAGAGAATGTTGATAGTTTTAAGAGAATGTTGATAGTTTTAAGAGAATGTTGATAGTTTTAAGAGAATGTTGATAGTTTTAAGAGAATGTTGATAGTTTTAAGAGAATGTTGATAGTTTTAAGAGAATGTTGATAGTTTTAAGAGAATGTTGATAGTTTTAAGAGAATGTTGATAGTTTTAAGAGAATGTTGATAGTTTTAAGAGAATGTTGATAGTTTTAAGAGAATGTTGATAGTTTTAAGAGAATGTTGATAGTTTTAAGAGAATGTTGATAGTTTTAAGAGAATGTTGATAGTTTTAAGAGAATGTTGATAGTTTTAAGAGAATGTTGATAGTTTTAAGAGAATGTTGATAGTTTTAAGAGAATGTTGATAGTTTTAAGAGAATGTTGATAGTTTTAAGAGAATGTTGATAGTTTTAAGAGAATGTTGATAGTTTTAAGAGAATGTTAATAGTTTTAAGAGAATGTTGATAGTTTTAAGAGAATGTTGATAGTTTTAAGAGAATGTTGATAGTTTTAAGAGAATGTTGATAGTTTTAAGAGAATGTTGATAGTTTTAAGAGAATGTTGATAGTTTTTAAGAGAATGTTGATAGTTTTAAGAGAATGTTAATAGTTTTAAGAGAATGTTGATAGCCAGTTATTATTTCAGAAATTTTCTCCCAGGGGGCACTTCAGATTTTTCGGGTGAGAAAGGGGGGGGGGCAGTGCCAGCAGTGCCAGTTGATTTATTGTTGGACATATTTTTGCTCGGGGGGGGGCACTTGGGTTTCCTCACCCCCACCCCATCCCGGAGATATAGCTGAAAGAAACCCTGTTCATAACTTTAAGGGAATGTTGATAGTTTTAAGGGAATGTTGATAGTTTTAAGAGAATGTTGATAGCTTTAAGGGAATGTTGATATTTTTAAAGGAATGTTGATAGTTTTTAAGGGAATGTTGATAGTTTTAAGGGAATGTTGATAGTTTTAAGGGAATTTTGATAGTTTTAATGGAATTTTGATAGTTTTAAGGGAATGTTGATAGTTTTAAGGGAATTTTGATAGTTTTAAGGGAATGTTGATAGTTTTAAGGGAATGTTGATAGTTTTAAGGGAATGTTGATAGTTTTAAGGGAATGTCGATAGTTTTAAGGGAATGTTGATAGTTTTAAGAGAATGTTGATAGTTTAAAGAGAATGTTGATAGTTTTAAGGGAATGTTGATAGTTTCAAGAAAATGTTGATAATTTCAAGAAAATGTTGATAACTCTAATGCAATTTGGGTATTTTAAGGGAATGTTGATTTAAGAGAATATTTATAGTTTTAAGAAAATATTATATAGTTTTAAGATAATTTTGATAGCTTTAAGAGAATATTGATTTAAGAGAATTTGGATAATTCTAAGAATATCTTGATAGTGATAAGAGAATATTGATAGATTTAAGAGAATTTTGATTGTTTTAAGGGAATGTTGATAGTTTTAAAAGAATGTGGATATTTTTAAGAAAATGTTGAAAGATTTACGAGAATGTTGATAGCTTTAAGAGAATGTTGATGGTTTAAAGAGAATGTGGATGGTTTAAAGAGAATGTTGATAGATTTGAGAGAATGTTGATAGCAAAATGATAAAAATTAATTTAATTCAAATTTGTGAAAATTGTTAGATTTATTTTATTACTTGATCGTGTTAATGTTCTTTTTGACTTACAATTAGCGTAACAGTAGACGGTCAGAAGCGTAGCCAGATTTTGTTGAAGCCCTTGAGCAATAGTCGTTTTACGCCCCTTTCAACGCTGAAACCCATTATTTCCATTCATAGATATCATCAAAGCCCATATTTTTGCACCCCAACTAGTCTTGCGCCTGGAAGTTCTATCCCCACTGCCTCCCCCAAACTTTGCCTCACCCCTGTAGATGGTGACACGCGAAAGAACGCAGAGAACAACAACCATCTACATTCAGTGAACAATCTACTAGACTTACCCTGAGAGTAGTAGTAGATGGTGACACAAGGAAGCACGCAGAGAACAACGACCAGGTACTTCTTGAATCTCAGAAGTTTTTTCATCCCGCCTGAAACGATAGAGGCATTTTCAAATGAGGGAGAGTCAAGGCACAATGTGACACGCAGCTACTTGTGTATCTGTTAGATGTTACTGAACACAGCGCACAACACATCCTCCTCTGTGATAGTTGTAATTGTTCAATGTACACTCCGTTTTGATGTAATCAATGATAAAAATGCGGGGGGGGGGAGGGGGTGGAGTGTCGTCGCTGAGAGTGAAGAAAGTGGTACATATAATGTAAGTTAATATCTATTTAGAGACGTGGTTTTAGGTAACATGACAATATCCCTATCCTAATAACCTCTTTATTAGTATTAGAAGTGTCTTTTAAATGAATGTTAATTATATATATATTACATATATATATATATATATATTAAAGTTCTTATTCATATATGCTTATTGGCTGTGATTGGCAATACTTTAGACCAAGGGTCTCCAAACTACGGCCCGTGGGCTCATGCGGCCCTTAAGGCCCCGTCATGCGGCCCGCGGAGACCTTTTTGTCTACGGAAAAAAATTACGAAAATGTACGTGTATCCTGAGAAGATCAGACGTCGCTCACGTGGACGTTATGTTTTTAACGAAATAAAATAGAGCGCGAAGTAGTGCGTTATGTTGTCTAGCCGATCATTACTTATTCGCTGTTTAGTTTTTCTACTTCGTTTACAGTCAATGAAATGAGAATATATAACGTCATCTAGTTGCGGAGCTTTGCCCGCCGTGTTGCAGACATGGGTGAAAACATTGTGACTCAAATAGTGAAAAATGCAAGCAAGTTTCGCCAATTTTTTGATTGCAATGGATGAATCGCTGGACAGCTGTTGCACCTATCAACTGCTTGTGTTCGTTAGAGGTGTGGATGAAGACATGAACATAACACACGAGCTGGCTTCCCGACATAGCATGGACGGAACTGTTACCGGAGAAGATAAATTCAATGAGTTGAAAAAAAAACATATGCTGATTATAATTTGTACTGTTCTAACCTCAGTTACCTGACCGTTGATGAAGGAAAGAACATGAGTGGCATAAATGAAGGCTTGGTGGAACAAGTGAAGCAGATGTGTAATGAGAAAAATATTTTACAACCAATGTTCCTGCACTGTATGATTGTATTATTCACCAGAAAGATTTGTATGATAAATATGTGGACATTAGCAGCGTACTGAATCCTGAGGTGACGAGGGTTAATTTAATAAGGTCACATTGGCTCAACCATAGACAGCTCAGAGACATGTTGAAAGATGCAGACACAGAATCGCATGATTTACCATATTACACAGCAATAAGATGACTAAGTTGTCAGATAGTTCTGATCAAGGTATTTAAGTTAAGAAAGGAAATATGTGACTTTCTGGAAAGTAAAGGCAAGCCACAGCCGTTAGTGTCTGATGAATAGTGGATATGGAAAATGGCCTTTGATGCAGACATAATGAAGAACATTTAAATTTTCTGGAACCTAAAACTACAAGGAGAGGAAAATCTAGTTTCTGATCTATACACACACCTAAAGGCCTTCAGATCCAAATTCATCTTGGTTTTTTTTTTTTTTTTTTTTTTTGGAACAAGTACCGGCCAACAACTTGACACACTTTTAGCAGTGGACGGTCTTCATGGCTGAAGCAACAGCGGAGTTCCCTACGGCATGCGAGATCATCAAAGACCCCCAGCTGCAGTTTCAGCAGCGGTTTTCTGACTTGGATTTAAAGGCAGAAGATGTGAGACTTTTTCAAAACCCATTTAAAACAGACGTGGCCAGTCGCTCAGATGAACTGCACCTGGAGGTCACTGAGTTCCAAGCAAATGACCTCCTTGGGGACAAGTTCGAAGAAGGACTGGTGGGTTTTTACCAGTTTTCACCCAGGGAAGACTTTCCTAATTTCAAAACGTTTGCATCAAGGTGTCTTTCAATCTTTGAAACAGCATACCTCTGTGAACAAACATTTTCAAGAACGAAATACGTGGAGAATAATTTGAGAACAACTTTGTCCGATGATTATCTGAGGTAACTTGTTAAGGACATCAAATCTAAATCCAGAAATTTCTGCTAATCACCGCTTTTTTGGCATCCGGGAAATAATTTCACCATTCCAAGTAATACAGGTGTTCACGTGTCGTGTATCAATGTGTCATTAAATAATAACTGAAAGAAATAATATTACATAAATAATTAAAAGCAATATCTATGTTTTGATTCTTTAATTTGGACCTCGAGTGTGTCGTCGGCCCCAGAACTGCTTTTGGATAGATAATGCGGCCCTCGGTCTTAAAAGTTTGGAGACCCCTGATTTAGACAATTGCTACAGTTGGCCATGAGGCACGAAATTATAGCTCATTGAGAATTTTATTGTACTAGTTCCCCCCTTCATCAAGCTCCACAATGGAGCTTGCCATCGTAATTTGTATGAGCCCCATACTGCACTATTTATAAGAACATTTCTCTACCTTGTACTTACATGAATTGTAGTCATACAATCCCTACACTGTATATGCCCACTATTGTAGTCATGGAAACACTAACAATATATATGCTGCTATTGTAGTCATGTAATCACTACAGCATGTGTGCCTACTCCGATTAAAACGCTCCAATAGGAATAGGCATTCTTTTCACATATTAAATATCGCCATTTCAGAGGATCGGTGGCCACATGTGTTGCTAAGATCCCACAGCCCCCCCCATCCCACCACCAAAGCGTTTTAGCAATGGCTTACATTTTGGATATCCAATGAGTTACGTTCAGAATAAATTAAATTAATGTTGTTTTGGGACATTTTTTTTTTTTAGGTTTTAGAACAAGAAAAGAAAAACAGAGGAGTCCAGGGCCGTGGCTACGCCCTGGGGTAACACTGAATTTTGGCGCCCTCTTTGAAAACAAGTTAATGTATCAATAAATACATACATACTTTTCACGATGAACTTTGACGATTTTTGTTAGCTCTCGGGAAATGGTGCCCGTCTCGGTTAGCCCACCTTCTCCCCCCTGCCCCGTTTGTGTGGCCCAGGATGTACTATAGATTAGGTGGTTAATGAGTCGACATTTCAAGCCCGGGAACTATACCGTAACATATGAGACACCCAGGGCCGGCCGTACGCCACTGGAACCTATGTGACCGCAGTGGGCCCCGCACTTTTTTTTTCTAATACAAAATCTAAACGTTCACTTATTATCCTTATCCCTACCCAGACTGGGCCCCGCGCAATCCGTTTCGCATAGGGCCCCTCAGTTGTTAGGGCCGGCCCTGGTGACACCCATGGGAACTATACCCTAAAATATATGTGTCAAACTCAAGGCCCGCGGGCCACATCCGGCCCACCGTACAATTATATCAGGCCTGAGAGGTCTTGACCGGCGTACATTTATATCCAAGTCAACACTATGGTGTTTCCCAATGCACTGTTTTTTTGACAAACTTAGCATACTTTGCGCCGAGTTCGCACGGCGCTTTAGTGACTTTGACGCAGAGAAATGTAATTTCGAGCTGTTTCGTAACCCATTTGTCATAGACGTGGAAACTGCACCTATAAATTTGCAGATGGAGCTAATAGAGCTGCAGTATAATGGGAAACTAAAAGCAAAGTACGACACAGTTGGACCTGCACAGTTCACTCGTTTCATTCCTGAAGAAATGCCCCAGCTTCGTCTACATGCGGCTCGAACCTTGAGCATGTTGGGTAGCACATTTCTATGTGAGCAGCTGATTTCTATGATGAAGATTAACAAAACATCACACTGGAGTCGTCTCACAGATGAACCCTTGCAATCCATCATGAGAATCTCAATGACACAGAACGTTACTCCCAACATAAATGAACTACCTTTTCATTTTAGCCAAGAAAAGATACCAAACATCCAGCTCTGACAAATTAGCATAAAAACGAAAATGGGTTTGTCAATGATTTTAAACTATTAATTTTTTTTCTTCTGTTTTTTTTTTAAAAATATAAATGTTTTTTAAAAATGTTAATTTCCCGCTTACTTACATGGGATTTGAGTTTTGGCCCGCCGAGCGATTGAGTTTGACACCCCTAACAAATGTGACACCAATACACACGGGGTGCACGAACTTCAGGTGTAGATCGAATACTTTGGAATAATGTGTAGGGAAGGACTTGAATAGATCACTTAATTATAGATATCACACGACTCACCAATGGCTCATAAAATGTGTTTCTAATGTCGCGCATGATCAGATTATCCAACAATGAGTATGTATTAAACATCTGTAATGAGATTATTCTGAATGTAGTCTTATATTTTATAACAAGTACGTATTTTAATATACATATTGTTAGCATCACATATGCGATCACAATTTCCAAAACAATGGTCAGAAGAGAAGTTCTAACTTTAACCTTGATATCAATATTATATTAATTTGAAGAATGCGACAGTGATACAAGGAGAAAGAGACAGACAGACAGAGTGGGGGGGGGGAGAGCGAGAGAGTGAGAGAGAGAGAGGGCGACACAGAGAGAGAGAGAGAGAGACAGACAGACAGACAGACAGACAGACAGAGATGGAGCTGACAGCGTATTAACCAAAGTAATCTTTTCAACGAAGGCGCCAGCTGTTAGTCAGGGGAAGTAAATCAAATCTAGGGGAGGTAACGGCTTCACTCATAGGGTATTAAAAAATTATTGCCTGAAATGTTAAATGTGTTGTTTTTTTCTGAGCTATTTATTGAATTATAGATTACTGTATCAGTTGGTGGCCGGATTCGATATTGTCATTTCTATCGTACTCCTCTACCCCCTCTCTCCCTAAGCGACCTGCTCTACATTCTTTCATCCCCACGCTCTGTCTTCATGAGCGCCCGCAGGATTTTTTGCGAGGTGGGGGCGGGGGGGGGGAGAGTGGGGGGGGTGTCATTCACTTACGCACGACTTAGCTGTATAATAAGTCAAGTCATCGACGACTATATGACTTACGGAATTCCTCATTAATTATTCAGTTCAAGCTTTAGTTGTGTGAATGTCGTTTTAACGAGTTAGTCATCATTTAGCGATCATGTCGGGGGATAGAGATGTATCTCTCTCTCTCTCCACCTCATCTCTCTTCACCTCATCTCTTTCTCTCTCTCTCTCTGTATCTCTCTAAATATCTTTTTAATCATTTCCTGTTCTTATATATATTCATTTATTTCGCAAACACCTTCTGGGATGATTGTCTACCATATTTTCCATTTAATGCATATTGGCTGTGTTGCTCATGGTTGAAATGGGTTGAAAGACTTTGACATTGTATGCTTGTAATTAGTTTTTGTAGTGTTGCGTTTGTTTTAAATGTGGTAAATTATAGATTTTTTACTCTTGTACCGTGCTTCGAGCCTTTGGGGATATTTTTGTTGTGTTTTTTTTTTTTTAAATGTGGTAAATTATAGATTTTTTTTTTTTTTTTTACTCTTGTACCGCGCTTCGAGCCTTTGGGGATGAAGCGTGTTTTTGAAATACACTTTATTATTATTATTATTATTATATTATAGGTATACGACCCCTCCAAATAACGACAGTTGAACCCTTGTCCTACTAGAGCACGGTGCGTGGAGTTTATTAACTAGATACATCCTATGCCCCAATACTCCACCCCCCCCCCTCTCCCGGCCCTCCCAACCTAAAATACTGCAATGAGAGGTAAGATCGTAAAAAAACAAGAAGATTAAAATCGGTTTTCCCGATAAAAAGTCTCCAATTGAAACCTGCAATCTATATTATTAAAGTAAAAGCCAATAGCGGTGTATACATATTACATATGTTGTGATTAATGACAAGAAAGAACATTAAAAATATTTTCACTTTGATATCCTGAGTATTCCATGAAAACTTTATTGAATGAAAAAAAAAAAAAAGTAAATCTAAGACCAAAATCAATTCATTAGGTGGAGGTCACTTCAGCAGGTCAAGGTCATTTCAGTAGGTCAAGGTCATTTCATCAGGTTGGGGTCATTACAGTAGGTCGGGGTCATTTCAGGGAGCCGGTGTTATTTCAGTAGGTTGAGGTCATTTCAGTAGACCGAAGTCATTTCTGGAGGCCGAGGTCATGTCAGTAGGTCGAGGTCATTTCAGTAGACCGTATCCAAAAAAAAAATTAATAATTTAACAATCAGAGGTCAACTATGAGTTCTAAAATATAGCCAATTATTTTGTAACATTTAGCCTATTATTTTGCAACCTTTAGCCTATTATTTTGCAACATTTAGCCAATTATTTGTAACATTTAGCCTATTATTTTGTAACATATAGCCTATTATTTTGTAACATTTAGCCTGTTATTTTTTAACACTTAGCCTATTATTTTGTAACACTTAGCCTATTATTTTTTAACACTTAGCCTATTATTTTGTAACACTTAGCCTATAATTTTGACACACTTAGTCTATTATTTTCTAACACTTTCCCTATTATTTTGTAACACATAGCCTATTATTTTGTAACATTTAGCCTATTATTTTGTAACATATAGCCCATTATTTTGTAACATTTAGCCTGTTATTTTTTAACACTTAGCCTATTATTTTGTAACACTTAGCCTATTATTTTGTAACACTTAGCCTATAATTTTGACACACTTAGCCTATTATTTTGTAACACTTTCCCTATTATTTTGTAACACATAGCCTATTATTTTGTAACACTTAGCCTATTATTTTGTAAATTTAGCCTATTATTTTGTAGCATTTAGCCTGTTATTTTTTAACACTTAGCCTATTATTTTGTAACATTTAGCCAATATTTTGTAACACTTAGCCTATTATTTTGTAACACTTAGCCATTATTTCGTAACACTTAGCATATTATTTTGTAACATTTAGCCTATTATTTTCATTTTTACACTGAGTTATACAGTGTGTATAGGAGTGGGTGTTTGGAAATTGATTAATACGCGACACAGTGGCGTAGGAGGGGGTTCGGAGAGGGTGGTCAGCCCCGGGTGGCACGTTTTTCTTTATATGACGGGGCAGCCATCACAACTATACCCTTCAATCATACAACAGGTTGAAGTCCACTTCAATCATACAAAAGGTTGAAGTTTACTTCAATCATACAATAGGTTGTAGTCCACACAGAAAACTTTAACCATACAGCAACAGGTTGCAATCAATTCAGTGCACTTTAATCATACAACAGGTTGCAGTCAAAACAGTACACTTCAGTCATACGACAGTTTGCATTACACACATTATACTTCAATCATACATCAACAGTTTGCAGTCCACACAGTACACCAATCATACATCAACGGTTTGCAGTCCACACAATACACTTCAATCATACAGCAGTCCTACAGCAGGTTACAGTCCACACAGTAAACTTTAATCATACAGCAACAGGTTGCATTCAATACAGTGCACTTTAATCATACAACAGGTTGCAGTCAAAACATCATACTTCAACCATATGACAGGTTGCAGTCAAAACACTACACCTCAATCATACGACAGGTTGCAGTACACACATTATACTTCAATCATACATCAACAGTTTGCAGTCCACACAGTACACCAATCATACATCAACGGTTTGCAGTCCACACAATACACTTCAATCATACAGCAGTCCTACAGCAGGTTACAGTCCACACAGTAAACTTTAATCATACAGCAACAGGTTGCATTCAATACAGTGCACTTTAATCATACAACAGGTTGCAGTCAAAACATCATACTTCAACCATATGACAGGTTGCAGTCAAAACACTACACCTCAATCATACGACAGGTTGCAGTACACACATTATACTTCAATCATACATCAACAGTTTGCAGACCACACAGTACACTTCAATCATACATCAACAGTTTGCAGTCCACACAATACACTTCAATCATACAGCAGTCCTACAGCAGGTTGCAGTCCACACAGTATACTTCAATCATACGACAGTTTGCATTCAACACAGTACGCTTCAATCATCAGTGGAAATTTTTAACAAAAATTAAGGCACGTCAACATTTTAAATTACAATGCGAAATTGGCCCCTATAAATATTTGTTAAATGACTTTTTAAAAACTCTCTTCTTCTGTTCATAATATTTTTTTGCTTACATTGTTGCGCCCATTTCTATTAATAGAATACGCCATGTTTAAATTCCTGCATTTGCATGTAGTTAGTGATGGGCGTGTAACGAAAAGTCTTTGACGAAGTTTTGACATTTTGTCAATAAAAGTTTTTGAAATCACTTCCGGCTCTCTCGCCGAACCCACGACAGAACTAAGCCCCTCAAGACGTCATTCAACCAGATGCAACAGATGACCGAGCTAAAGATGTTTGTGCGTTGGATTATCCATCTACATGATTTTGTAAATAATATAAACTTTCTATAAATGTCAAGCGACACGCACAATTCTTTCAACTACGGCTAATTACGACAACTTGTTTGTCATACAAGGATCTGGCTCTAGAGATGAATATGTATGTGTTCACAAGTCTTGTCCTATTTTCTTTTGGCCCGCACAAGTCTTGTCCTATTTTCTTTTGGCCCGCACAAGTCTTGTCCTATTTTCTTTTGCCCGCACAAGTCATGTCCTATCTTGTTTTGGCCCGCATAAGTCATGTCCTATTTTCTTTTGGCCCGCACAAGTCATGTCCTATTTTCTTTTGGCCCGCACAAATCATGTCCTATTTTCTTTGGGCCCGCACAAGTCATGTCCTATTTTCTTTTGGTCCGCACAAGTTTTTCCTGAAGTATTACGGCCCGCATCACATTTTGACTTGTGCCGCCCTGCTTTAAACACTTAGCACCACCTTAACCACCCCTTCACCGGAGTTCGGAGCGGATAAACATTTAGCCGGAGCAGAACCGGAGCAGAGCCGGCCAAAAAACGTCTGCTGACAATCCCTGAGTCGGGACACGGATCGGGCGGGGCTAATTGAGGTTATGGATTGGTTCAACGTTTTTTTTCTTCTGATGCGACATCGAGTGCACAGTTCGGTTAGCGGGTGGTTAACAGAATGCGCGCCGGGCCGTGTAAATTAGATGTCGCATCACTGTCTAAAAGACACGGCCTTTAAATATATGAATGGAATCTAAGAACCAACCAGGCCGACGGATATCAGTGGGACTTGTGCGTTGAAAAGCTTGACATTTAGCGGTTTTGCGAAACGTTCGCTTTATTTCAAATTGTTTTATTTAAACGCCTTTAAGAATAAGTGAGGTCGCACACCAGGACAGCCTGCCGTGTCACTTGGTCTGTACCATTCCCCTCCAGTTGCTGTTGTCTATGAGGACAGTGCGGTGTGGTCAGTCGATGATATCTATAACATATACGTAAGTTTGCACGTCACGTTTATATATATATAAACAAAAAAAACAAAAAAAAACAAAAAAAACAAAAAAAAACTGTGCGATCTTGTCAGTGGTATTGCACGATATGACTCGAGTCCTTTAAACAGCCCACAACTAATAGGTAAACCTTTCCCAGGGAAAAATCATTAGGTGAATTATTTTATTGCCCATTAACTTGCATGAAATGTATTGGGGCTGAGACAGTAGAGGAACCATGCGGCTGCACACCTGCTCGGCTTCAGCCAATAAAAATAAATGCTAAGTGGGATAACGACACTGAAAGAAACAGAAAGAAACAATAAGGAACAGACGATGTTTTAAAAAAAATATATATAAATAATAATAAATATTTATAAAGGGCGCTAGAAAATGTTTGCCTGGGGCCAATATGTGGCCTACACTTGTATGCATTTCCTTAAATAACCAAAGATTCCTTCCATAGCGCAGAACCGTCGCGTCACAGTCGCGGGGTTGAAGGGGGGGGGCCTCAAAAACTAAAGGGGCCCCAAATTTGTGACGGGGTAAAAAAAAAAATTCAACTTTAAATGCAAGGGGACACAAAACAGAAATGTGTAAAGGCGCCCCCCCCCCCCGAAGGTCACGAGACAACTCTGCCACAAACTCAAACGCCAATCCACCAGGTATGTCAGTGTTCTACTTTCTTACCTATAGCGTGCAGGTAATCCTTTGATTTCCTAAGCTGTTTGAAGCCATGGATGATCAGATTTGTTGATATTGTTTTGATCCACGAAACCAGTAATCCTGCAACCACACGTGTCACATGTATCGATCACCTGATGTAGGATAAATAAACTACGTCACATAAATTATTGATTTAGAAGACGACTTATTTCATTGCTGTAGAAATGCAGTCACTGGTGTTCGTTTGCATATCATTCCATTCTTGTCATTAAAATACAGATCAGATTACACGCAGTAATTTTAAGTTCTATATGAGTTCACTTCAAATTGCGCAACACGGACGACATAAATTATCAAGGCGCTAAAGAATCGTCCCAGAGACGCACAAGGTCCCGGTGTATTACAAACCACATTCAATTCATTCACATAACATTTGACTACGCCAATACCAGCAGCACCGCCAAACACGCTGTACGCCCTGACGTCATGTCTTTTGTTGACATACCCAGTCACGGTGTGTCGCCGTCAATTCATTTCACCCGTGTTCCTGACACACCACGGCACGGTGCGTTACCTCCTCTGGCACGCTAGCATGGGCTTTCAAGGAAGAGGGGACCATGGTAGGCGTGCGATACACCGCCAGGGAGCAGGAAACACTGTCAGGGACTCTACGGTAAAAGTACACCGTCTGTCAATGCTGTCATTGTGAAACATGTGCACCCTAAACCCAGGCATACAGCAATGTTTCTCAACTGGGAAGAATATTTTTGTAATGGGGGGTGGGGGGAGAGAGAGGGGGAGGGGGGGGGAGCAGAGCNGTCTTAGGCGACCCCTGGGAACGGGTCATGGGCGCCCGCAGGTAGGGGCAAGGTGGGGCACTTGCCCCCCCCCCCTGGATTGATTGTATTAAAAAAATTTAGACAAAAATAGACAAAAAATGTATTAAAGTAAAGAGAAAATAAAGAGAAAGTAACTAAGCTGATGTCCTGTCCGTTCGTTCACCATACAAATACGCCACAGTAAATTAAAACTACATTAAAACATTACAAACATTTTTTTGACCCCCCTGGAAAGTTTATCGATGTTTTTGCCCCCCCCCCCCCTAGAAGATTGTCTGCGGGCGCCCATGGAACGGGTCATTCGACCCCTAAAGGGATCGAGACCCACAGGTTGAGAACAGCTGGGGTAGAGGGAGGGGGGAGGGTTTCGAAGCTAGACGGGAAAAAAATTTAAAGTTGACGAATTATTGTTTGTCAGTAGTTATTGTTTGTAAGTAGTTATTGTTTGTCAGTGGTTATTGTTTTTCAGTAGTTGTTTGTCAGTAGTTATTATTCGTCGGTAGTTAGTATCAGTAATTACTGTTTGTAGGCTGTTAAAGGGAGAGACTGCAATCATGTTAATTAACAAAAAAGAAATGAGTAAAAACAAAGTATGTGAAAACCGAAAAAAGGAACGCAAAAAAACAACGAACGCGTCGGCACAAAGCCTTCGTCAGCGGAACAAACTTAAGAAAAAAACTGAATTAAATTCAAAAGATATCACTTAGCTGAAAAGTAGTATCCGAGAGGGCAGCAAAAGAATTGTGACACAGTTATTGCTTGTCAGTTATTTATGTTTGACAAATTTTTATCTTCTATATATTAAGGGCCCAACGATCAAGGTATTGCTTGTCAGTATTTATTTTTTGTCAGTCATTGCAACTGTAGGGCCAATATTTCTCTATTATTGCAGCCAAAGTCTTTACATAAAATTGTAATGACGCCCCACAAGCAACTTTAAACACTGAGTAGTTTAAAAAATAAATCAACTCAATCCTTCTAACAATAGGAAGGGGCGCCTCTTTTACTATTTTAATCAGCTCTTCCAAAAAACGAAAAGTTGGGGGGGGGGGCGCAATTTAAACCTTTTTAGGGGCCAGGAAAGGCGTGGGCCCAAAAAAGATTAGGGACATTTTGTTTGCTGCGTACACATGGACATTATGGGGGGGAAGGGGTGGGGGGCACTTGTGGACTAGGTGCAAGGGGCGTTACACCTGTATCTGGGGACATTACACCTGTAGCTGGGGACATTACACCTGTAACTGGGACTCTTTTACGATTGTAACCAGCTCTTCCAAAAAACGAAAAGTGGGGGGGGGGGGCGCAATTTAAACCTTTTTAGGGGCCAGGAAAGGCGTGGGCCCAAAAAAGATTAGGGACATTTTGTTTGCTGCGTACACATGGACATTATGGGGTGGAAGGGGTGGGGGGCACTTGTGGACTAGGTGCAAGGGGCGTTACACCTGTATCTGGGGACATTACACCTGTAGCTGGGGACATTACACCTGTAACTGGGGACATTGTGTCATTCGATGGTCGTCATTTAAAAAAAAAAAAAAAAAAAAAGTCCACCACTAATAGCAAGCTGTCGTATAGTTTGAGACTCTCTGTTGTACGACACATTTAAACGAATCAATCCATTAACACGCCATTAACACGCGCAATAACATTCATAAGCCTGGTCGCTAGAGTGGAGACTTAATGGGGAGAGAGAGCCGTGTCAGCAGTGTAAATTGTATGTGCAATAGACTCCTCAATAGCTTTGCAAAGGTATCAATGTGGTTGGACGTCACCCATATGCTATAGCTGTTTGAATGGCTGTGTTAGAATAGAACAGTACTTCAGCCAACATTCCATTCCATTATTCAGCCAACATTCCGTCATTCAGCTAACATTATCTTACAGTCAACATTCCTTCATTGACCCAATATTCAATCATTCAGCTAACATTCCATCATTCAGCCAACATTCCATCATTTAGCCAACATTCCATCATTCAGCCAACATTCCATCATTCAGCAAACATTCAATTATTTAGCCAAAATTCATTTTTTCAGCCAATATTCCATCATTCAGCCAAAATTCTATCATTCAGACAACATTAACTTTCAGCCAACATTCCATCATTCAGCCAACATTCCATCATTCAGCTAACATTCCATCCATCATTCAGCCAACCTTCCATCATTCAGCCAACATTCAATCATTCAGCCAACATTCCATCATTCAGCCAACACCTCGTCCATCAATCCATCTAAGAAACTTCTGCCAACATTCCATTCCATTATTCAGCCAACATTCCGTCATTCAGCTAACATTATCTTACAGTCAACATTCCTTCATTGACCCAATATTCAATCATTCAGCTAACATTCCATCATTCAGCCAACATTCCATCATTTAGCCAACATTCCATCATTCAGCCAACATTCCATCATTCAGCAAACATTCAATTATTTAGCCAAAATTCATTTTTTCAGCCAATATTCCATCATTCAGCCAAAATTCTATCATTCAGACAACATTAACTTTCAGCCAACATTCCATCATTCAGCCAACATTCCATCATTCAGCTAACATTCCATCCATCATTCAGCCAACCTTCCATCATTCAGCCAACATTCAATCATTCAGCCAACATTCCATCATTCAGCCAACACCTCGTCCATCAATCCATCTAAGAAACGATTCACCTATCGATCCACATGAGCATTGATCGTTGTATCGATCTTTTCATCCAACACTGATCGATAAGGCTTATTTTCTTTATTGATCTTGCTCCCAGCTTATTTATCGATTCACCCGTGCATCTTTTCATTAATCAATCATAACCACATTTCCACTTACCCACCATAATCGAAATACAAATGTTTCACTATAATCATCCTTTCATTCATCCATCATAACCATCTTTCCATTCCTTAACTGTAATCAACCTGGCTAGGCATACGACAATCACTATCTATGGACAAGTCACAGACATCTATGTGTCCCTAGGTTGACTGCACCTCGTATTACAATCACTATCTATGGACAATGCACAGACATCTATGTGTCCCTAGGTTGACTCCACCTCGTATTACAATTACAATCTATGGACAATGCACAGACATCTATGTGTCCCTAGGTTGACTGCACCTCGTATTACAATTACAATCTATGGACAATGCACAGACATCTATGTGTCCCTAGGTTGAATGTATCTCGTACTGCAATCACTATCTATTGACAATGCACAGATAACTATGTGTCACTATGTTGACTATATGATAATGTTCAAAGTCATAATCGCAGGTGGATTTACTGTAAGACCATTTGAAGACGTGTCTTTTGGGGGAAAAATCGCGAGGGGTGGTATAAAAGCTAATCATTACATTATAATAATTACGTGCATTTAATCACTCCGAGCTTTTCCTCCTTTTAAAGTTATTTCTCTGGGCACACCTGGCATCATGTCACGGCACACCTGGCATCATGTCGCTGGCACACCTGACACCATTTCAGACACAACTGGCATCATGTCCCTGGCACACCTGGCAACATCTCGAGGCACACCTGGCATCATGTCGCGGCACACCTGACATCAAACCAGTATGTGACGGCACAACTGGCATCATCTCGCGACAAACCAGTAACTTAAAGAATTTCTTTTTTAATCCCCTAATTGAAGATTCCCTGCCTCGAGGCTTAAAGAAAATTTCGTGACACACAGACGGCCTTGACATTAACTATACGAATGGAAGAAGATTGAGCAGCACTCCCACCTAAAGTTTATGTCATTAATTCAGGCATTCTATAGGATATACCTCACGATTATATAGTCAAAGTGTGACATGCATTACACATTATACACATTGCATAGGCATTTTATAGATTCCTGACGTGACTTAGTATAGAATACCATTGAAAGGATTGGGGATTTATACACAAAAGGAAAAAAAAATAATAAACGACAGGAGCAACAACAACAACAAAATAATAATAATAAATTTAATTAAAAAATTAGATTAAAACGTCTAACAGAAGTCTTCTAGTTTTTATTGATTGCAACAGACTGAATTTGAAATATATATTTTTATTCATTGTTTTTCTTTTTTGTTTACACAAAAATCATTTTATATTTTGATGTGGTGTTACCCATGCACTTAACACACCATTGCCCATTTCCAGCGACCGATGTGTTCCGTGTCCAGCTGATCTGAGTGAGATTTGTGGGTCGGGAACTTTCTAATCAATTTTTTTTCTAGCCTTAATCACGACAATGGCCACAGCTTAATATTGTGACAGGGAAGATTCGCCATAGCCAAAGCCCAAGAGAGTGTAGAGTGAGCGAATCAAGACGTCGACAACATGCTGACGACATGGATGTAAGACGAGAACAGCAGTTATTGGTCTACGGTCTACGGGTTCTTCGGTAAATGAAAACCAGGTCTGTCACGAAGGTATCAAGATGTCTTTCTGTGAATATCTTTTCCGGATGCAGACCAAAGATTTTTTTTTTTAATCATTGTCTACCTCACCTCAAGAAGTTTTTTAAAAACGTCAAGAAGAAAGAATAGTTGCATTAAATGTTGAGACAGTTTCAAAATCTACTACTGCTTTTACTACAGCCCCAGACGTCTCCACGGATCTTTTGAGCTCATAGAATCTTATAGCGAAGAGGGATACAGTGCCCATGTGTTATGTCCAATTTGTTATAATCAGAAACATGTTATTACAAATCGAAAAAAAACTGCCAAAAGTAATATTGAACAACAAGCTAGTCAAATGATGGCAAGATCTGACAATAATTTCCCGCCAGCTGAGTGTGGTACTACGGTAAGGATTTCTGTTCCTGAATGTGACAAAGGACGCACTCAACATTTTTGCTGTTATGATAAGATGTGCAGTACGATGTCTGTCACTGGGGCACGACAAAAGGTAGTTTAAAACAGCTTTTTTTCATATCTCATTTACTGCATGTAAGAAACCTTTATTGGTTTTAAAAGGCATACCGATGCATAATCAAATCTCACTCAGACCAGCTGCAATGAAACAGTCTACTGAAACTGGACAAGGATTTGTTAAGTGCATGCATAACACCAAGTGTCAAAACAGACAATTCTTTTGTGTACAAAAAAATGCACCTTGTAATTTAAAATGTCATTCAAGTTCAGAGTGCTATAGAAGGACTAGAAAATCTACAGAATGCCTATAAGAATGCTTGTCAAAGTGTGAAATACGTAAGACATTATACACATTAGAAACAATCAATTGATGAGATCAATCCCAACCTACCACAAATCCTTTTAGGAGAAACACACACACACGAGTGTCAGTAATTCTTGTCATCTGCACTTAATATTCACATCATGATCTCTCCTTGTGTTGAATTGGTCATCCGTCTCACCTTGTTCTACCATTCAACCAACAGTAGGTGCCGCCGTGGCGTCAGGCCACCACAAAACTCTGATGATCTATAGAACAATCCACTCATAATGAGACGTGCCGTTGAAATGTTCGGTCAAAACGACGGTCCATAAAACACCAACCAAGTGTAGACAACCGCACATTAACGGGCGATAATCAACCTTCCTGTCTTTTAAAAAAAAACAACAGTTGAACGTTCGGTTATATCATGGTGTTTTTATGGCCGTCCATGCTCCCAGCATGCAACTTTCGCTCAGACAACAGCGACCCAGCAAACAAGTCATACAGTAGATAAATAAACCCGCCGCTCATACGAGCATCTCTCCGTGCTAATCTCACAATTAACAGACTGGGCTCCGATGGCAAACAAGTAAAAGCAAAATGGGAAAAAAAAAAAAAAAAAAAGGGGGGGGGGGGGGGGAGAGAACAACAACTTTCTTTAGTACCCCTTCTTACATGAAGTGCTTTACGCTGGAAACATAACATCGGGCCAATGGCCACAATGTAATCAACTCTGTCAACCCTATTTGAAATCAGGCGTCAGGGCGTGGCAGGCAAGTGCCAGTGGGGGTGTTCGGATCCCCACCCCACTCCCATGTTCTTAATTTCCAAACATTTAAAATAGATATGTTATTGTTGTATTCTAAAAGTACATGCTTCTGACCACTAAGCCGGCTCAATAGAATGGCCATTCAAATTTAAAGCACTTGATTCGATCTGCATCATTGATGACAAGACTGTTTTATACGGAATTTAAAAGGTTCACCATTTATTTACTTCTTATTGTTTATTCAGGGAAAAAGAAATTTAGAGAGGGAAACGCTATCGTGACGTCAAAACTTCAGTCATCAAAATTTACCCCTATTCTAAGCCGTGAACGAGATTTCGGTCCACTAGGATGTCGGGAATCTAAACACGTACCGGCTCTAAGACTCCCGGTCACGACCAAAAACCAAACAACTTCACATCTCAAGAAAAATCAAAGTGGACCAAAAGGAATGGTTAAAGAAAAAGACTAGTAACAATATTCTTAGCATCGGTTTCCATGTTGGACTTCTTGTGTGTAACGTCAGTGTTGGACTTCCTGTGTGTAACGTCAGTGTTGGACAACCTGGGTGTAATGTGAGTGTTGGACTTCCTGTGTGTAGCATCAGTGTTGGACAACCTTGGTGTAATGTCAGTGTTTGACAACCTGGGTGTAATGTGAGTGTTGGACAACCTGGGTGTAAGTCAGTGTTGGACAACCTGGGTGTAATGTCAGTGTTTGACAACCTGGATGTAATGTCAGTGTTGGACAACCTGGACATAATTTCAGTGTTGGACAACCTGGATGTAACGTGAGTGTTGTACAACCTGGATGTAATGTCAGTGTTGTAAAACCTGGGTGTAATTTCAGTATTGGATAACCTGGGTGTAATGTCGGTGTTGTACAACCTGGGTGTAAAGTCGGTGTTGGACAACCTGGGTGAAATGTCAGTGTTGGACAACCTGGGTGTAATGTCAGTGTTGATGAACCTGGGTGTAATGTGAGTGTTGGACAACCTGTGTGTAATGTCAGTGTTAGACAACTTGGTGTAATGTCAGTATTGGACAACGTGGGTGTAATGTCAGTTTTGGAAAACCTGGGTGTAATGTAAGTATTGTACAACCTGGGTGTAATGTCAGTGTTGGACATCTCGGTACAATGTCAGTGTTGGACAACCTGAGTGTTATGTCAGTGTTGGTCAACCTGGGTGTAATGTCAGTGTTGGACAACCTGGGTGTACTTTTGGTGTTCAACAACCTGGGTGTAATGTCGGTGTTGGCCAACCATTGTATAATGTCGATGTTGGACAACCTGGATATAATGTCAGTGTTGGACACCCTTGGTGTAATGTCAGTATTGGACAACCTAGGTGTAATGTCATTGTTGGACAATATGGGTGCAATGTCAGTGTTGGACAAACTGGATGAAATGTCAGTGTTGGACAACCTGGGTGTAATGTCAGTGTTGGAGAACCTGGGTGTAATGTGAGTGTTGGACAACCTGTGTGTAATGTCAGTGTTAGACAACCTGGGTGTAATGTAAGTATTGGACAACCTGGGTGTAATGTCAGTGTTGGACATCTCGGTGCCTTGTCAGTGTTGGACAACCTGGGTGTAATGTCAGTGTTGGTCAACCTGGGTGTAATGTCAGTGTTGGACAACCTGGGTGTACTTTTGGTGTTCAACAACCTGGGTGTAATGTCGGTGTTGGCCAACCATTGTATAATGTCGATGTTGGACAACCTGGATATAATGTCAGTGTTGGACACCTTTGGTGTAATGTCAGTATTGGACAACCTGGGTGTAATGTCATAGTTGGACAATCTGGGTGTAATGTCAATGTTGGACAACCTGGGTGTAATGTCAGTGTTGGGCAACCTGGGTGTTGTGTCAGTGTTGGACAATCTGGATGTAACGTTGGCGTTGGACAACCTGCGTGTAATGTCAGTATTGAACAACCTGAATTTAATGTTAGTGTTGGACAACCTGGGTGTAGTGTCAGTGTTGGATAACCTTGGTGTAATGTGAGTATGAACAATCTAGATGTAATGTCAGTATTGGACAACCTGGGTGTAATGTCAGCGTTGGACAACTTGGGTGTAATGTCGGTGTTGGACAACCTGAGTGTAATGTGAGTGTTGAACAACCTGAGTGTAATGTTCGTGTTGGACTAACCTGGTTGTAATTTCAGTGTTTGACAACCTTGGAAAATGTGAGTGTCGGACAACCTGGGTGTAATCTCAGTGTTGAACAACCTGTGTTTAATGTCGTCTTTGGACAACTTGGGTGTAATGTCGGTTTTGGACAACCTGAGTGTAATGTGAGATTTGAACAACCTGGTTGTAATGTCAGAGTTGTACAACTTGTATGTAATGCCAGTATTGGACAACCTGGTTGAAATTTCAGTGTTGGACAACCTGTGTGTAATGTCAGTATTGGACGACCTGGACGTAATGTCACTGTTTAAAAACCAGGGTGTAATGTCGGTATTGGAAAACCTGGGTGTAATGTCAGTGTAGGAAACCTGGGTATAATGTCAGTTTTTGACAACCTGGGTGTAATGTCAGTGTTGGACAATCTGGATGTAATGTCAGTGTTTTACAACCTGGGTGTAATGTCAGTTTGGACAACCGCGTGTGATGTCGGTGTTTGACAACCTGTGTGTAAGTCAGTGTTGGACAACCTGGGTGTTATGTTAGTGTTGACAACGTGGGTGTAATGTCAGTGTAGGACAACCTGGGTGTAATGTCTGTATTGGACAACCTGGGTGTAATGTCAGTGTTTGACAACCTTTGTTTAATGTCGGTGTTGGACAACCTGGATTTAATGTCAGTGTTAAACAACCTCGATGTAATGTCGGCGTTGGATAACCTAGGTGTAATGTGAGTGTTGGACAACCTGGGTGTAATGTCAGTGTTGTACAACCTGGGTGTAATGTCAGAGTTGGACAACCTGGGTTTAATTTTAGTGTTTGACAACCTGGGTGTAATTTCAGGATCTTCAACAGTACGGAAATCAATTTTAATTTTTTTGGTTTACAAATAAGAAATATTCCACAGTTTGGGTTTGAAGATATCGCACAGTATTCTGAAGCTGACGTAAATACGTTAAGAGAGAGAGAGATGGGGAGGGAGAGAGAGAGAGAGAGAAGGGGGAGTGGAGAGAGAGAGGGGGCAGAGAGTTGAGAGAGAGAGAGAAACAAAAACGAGTTACATGTGTCAAGCTGTTTGCTGGATCAAAGGTCTAATACGAAGCATGATGTGAAATATAGGAAATCGAGCGTAACTCTTGTTAACCTCACGCTCATGGAGATTTCACGCAGTTCTCGAACTTAGGTAGGCTATCCGCCAATTGATAACATTAATATACAACATAATAGTGCTTAATGGAAGTTTGTTTCGCGGGCTTCTATTAAACAACTCAAAATAACCCGCTATGAACTGCAGTACATGCTGATTTTCGTACGCTTCGCACTCACTCTTGGTTGCCATCCAGATTCACTATTTGCAACGAAATTTTGCCGAAAGTGTTGTGATTTTTCCCCTCATTGCCGGGTCTTTGGTGACGTTCTGGAAAGCACAGTTACTACACATTTATTATTATTATTATTATTATTAAAGCGGTATTACATAGCGCAGTACCCCAGCCTAGGGCTAGGCTCACCGCGCTTCACATAAAAGTTAGCAGTTACGAGAAATATACATTTAAAAAAAGCTTTCTAAAAAGATTGACCTCACCCACCAAAGTGTTCTCTACCCCTGTCTAGCCAGGGGCTAGAATAAGTCGGTATAGTACAGTTTGAAAAGATGTGTCTTGAGGGCAGTTTTAAAGGCTTGGATGGTCGGTATATTAGAAATTTGTAATGGGAGAGAATTCCGTTGTTTGGGGGCATAGACAAAGAAAGATCGTTCACCGAAGGTTTTAGTGCGTGTCTTCGGGAATAGAAAGAATACGCGTGTCTGCAGAGGAACGAAACTGTCGAGGGGGTGAATAGACGGAAAGAAGATTATTAAGATAGAAATGAGCCGGAACCTGAGAAAAAAATGTGACAGAGAGCAGACAACTTGTAATCAATGGGTGCCTGTAAAAGGGAGCTAATCACTTTCAGCATTAATAAAAACGCCAACTTTCGTTTTCTCAATGTTTGCACTTGTTTATATGACGAAAATAAGTTTGTGTTACTGCTGGCGCCGTTCGGTGTCGTTTAATGAATGCACGCACTTGGGACACACACAAAAAATGCCCCCGCCCCCTTTCATTGGGAAAAGGTTGTTCACGTTCTAATATGTTTCTTAAGACGGCTATCGGGTGGTTAAATTTCTAGAAGTTCTTTTCTCGAGCGTTCTAAGCCCTTCCCTATAAATAAGCCGGCCCCTTCCCCAGCCAAGAGAGATTTGACCTAGAAAACCTAGACATACATACACACACACACACACACATATATATATATATTAATATTTGTATCTTTCGAGGATTACACTTTTTCATTTGATGTAGATCGATATAAATTTATTCTGTATATTTAATTTCTTTTTTATATACACAATTAATAGTATAATTAAATTGAGAATTGCTAATACTATTAGCTTTTGTTTGTTCTCTTTTTATAAAACTGATTTTCGGTCGTCTGTTACGTACCGTTCGTCTAACGCAGCGGTTCTCAACTTGTGGGTCGCGACCCCTTTGGGTGTCGTCCGACCATTTCGCGAGGGTCGCCTAAGACCATTGGAAAACACACATTTCTGAGGCCGATGGTCTTAGAAACCGATTGATTTTGTCCGGGTAAAAAACCAGACATGGCAAAAATGTTCATAATGATTGGAGACGAATTTGTTATGAAATTGGGTGCAATTTCCTCATCTAACGACAATTTCCGCAGAAGAATAGATGACATGTCTGTTGATATTCTTGATCAGGTAATCCAGAAATTAAATCTGCTCCACTTCCAATATTTAGTATCCAGCTGGATGAATCTACAGACGTTGCAAACTGTTCACAGTTACTGGTTTACGTGAGGTATATTAACGATGGCGACTTTAAAGATGAGTTTCTTTTTTTGTTTTTTTTTGTTTGCAAACCTCTTTAAGCAACAACTACTGCATATGATGTATTTGACACAGTTGGTTGATTTCTGAAAGATCATAAGATCTCTTGGGAAAGGTGTTGTGGTGTTTGCACAGATGGTGCTCCGACTATGGTAGGATGTCAATCTGGATTTCAACGTTTGTTACTGAATGAGTCACCATAAGTCATCGGACCTCACTGATTGATTCATCGGCAAATATTAGCTACGTAGACGCTGCCACAAGAGTTACAAGAAGTAACGAAAAGCGTCATAAGTTCTGTCATACGTTCTGTCATAAGTTCTGTCATAAGTTCTGTCATAAGTTCTGTCATAAGTTCTGTCATAAGTGCTGTCATAAGTTCTGTGATAAGTGCTGTCATAAGTTCTGTCATAAGTTCTGTCATAAGTTCTGTCATAAGTGCTGTCATAAGTTCTGTCATAAGTTACATATGACAGAACATATGACAGGTTCTGTCATAAGTTCTGTCATAAGTTCTGTCATAAGTTCTGTCATAAGTTCTGTCAATTTTGTAAAGGCAAGCACCTTAAACAGTCGACTGTTTTCGCAACTGTGCAGTGAGTTGGAGGAATCGAACAATGCTCTGCTATTTCACACTGAAGTGAGTTGGTTGTCATAAGGGAAAATTGTAAAAAGTGTTTTTTCAGCTTCGTGATGAACTCACACATTTTTAAATCAGAAAGCAAGACCGCAGTTCGAAGTTCTATTTAGTGATAAAAGTAAATTGCAGAAAAAATAGCTTACTTGGTTGACATCTTTATCATCTTGAATGAATTAAATTGATCACTGCAAGGACCGAATGCAACATGCCTCGCTTTGTCTGAAAAGATGCAATCATTTCAATTTTAATTTCAGCTTTGGCAAATAAAATTTGGAGGAAAATAAAATTTACATGGTGCCTATCTTATCTGATTTCTTTGATGAACATGACATAAAACCAAAAAGATTACGATGATAAATTCTTTAAAAGAACACTTGCACATGCTTGGAGACGAAATTTCATCGTACTTTCCAAATCTACCTGACACCCCATTTGCACTTGCCAGAAGGCCATTCACAGTCAAAGTATGTTCCTGAGTCAGCACAAGAGGAGTTGACTTATTAGCAGCGATGCAGCGATCATTGATTTCAAATGCCAGTTACTAAATTCTGGATCAAGTGTTTGAAGTCATATCCTGCTCTGCATGAGACTGTGTTGCGCCTTTTCCTTCCATTTCCAAAAACATATCTATGTGAAACATGTTTTTCCAGCTTGTTGTTAATCAAGTCAAAATACAGAAGTAGACTTGTTGTGGAGATCATCTTCGCTGTGCTCTTGCAAAGACTGTCCCGAGCATTTCTGATCTGGTAAGAAAGAAACAATCTCCACCTTCGCACTGACGTTGGCTTTTACGCATACTGTCGCAAAATGTAGCAAAGTAGTTTACTGTTGTTATATTAAGACTGCTACCCATGCTACACCATGCTTCAAGTCAAAATTTCATCTATTTGTAATCAGAAATAAATATTTCACAATATATAATTACCTATTGTTTTCTTTGTGATTAATGACTATGCTTTAGTTATGTTCAATTTGTAACAATAAAAATACATCCTGCATATTAGATATTTACATTACGATTCATAACAGAAGCAAAATTACAGTTGTGAAGTGAAGTAGAAATGAAAATAATTTTATGGTTTGGGGTCGCCACATTATGAGGACCTGTATAAAGGGGTCGCGGCATTAGAAACGTTGAGAACCATTGATCTAACGAAACAAATCTAAAAACAAATTAAAAAATGTGCGAAACCCTGTAATGTTACGCAACAATAACAAAAAGAGAATAACAATTAACAAGTTAAGAGAGTAATAAAGTATATGCAATTAAAAGTAAAATGCATGTCAGTAAGCAAAATGTGTGACAAGGGTAATTCATTGAAATAATAAAACCAAGAGAAGCGATTTCGATTAAAAGTAATTGATGAATAGTTAAAAAAACAATAGTATTCAGTATTCGCCAGAAAAATCTTAATTTTTCTTCTTTTTTTTTTTTTCCTTCCATTTTTATCTCGATCAACATGCATAGAATCCCTTACATTAAAAGCATGCAGTATTTTAAAGATATGATGAATTAATACAACTGATTATGAACACACTGACAGTTCGTTATAAATTGATCTGATTTTAAGAAATAAAGAGGACTTTTGATTCTTAGCAAGAACTATTTCAAAATACTATAAACCATTTTGTTATAAACCTTTAAATTATAACCCTTATATAATATAACCCTATCTATTATAAACCTTTTCATTGTAAAACCTCTACATCGGTTGAAAAGTAGTTTGAAGGAGGTTTTAAATCTGAATGAAAAAAAAAAGAAAAAGGGTTGTACCTAGATCTGCCCTACACAGAGTCGGATCTCAAATGTATCGACCGTAGTCATTATTTCATTGGTTTTACTATTTCGTAAATGTAATCGGTAGAGAAAAGAGCCCACAACGCTTACTTTATATTACAACGTTACAAAATGAATGTTACTGCATAAGACTTAAGGTGTTTAATGGGCCAGAAGCTGTGTTGTTTTAGGGGTGTGTTGTGATAGGGGTGGCGTTGTGTTAGTGGTGGTGTGAGAGGTGGTGTTGTTTTAGGGGTGAAACCAGCTTACCATCTAAGCATCAGACCAGCGTACCAACAAAAGTGAAAACATTTGAAAGCGACAAGACTGCTTGACAATCTTCAGAAACCATAATTCCAATGTGTAATGTGATTAGTTAATAATTTATACAAGACACTTAAAATGTTTGGCCTCCATTCCAAGTCACTCAACATCTCCATACCTACCATTCTCAACAACAGAACGTTTACATTGAACGAGTGTGTATTGGCAGATTACGAACTGCTGAATTTTGTTTATTTATTCCTTTCAAACTCATGTTTTATTGGTGTAATTGATTTGACCTCTTGACCTTTCTTTTGGTTACCTCCCCTCCCCCCTACTACCCCCCAAAACCTACAGAAACTTTAAACTCTCCTTACATTTCCATTGAGGCGTCGAAGAAGCGGAGTAAAAAATCATGGGTCCAGCCCCCAACCCCCCAACCCCTCCCAATCCGCCAACAACGCATGTTAACAAATAGAAATAATGTTGTTTTTATATGATATAACAGGCGTTAGTTTTGCAAGCACAAATTACACAAACCATGTCATCCCTAGCCATCTTAAAGTTGAAGAAACCAATTGATCTTGTTGACTGTACTTTGAACCCAAGCGGACTTGGCGAAGGGAGTCTACTGGCATATTGGCCAGCCCCCCCTTTCTTTCAATCAATACGCACAAATCTTAGTGCCAGCGTTACCTCCCATGCCAGCACCACAGCGCGTCTGCTACTTGTATCGCTAAACGGTCTGGATTTGGACATAAAGACGTACTCACGTCAGAATCTCAGCAGTCACCTCGTGATTTTGGACATAAAGAAGTACTCACGTCAGAATCTCAGCAGTCACCTCGTGATTTGGACACAAAGACGTACTCACGTCAGAATCTCAGCAGTCACCTCGTTATTTGGACATAAAGACGTACTCACGTCAGAATCTCAGCAGTCACCTCGTGATTTGGACATAAAGACGTACTCACGTCAGAATCTCAGCAGTCACCTCGTGATTTGGACATAAAGACGTACTCACGTCAGAATCTCAGCAGTCACCTCGTGATTTGGACATAAAGACATACTCACGTCAGAATCTCAGCAGTCACCTCGTGATTTGGACATAAAGAGGTACTCACGTCAGAATCTCAGCAGTCACCTCGTGATTTGGACATAAAGACGTACTCACGTCAGAATCTCAGCACCCACCTCATGATTTAAAATACAGACTTCTAAACGTCAGAATCTCAGCAGTCACCTGTTTCTTTGGACATACATACATTTGTGCGTCCCATTTTCAGCAGTCACCTCATCATTTGTCGAAAGTCTTCTTTTCAAATCCAGCAATCGGTCACCAAAAGTAAGTATTTTACGACGTACTAGTGGCTTGTTACAAAAGTGGCCACGTTTAATTGTTTAATGTTTCTGTGCGTGCGACATTGCGTTTGAAATGTCAAGTGTCACGGAGTGTCACGTGCCAGTGGCGCAGCATCTACGCGTTATATAAGGATGCCAACCAAAACAAAATGTACGCACTTAATGTGCCTTATAGATTCATGGCTCATGGTTCATTGTTGCGCGAGGCGCAGCTCTAGCATGGGCAGGGATCAAGTCACAGACATTGGTAGGGGGGGAACCACCAGTCACGAAAATAAGGCACTCTATGAATGGTCTAAGCTCTCTACGGTTATTTATTCATTTTGCGTCTGTAAATCAGCCCATAAAATAACGCAATATTTCTCCGAGCATTATTGGAGGAATGAGTGTGCCTGTTTTTATCCGTCCATTAGAAACGTGTTTAACTCTTGAATATGTAGTCACAAACTTTATCAACTTAAGACGAACGTCAAATATTTTAAGACTAGACACACCCGTAAAACCATGACGGCAACAATGCGAGAAGAACTTGCCATCTTCTAAACTTGCTTGACTAAACATCCAATTCATTTAACTTGAACTTGCTTGATAAAACGTATGGAAGACGAGACGTTGTGATACAATGTAAATATTATTTTTAGAATACTAGGAGATCTTCACACGTGCGGACACCTCATGGCTGCTATGTGCCTTAAATTTACCATTTTCAATTTTAAATTATTGTATCTAGATTTTCTTGTTTACTACAGACCTGTTTACTGTCGAGCTCCTAAAATCGTACAATATCGTCACAAAAATCGTTCAATAAGTTACCTTAATAGTAAATAAAATAAAAATGCAGTTTGTATTACAAATACAATGACTACTCGCGTCGTAGTGCCTAGTGTGATCGAGTTTAGCTGGCGTCAAACAAGTTAACTGAAAGTAGATGACCGACGTACATAAAAAAAAAATCTGCGGTCACTTTGTTTTGCAGACATATATTTGCTTTAGATATTAATTGATATTGAGTGGACGTATTGTAGCTCACACTATCACAGTCTATCACTTGTAAAAATAAAGTTACTGGTGAAATTTAACGTGGTTCAAACTTGAACTCAGGTCAGCGTAAAACAAGATGTATTGAAATAACATTTCATTAAAAAGTGATGACATCATTTTAAAAAACCTACCACGTCACTTGAGGTTGTTTTTAGGAAAATCTGGTTTACAAAAGTATTAAAATAAAATAAAAATCAATTTCCATTAAGCCAATTCCCGCTAATATATTATAATCTGATAAATACCACAAACTGTAAATGGATGAAATGAAGAGGAGCTAGTGAAACACACGGTGACATTGACAAACCGTAGCCTTTCAGGAAGCTCAGTTTTACGAAGATAGAAGAACTTGGAGAGAACATTGTGCTACAGATACCTGAGAAGGCTAGAACTTGCTGTGGTATTCTCTGGGACTTGGGCGAAGGTGCGAACCGCACCAGGTGAAAAGATTTTAGGGGGTGACACAAATTGGAAAAGGTCATATTTATAGAGCACCAACTGCTGGGTCTGACCGAATTTCATTAAAGGATAGGCCGATCACATGTCAATTTTCCACACATGTAACAAATCAAAATGAGCGCTTTATAGAAAGTTCAAAGTTGATGTGTCAGAAATCAGATGACCCTATGTTTAGGTCAGAAAAACACCATTATGGCAAAGATTCCACTCCGATTGAAGTGTTCGACAACTTCCGTAAGTCAGAGGAAGCTGTTTATATCTAAATTCTGAGAAATAAAGCTTTCCATTGATAACAAATATGACGTGGTCGGGCAGGCACATGAATCGAATCGGTAAAAATTAAAAACATTTTTAAAAATGACTTTTTACACATTTATGGGGTTAACAAAATAATATTTTACAAAATTTTATAATATTTTTTATTAATTAATTTAAATTTATTTAACCCAGAAATATTAAAAACCAGAAACAACATCAATTTTTTTTTCTGGGTTTATAAGTGGTGGCAACTCAGCCAAAAATTGTAAAATCAGGAGGCTTCGGAAGAGCACCTTTGCTGCCTTGGAAAATGGAAAACATTGGCAGCAGGACTTGGGATTCACAAAACAATTGATGCCGAAAGTGTTGCTGTCTTTGACAGCGAGAAGAAAAATTTGGAGGGATATCCTGCCCAGTTGGCTGAATATCCTATTGTTTCTTGCAAAGCAACATTTAGCATTTCGTGGCCACAACGGAGATGAATCATCATTGATTGGAGGAAACCTTCCTAAAATGGTGGCGATGCTATCTAAACATGAGCCAATGCTAAAAGAGCACCCCGATGAGACTAAAGAGGAGCACAGCTACAATACAAACATCCGCAGCTTACCTTTCCCCAGAAACCAATAAAAATATTTTTGTAAATGTCCTCGCAAATCAAGTGAAAGAGATTCTTATCATGGATATAAAGGCTGCGTAGTGATTAGGAATTATGTTCGACAGTACACCTGATATGTCACACACTGACCAGATGTCTGAAGTGATGGACATGGGAAATCTACAATGGGAAAATTGAAGAATTGAGAAGTGTTCCTTGGATGTTTCCCTTTCAGGAGAAATAAGCTGATGACCTTAGTTTTGGCATTCTTACAAATCTACATCGTGATGGACGAGACATAATGATGTTCAGTGCTCAAAGTTACGATAATGCCGCCACAATGTCTAGAGTCCATGGAGGTATTGAGGTCATTCTGAAAAGAATTAATAAGAAAGCGATTATTTAATGGATGTGTGGGCCATTCGCTTAGCTTGTGTTGTCAACATTCTTTTGCTGGAAATGCTTTATGTATTACATTTTTCGGTACTCTTAAGATAATGTTTTGCTTTTTTGCTGCATCCACTCATCGATGGGATATTTTAATTTGAACCCACTGAGATGTTGGTGAAAAGACTTTCAACAACACGTTTGGGTGCTCATCATGCGGCTGTTCAACCAGTGAAAGACGATAAGTTTGAAAAATTGAATGGCGGTCATTGAAGCTCTGTGTAATCCTCTTGAAAATTTGGATACAAGAGCTACAAACACACAGTTTTTTTTATCTGCTATCTGTGATTTCACGTTAATCTCTTAACTTTACCTTTGGGCTTAACGTACTTGAGGAAGTTAATCTTACATAGCAGTATCGAAATACTAAAGACTTTACTCTTGACAGAGTGGTGACCAACATAGAGGCCTTAAGATTATTTCTTCGCGGGAAATGTATAACTTTGTGGAACATGCTATGGAGACAGCACTTTAAAATTCAAACCAATATGGAATTTCGGTAGAGAGAAGATTAAGGTTTAAAAAGAGAATAACAGGAAAACAATTAATAGATGCTGGAATCTCTCTGCGAGAAAAAAAACAGTAAGGAGATGCTGGAGTGTATTGATCGCTTTCATTCTGAACTAGTTCAGATTATCAGCAAAAAAGGAAGTAACAGATATGTTTGGTGCTGTTCAACACAAGGGTCTACCGTCAGCGAGTGAAGAAGAGTTATTGTTGTCCGTTCCAAAATTAACCTCTTTCTATGATGAACTTTAAAAGACATACCAAGGCTTAGAAGACACGTGAAGGCGGCTGATAATGAATTTCAAAAAGTCATTGACTGGTCAGTATTTAATGTTTTGAAATTCATACCCAAATGAGACTTACTAAAACCTATTCCAAAACTGTCGCTAAGCTTTCAAATGTGGCTTAATGTGAGCGGAGCTTTTCAAAACTAAGACTTATCAAGAACTATTTACGATCCACCATGGGAGAGTCAAGGCTTTCTGATCTGGCTCTACTATCAATTGAAATTGATATAAGGAGGGATATTTATTTTAATCAAGTGATTGTAGGGTTGCAGCTTTGAGGTCAAGGAAAGGAACATTTTAAAGTAAATTTAATATAAAAATAACAATAACTTAACGTTGTTACAGTTCTTAAAAATACATTTACCTCCCGACCTTTAATTAATTTGTTATTGTTATTGTCATTTTTATACTGTGGACTTATTTTTAACGAGAAGAAATATATCGTGGAAATCAGGGGTGACACCATGAGGTTACCGCACCGGGTGATACCAAACCTAGCTACGCCACTGAAGTCTACTGATCTCTCACAACTTCTCTTGTTTATTTGGGGTTTCAATTTGGACTTTCAGATAACGGAAGAGTTGGCATCCGTTTGCAGCATGCATGGAACAACTGATGTCTGTGAACAAACATTTTCAAAAATAAAGCATGTGAAGTCAACACATCGAACGAGAGGGATTGATGAACATTTGAAAACAATTCTTTTTATTGGATGCAGCCATTCCAAACCTAACATTGTTGATATCTTGAAAACCAAATTTCATTTTCATCAATATTACTGACTTTCTTTGTTGCCTAGTGTTTGAGAGTCGAATATGTGCGCACTAGCTCTGATGTAACTATCTGTTTGCTAACGTCGCTTTCTTTGATAACTTTTATACTAAATATTTATTTTTTTTTTTTTTTTTTTTTTTTTTTTTGCATTGCTCACCACTCGCCCATAATTAACATGGAATACTAAACTTAGTTTTTCGTCTTTGGCCAGAGCTTTCGTTCTGGCTTGCAAGTATTGGACACAATGATTATCCGGCCCACGCTCGTCATTTTTTTTTCCGTTATCGGCCCTCCGGTAAAAAAGTTTGGTCACCCCTGAACACACTGTATAAGACTCACAATAAGTGCTAACTTTTAGGAATATAATTTCGCGCGCCTACTGTACACAGCGTTGCTGCCATACATACATACCCAGAGAATTATTATAATTTGTGATGATAACAAGATCCCATTATGGTTTATTTTTTGAAGAGCAAAAAGAACTTTACCAAGATGTCCTGCTAAAGAATGATCGTTGAGAACCATCTCCCTGTGTTTCAAGGGAATGGACTTCCTGTATGGACATATACAGTTTAAAATTTTATGGCGGAATAACCTCAGGATGATATCCTTTGTGATACGTATTTGTGATATACGAGATCTCCAACAGCTACATAGAAGGCTCTGCATCGCAATATCTTAAAGAACTGTTTTATAAACATGTATCCAGAAACTGCGGTCTTCAACTTCAACACAGTCTTTACTGAACATTCCCAGTGTGGATGAACACAGAAAAAGAAATGTCTTACGGAGTGCGCTCTTTTGAAGCGATAGCGACAAAATTCTGGAACAGTTTGCCTCAATCTTTAAGGCGATTAGAAAATGATAGCAAAAAAATCATTTAAGAAATATTTAAAGACTTTTTTGGTTAAATTAAATAGATTTAAAAACATCAGAGCGCAGTGAGCATGCTAAAGTGGCATGGATACCAGCGCTATTTAAATATCCAATCAATCAATATATCAATCGCATTATAAAAATAGCATGTAAAATGTAATGCAAAACACGTTCCATTTATTTGGATCAATGCAAGGATCCTATCTTATCTAATCTTAACTTTATCTTATCTTATAACGATATCGTAAAATATAATCTTCAACAACCTATTAAACTTAGCTTTTAAATATTTCATTTCGATTATTCATTTTTATTATATATATTAAATTTATTATTGTACACATTTCATTTAAAGGTAGCTTTATAAATTAGATGCATCCATTCAACATTTCAAAATAACAGTTTAATTTTTAATTAGCATTTCAAATTAGCTTTTACTTTCAGTATTTTTCACACCAAAAAAAAAGTAAAAAAAAAAAGCATTTCAAAGACTAAAATATAAATATTGCATTAAATTAAGAATTTCTTTACGTAAATAAATAAGCATTTAATTTACATTTAAAATGAAGTTTTTATAGGGTGATATAATATGATCCTTTCTGATTTACGTGGAATTAACTATCACATCTAATTTTAAGCTTTTAAATATTACAAATTTGAGTGTTATAGTATTTTATTTTTTTAAATATGTTCCTTAACAGTTCATCATTGAATTTAAATTAAACTTTTGGATGTCCACTTGGACTTTCAGTATAACGTTATGATTGATCATTTCAATAAACATTCTATATAAGTCCATCTTGATAAAGCGTTTAATTTGAACATTTCAAAATTACATATCAATCTTACATTTAAATATATTATTTATATCATGCATTTCAATATAAAATATCAATTAAGTATTTTAAGTTTGCATTTAATTATCGCACAGCCCGACAAATCATTTTCATGACCCCCCACCCCTACACACAAATCAGTTCATGACACCCCCCCCCCAACTCTCACACGCGAACACGCACGCACACACACATCCATAGTTAAACACAATTTGATCACCTAGTTCCATATAAATGTTTCAACATAAAATTTATCAAAACATGACAACTCAATAGAACTCCTACATCACAAACATCCAAGTTTTTTCCCCCCTAAATCTCGATAGTATAACCACGTAAACTAAATTATAACTTTCAAATCAAATTTTCGTTTTACCCCTTTCTAACAAACTAACTTTTACCACTTTCTAACAAACTAACTACCCACCCAAATTTGATTTAAAAATAAGTCAATATCTAAATAATCAATATAAAATAAATATCCCCAACTTTGCAACACTCCATGCTAAAGGACTAGCTCCTCCTGCCAACGTCAAAACCTCCAGTAACCACACAATCCCTATACCGTGGCCATTGACTTGCATATGTGTCGCATTGCTTCTTACCTTTGTATATTCCTAAATCAACGATTTTTTTACCCTTTAATCAATGAATAACTTAGATCGAATGTAATGTACCTAAACCAGTTGCTGGGCACGTGAGTTGTTTTTTTCCCTCTTTTTTCTGCTTGTTTGTTTGTTACCATAAGTCACTTTTGTAGACAGAACATGCGAACACATGTCAATGTTGGGGGTGGGGGGGGGACAATGAAATAAGGAATAGTTTTTTTTTTTTTTTAAATCAATTTCCCCATCAAGTTTGAATAATCAATCATCGACATTAAAATGATAAACTTTCAGAATTTTTTTTGTTAAACGCTAAAAAGACCACAGGGTGTTTTTGGGTTTGAGAGTTTGTCGAGAGTCGATACCGACAGCTTGGTCGACAGGATCGATACCAATCAATCTAATCTCTCAAAGCACTTCCCCTATCGATAATCGACTCCTCTCGCGCCCATTTTGTAAAATCGCCCACTCAATCACTGCTAGCAAATCACTCATTTACAGATCAGTGTATGCGATCAAATATTCAGGACCGTACATGACCGTACAGGACCGTACAGCACCGTAAAGGACCGTACAGGGTGACCTACCATTTCAAGTGAATCTCCATAACCTCCCACTCAGGGTGCACACCAAATATTCAGGACCGTAGGGTGCCTACCATTTGAAGTGAACCCCTACTCAACCTCTTCAAGTGAATACTTTTTCTTCTCATTTCTACGTGTTTCCAGCACAGGTAAATTAGAAAAAAAAATTAACAGAATTATCAATTTATCAAGGCAGTAGTTGTATCAAGGCAGACGTTGTTGTATCAAGATAGTACTTGTATCACAGCAATTGGTGTATGTTATCAACTCTTTTAGTTTTCGGGAAACGTCACTCTCAAAAATATATAAATTGGCTCACCCCCCACCACTCAATCCCCCCCATCCCTCCCCAAATTCCCTCGCACAGACTTTCAAACAAAAAAACATATCTATTGACGCCAAAAGTAAAGTTTTCAGTCCATATTGATTAATGTGTCTCCGAGACTTGAGAAAACTTAACATATCACGCGGGAACAGTCTGGAAGTTTCAAAATTCATGTATCTCGACGGCTTTGGTTTTAACTTGAAAGATCTCTGTGGCCAAGGTCATTTCACATCTTTCCAGATTCTACAACGAAATCCTGAAACCATCTAGTCCTAGGTACTCAAACAAAGAGGCATATTTCATAGGTTCCACCTCTAATATATATTTAATCTGATCGCTTTTTTCCCCTAGAATATTAATTACTATAATTAGGTTGCTCTTGGGTAGGTTTTATTATTTTTTAGATTATTTTTTTGCGCGTGTAAATTGTGTCACATGACCAAACTGCCGCTCAACATACTAAGTCATGACTTAATAAAACTTACATGTGTTTGACACTTCGCATGGAATAACCAAGCGGAATCATAAAACTATGCCACGTTCGTACAATTATTGACTTCTGGAAATATATTATTACTTAACCTGCGTTTGTAGAGGACCAAATCATTGATCTTTGACAAACACAAAAATGGCCTTTCATATAATTCTCTAAAAAAATGTGTAGCTAATCAGAATGCTTTAAAAATTCGAATCCACTTTTAAGAAAATAAAAATCCAAGTAAAAAGCAACAGTAACTTATTAAAAGTGAATCAATTATTGACTCTTTTTCGGATCTAGTACGAAGTTCAAAGCCAAACTTAGTTTACAGTATTCTAGTCAAAGCCCGGCTTCCAAAAAACATACAAGAACAGAAGAACAGGCAAAAGTTCAATTTATAGTATTCTTGTTAGAATGATCACATTGCAAAATATTCCACTTACGAAGATTGGGAGTAGGGTCAAGTGGATAAGTAAGAAATGGGGTAGAGGAGCGGATCCAGAATGGAGATAGTATATGGGGTGCTAGAGGGTATAGGATGGAGGCGTAAAGGGGGACATTTTGAAAAGGAAAAATGAGTTTCGTGTGAGATTTGGTTAGGTGTGAGATTTGGTTAGGTGTGAGATTTGGTTAGGTGTGAGATTTGGTTAGGTGTGATATTTTGTTAGGTGTGAGATTTGGTTAGGTGTGATTCAGGTTAGGTGTGAGATTTGGTTAGGTGTGAGATTTGGTTAGGTGTGAGATTTGGTTAGGTGTGAGTCAGGTTAGGTGTGAGATTTGGTTAGGTGTGAGTTTTTGTTAGGTGTGAGATTTGGTTACGTGTGAGATTTGGTTAGGTGTGATTTTGGTTATGTGTGAGTCAGGTTAGGTGTGAGATTTGGTTAGGTGTGATTTTGGTTATGTGTGAGTCAGGTTAGGTGTGAGATTTGGTTAGGTGTGATTTTGGTTATGTGTGAGTCAGGTTAGGTGTGAGATTTGGTTAAGTGTGATTTTGGTTATGTGTGAGATTTGGTTAGGTGTGAGATTTGGCTATTTGTGAGATTTGGTGAGGAGTGATTTTGGTTATGTGTGAGATTTGGTTAAGTGTGAGTCAGGTTAGATGTGAGATTTGGTTAGGTGTGAGTTTTTGTTAGGTGTGAGATTTGGTTATGTGTGAGATTTGGTTAGGTGTGATTTTGGTTATGTGTGATTTTGGTTATGTGTGAGATTTGGTTAGGTGTGAGATTTGGCTATTTGTGAGATTTGGTGAGGAGTGATTTTGGTTATGTGTGAGATTTGGTTAAGTGTGAGTCAGGTTAGATGTGAGATTTGGTTAGGTGTGAGTTTTTGTTAGGTGTGAGATTTGGTTAGGTGTGAGATTTGGTTAGGTGTGATTTTGGTTATGTGTGAGTCAGGTTAGGTGTGAGATTTGGTTAGGTGTGATTTTGGTTATGTGTGAGTCAGGTTAGGTGTGAGATTTGGTTAGGTGTGATTTTGATTATGTGTGAGTCAGGTTAGGTGTGAGATTTGGTTAGGTGTGAGTTTTTGTTAGGTGTGAGATTTGGTTAGGTGTGAGATTTGGTTAGGTGTGATTTTGGTTATGTGTGAGTCAGGTTAGGTGTGAGATTTGGTTAGGTGTTATTTTGGTTATGTGTGAGTCAGGTTAGGTGTGAGATTTGGTTAGGTGTGATTTTGATTATGTGTGAGTCAGGTTAGGTGTGAGATTTGGTTAGGTGTGAGTTTTTGTTAGGTGTGAGATTTGGTTAGGTGTGATTTTGGTTATGTGTGAGTCAGGTTAGGTGTGAGATTTGTTAGATTTGAGTTTGATTGGGTGTGAGTTTTTTTTTTAAGTTATCAATTTGATTAGGAGTGAGTTTTATTTATACAACTGAGCCAGAAATTTCTCTTGAATTTACATTTTTTTGCAACCAAGTGGTTATTCTTAATGATTGGCTAGTTTTGTGGTCAAAGTATGTCAATTTCAAAATTTGTTGATTGGAGTTCAGACTCCTTCAGAAACACAGACACGCAAAAACAACAACAGCAGCACCCCGAGGGGGTAGGACTCTTTAACCTTGGATGGCAACATCGGAATTCAAACACGGAGGAGTTCCTTAGGCGGTAAGACATTGACACAATGAACATTAAATTCCGGCAACTCCTTGGACGTGGATTGCCTAAAGATCACAATGGGACACAAGAAACACTTCTGTTCGTTCATTGCATCCTATCCCGTCTCCAAGTCGTCTTGAGCAAGTCTCGCCACGTGATCGAAATAGGAACGATAAGATAATATAAGAAATGATTCTTTTATGTATACAAACAAATGGAAATGTTGTTTGGTTGCATTGTACGCATACAGTTTCAGCACATAAATAGATATTTTAATAAAGTCCACATTTTTCAACTAAAACAAATCGAGCACAAGACATCTACATGAAATTATTTCACTGGTAAAAAAAAAAAAAAAAACAACCCTTCACGATTGGTTGCATTGTACGCATACAGTTTCAGCACATAAATAGATATTTTAATAAAGTCCACATTTTTCAACTAAAACAAATCGAGCACAAAACATCTACATGAAATTATTTCACTGGTAAAAAAAAAAAAAAAAACAGCTCTTCACGGAACTCCCTTATTCATAACAGGGACTTATTAGTTCTCATTTAGATTCGGGACTTCTGGTGGAGCGTGCTGGTAAATTCGCACAGATAGGGGAACAAACGAATATTTTAAATCACTCAGTCCTCGCCCTGAGAGAAAGAATTCGTCCCGATCGGGCCGATGAAGTGCGCAACTCGCCCTCACCTTAAACAAAAAATGCATCGGAAGTCAAAGCTAATAAATCAATTCGGCCATAGCATTGGTCATCGTCGCATGTGAAGGACGAACAACATTATTGGGGGGGGGGGGTCATACGTGATTATTATATGATAACATTTGAGATGTCTCAGTCTGGACGTTTCTCTGTCTTCTAAATCATTATATTTCGCCAAATACAAAAATCTACATGCCAGAAATTTCATGTCTAACTTCTATCTTCAAGTCTCGGAACAACAAGTCTCGGAACAACAAGTCTCGGAACAACAAGTCTCGGAACAACAAGTCTCGGAACAACAAGTCTCGGAACAACAAGTCTCGGTGTTGACAAATAGAGCCACTAACTCGTGACCAGGACACTTCATCATCCCCATTCCCAAAGCCCCCTCCCATAATGAAAATGCTCATGAAAATAAAACAACTTCTTCAACCACGAGTCTGTTTAAATTCAGATCTTAATTGGACCATTTTTTCCCCCTCGACCATCGGTTTTCCGACCTGGCTTTGTTTTAAACCGGGGACTTGATCTAATCAATTGTGCCAGACCCACTTAGCGCTGCCCCCTTTGTGAACCGGTATGTAGCGCCGATGATTTTAATCGATAGGGTGGGACCCACTTAAGCCTGTCCCTCATTGTGCCACGAGATGTACCGCCTCTGACGAACCGACCCTTAAGTGCATTCCGAGCCACTGCAACGACCTACGGAGCGTTGCGCCATAAAAACGGAGCCTTTTCTCCAGTCCTTGACAAGACTTCGCTATTAGTGGACTGCCTCAGGAAGCACTCTTACTTGGCGTTTATTGGTTTGTTTTGTACCTGTATATCTTGGCTCTTAATGGCTTTGGTTTTTGTACCTGTATATCTTGGCTCTTAATAGCTTTGGTTTTTGTACCTGTATATCTTGGCTCTTAATAGCTTTGGTTTATGTACCTGTATATCTTGGCTCTTAATAGCTTTGTTTTTTTGTACCTTTATATCTTGGCTCTTAATAGCTTTTGTTTTTGTACATGTATATCTTGGCTCTTAATGGCTTTGGTTTTTGTACCTCTATATCTTGGCTCTTAATAGCTTTGGTTTTTGTACCTGTATATCTTGGCTCTTAATAGCTTTGGTTTTTGTACCTGTATATCTTAGCTCTTAATAGCTTTGTTTTTTTGTACCTTTATATCTTGGCTCTTAATAGCTTTGGTTTTTTTACATGTATATCTTGGCTCTTCATAGCTTTGGTTTTTGTACCTGTATATCTTAGCTCTTAATAGCTTTGTTTTTTTGTACCTGTATATCTTAGCTCTTAATAGCTTTGGTTTTTGTACCTGTATATCTTAGCTCTTAATAGCTTTGTTTTTTTTTGTACCTGTATATCTTGGCTCTAAATAGCTTTGGTTTTTTAACCTGTATATCTTGGCTCTTAATAGCTTTGGTTTTTTGTACTTGTATATCTTGGCTCTTAATGGATTTGACATAAACCTGTAGGCTTCGGTTGTTTATAGGTTTTACTTGTACTGTTCAGGCTTTCCACTCAGCAGCTTTGATTCTTACATATTTTTTTTTAAGTTTCATGTAATTTCCCAGATATTTATTTAATAAAAAGAAATATTATTGATAATCGAGCACAAGACATCTACATTAAATTATTTCACTGGTGGAAAAAAGAAACAGCTCTTCACGGAACTCCCTTATTCATAACAGGGACAAGGACACTCCAAATGCTCATGAAAATGAAACAACTTCTTCAGCCACGAGTCTGTTTAAATTCATGTCTTAATTGGACCATTTCTCTTCACATTTTTTTTATCTTTGGGATACCAAACAAATGAAATATCCTACAGGAAAAGGCGACATGCAGTACCATCGTATCGCATGACCACCTCTTTGAAGATGCGTTCTTTTTAAATTAAATCCTTTACAAAGAAAGTATATTTTATACGTTTTAAATACGTGTGAATATCATTACCACAGCGCCCTCACGTGTCATTACCACAGCGCCCTCACGTGTCATTACCACAGCGCCCTCACGTGTCATTACCGCAGCGCCCTCACGAGTCATAGCCACAGCGCCCTCACGTCTCATTACCACAGCGCCCTCACGTGTCATTACCACAATTAAATCCTTTACAAAGAAAGTATATTTTATACGTTTTAAATACGTGTGAATATCATTACCACAGCGCCCACACGTGTCATTACCACAGCGCCCTCACGTGTCATTACCACAGCGCCCTCACGTGTCATTACCGCAGCGCCCTCACGTGTCATAGCCACAGCGCCCTCACGTGTCATTACCACAGCGCCCTCACGTGTCATTACCACAGTGCCCTCACGAGACATTACCAGATTACTACAATATCATTTGCAAGACTCAGGGCATTTTACAGGTTTTAATGGTATCAAAAGCATGTATTCATTCTATACATATCTCTATTTTTTTTCACAATATTATCAGATATAAACAGTCCCAAGTCCTTGAGCCTCAACTATTAGTGAGATATTTCCACTTAAGTTCCGATTTTTGGAATATGCACATAATACATAGAGCATTATGTGACAAGATACAAAACAAAAATTTGCTCTAGGTCTAACCTCGCACAAGCGCACGTAGTGGGGATGTAATCAAATGCAACTCATGTTCGTTTTCCATAACACTGAAGACAATTATGATCTATAATGATATCAAATGCTTGACAATATCACTGTGTTACTTGGGACGACATCTTTTAAATATATTTTGTTTGCGGGGCATCCTGCGTCCTCTCTAGAAACGCCCCCCCCCCCCAAACCACAACTTCACATGTTTTATTGGAATACTACTTAGTTTAAAAAGACTGTCCCGCATCGCGGTCCCAACGAGATGTATGAACTCCGGTTAATAATTGATTTTTTTCTTTAGTAGGGATTTTTTTTTTTTAATGTCACTATTTTTTTCACCTCTTTGTTCTGTGGCTGTACACCACACAGAACTTGGTCATGGGCCGTCCTGTCAGTTTGGACATGTGAGTGCCTGTGAGTCTTTTCCGTAGCCTGGTACAGGAAGGTATTGCTGTTTTCGTTATACTGCGACTGCTGTTCCCTAAGTCTTTATTATATAATGAACGACAATATTTTCTCTGTCGACGGGTTCTTGTACACCTTCCCCTCTATTCCGGGATCCGGCAACTGCCTGTTCCCATCAGTGGGTTATTTCTTGACAGAAACGGTTGACGAAGACAATGCACTCTCACTACGACATAGAGCAGTAGATTTCGTCGCATATTATAGAAAATTAGAAGTTAACTCTTTTTTTTTTAACACTTGGACCCAACGAGTATTTTATCAGAATACCCGTACCAAATACCCGGACCGGGTGTCAATTAACTACATCCGGCTAAGCCCGGGCTTGAAATATTTCACTGTGCATACGATATTTGACAATTTTACAAGTGACCCAATCAGGTATTTGAACATGTTAGATTTTCCTTTTTTTTTGTATTGTTACCTTAAAATTGTAGCATCCATTTTGACCCGCTGCCATGCCCTCCTTTTATAACACCCACGCCTGATAAACAGTAACTGATTCTCCATCACGCAGTCTACTCTAACATCAATTAATATTCAACCCTTCATTAATATATCCGCTATTCAGTGTAAATTTTTTCTGGTGCGTAACCCCCCCCCCCCGATCATGACCCTCCCTTTATAACACCCACGCCCGATAAACAGTAACTGATTCTCCAACACGCAGTCTACTCTAACATCAAATAATATTCAACCCTTCATTAATATATCCGCTATTCAGTGTAAATTTTTTCTGGTGCGTAACCCCCCCCCCCCGATCATGGTAGTAGACCTCTGGTGGGTACCCCCTGGTTGTGATATTTGACGTATGGTGGGTACCTCCCTGGTCACGGTATAGTTGACTTCTGGATCAGTCCCAGGGTGATGTATGCAGCCATTTTAAAAGTACGACTGAAAAGCACCCCTTTAGTTACTTGGGGCGTCAGAATTTTTTTTTAAAGTACCCACCGCTCCCTCCCCCCCGCCCCTACTCCGCGTATTGACCACAGCACGCTCCTATTAAGAAATTCCACGGCTAAGTGAGTTAAGGCTCCCATACACTGCCAGAGAGGAATGCTTTTAAAATTATTCACATGATTGAGCGTAGCTTACGATCATGCTTATGACGGTTCATAAAAATATTTTTTTTGTTTTTAAACCGTTTGGGTGCAAAGGGGGGGGGGGGTGGGGTCGAAATCGTATAAAACATTTTGACAGTTTTTCAAAATAATTTGTAAAGTTGCCAAAGTTGAAATCGAGATTTTCTTAAGAAAATAAAACTCTTGCAAGCATACTCTTTTTAAATAGATGTACACTTTAAATATCCTACTGTATGAGATACATCAAAAGAGATCCAGAAGTAATCACCTCCATCCCAAACGGCGTGACAAACCAATCCAACGTAATACTGGCCATTGGCCCAAGTCAATTCAATCAGCCTGTGAACTAACATTGGACAGGCGCTGTGTCTGACAGACCCCATACACCCAAGACGTATCATAATACCGGCCAATCACAGCGCCTGACTGGATTTATCCGCATAATGTCTGCCATCACTGTCCAGTCGCTCCTGATTACCTGTAAACCACGTGACCAGTGTCCAGTCTATTAAAACCCCGACAAGAACATCTCAAGATACAAATACCGTGTTTATTCAACTCAAAAGTACACCATAATGGAATTTCAAAATGAACCAATTTCAAATTTGATTAAGGTGTTAGTCCAAAATCTCCACTTGGGGCTTTGCTAGAAACTTGCTAAAATAGAATGGACTCTTGGATTACAATTCTGATCAGCTATTTTGTTTTAAATTTAAATCCTTCTTTTTATAACACAAATAACGGACTAATTCAAGAATTATATTATAATATCGAGGTCTGTTGCTGAAAAAAAACCAAAATAAAAAAAAAAACACACCTTTTTTGCTGGTAAAATACTTTTTATGCAGGACTTTAATTTTCGATGCATTTCATAGCGACTACTTACCGTGACGAATTTGGAAAAGTTTTCATTTCATTGTCACAGTCCCCAGCAGATGTTGCTAGGATGCCTTTGTTGTCATGTTTGCAATCTTACCCTTGATTGGCTCGCTGACCGACATTCGATTTGATTGGCTGAAGGCTAAGACGCAGTTTGTTTGGGTTTTTTTTAATATTGTTTTTTCCCCATCACTACTTCCGGCGTGTTAGAAGACGTAAGACATTTTAATGGCACAAAATTCAAACGGGCGTAAAATGCGGTAAGCGTTTTTGTTTGCTTGTATCGAAAGCTGATTCTTTGTAAAAGCTGATTCTCTGGCTCTTTGATGGATGCAACACGATGGGAAAACGTTGAGTGAAAGAAGCCAGACTTGCTTCACCAGACATGCGTCACCAGACATGCGTCACCAGACATGCGTCACCAGACATGCGTCACCAGACATGCGTCACCAGACATGCGTCACCAGCACGTTGAACTGTCCTCGGCACCTCGGCACTTCCTTTTCAATGTTAACTTTTAACCCACCCCCACCCAAAAAAAAAAATGTTTAAAGTACAGTTGATTGGTCGTGACGTAATTAACTCCTTGAGATATTTGACGTTGAAAGGAGAAAAAGTTAAATTGATATACATTAATATCTATTAGCGTTAGAAGAAGAATAATTGTTTTTTATCCAGGAGTATACCTCATTAATTCATTGATCGTAGCATGGAATCAATTCCATTTTCTTGAAATTCACACGATCCTTGACAATTCGGATGTTTACATAGTGTTTCTATGGTAACAAGGTGACATCATGTATTCTAAATCATTTTGTGTGTGTGAAATTTGAGGGCTAAAATAAAGGTGTGAGATTTGAGAGCAAACATACAGGTGTGAGATTTGAGGGCTAACATACAGGTGTGAGATTTGAGGGCTAACATAAAGGTGTGAGATTTGAGGGCTAACATAAAGGTGTGAGTTTTGAGGGCTAACATAAGGGTGTGAGATTTGAGGGCTAACATACAGGTGTGAGATTTGAGGGCTAACATACAGATGTGAGATTTTAGGGATAACATAAAGAAGTGAGGTTTGAGGGCTAACATACAGTTGTGAGATTTGAGGGCTAACATACAGGTCTAGAAATGACTATTGTACCGACGTATTGTGTCTAAGTTCGAAGCACACATTGCAGGACAGTACTACTATGTTAAAGGTCTAATAACCTTTAATTTGATACTGTTGTGTCAATCACTTTGTCTATTTTGAGATCTAAGCCGATTGCGGAATGTCTAAATATAATTAGACAGCTCTTGGTTTTGTCCTAGCACACGCCAACGTTTATGTGAGCACGTGGCAGGATAGTTGCCTTACTGTTGTAAAGTATAATCGCTGGTAGGATTCTGTTGTATAGACTGTTTATCCCAAGTCATGATCCTTAATACAAGCACCGCCAACCCCGTGGTACCACCAGCCCGCCACACAACACCAGCCATCAACCACACGTCACCACCAGCCCGCCACACAACACCAGCCTACAACCACACGTCACCACCAGCCTGCCACACAACACCAGCCATCAAACTCACGTCACCACCAGCCCGCCACACAACACCAGACTTCAAACACACGTCACCACCAACCCGCCACACAACACCAGCCATCAAACACACGTCACCACCAACCCGCCCCACAACACCAGCCTTCAACCACACGTCACCACCAACCCGCCACACAACACCAGCCATCAACGACACGTCCCCACCAACCCGCCACACAACACCAGCCATCAACCACACGTCACCACCAGCCCGCCACACAACACCAGCCACCACACTCACGTCCACACACAACACCAGCCCTCAACCGCACGTCACCACCAACCCGCCTCACAACACCAGCCATCAACCACACGTCACCACCAACCCGCCACACAACACCAGCCATCAACCACACGTCACCACCAACCCGCCACACAACACCAGCCATCAACCACATGTCACCACCAGCCCGCCACACAACACCAGCCATCAAACTCACGTCCGTTGACCAATGACCTGATTTAGTTCCTCTGCTCTGACCTACCAAGTCCATGGCATGGCCCACATCAAAAGCCCCCACAGAGGTCCAAGTTGACAGCTCGTTACAGCAAGCAGATTGCGGTGTGTCGATGAGAGAAGATATCACAATAATATCTCCAGCTCTAGCGTGAACTGGTTCCATCTCAGTTATTTCCCTCCGACAATTCAATGATCTGGATCAAGAAACTGTCGTAATATTTTATGTTCTATTTATCGTTAAAAGTCTTTTAAAAATTCATGGAAGCATTTGCAAAGGGGAGTTATAAAGTTATATTTACTGTACAGAGTTTGCTCTCTCAGCAGATGGTAGTCTCAATATCTGCGTGAATGACAGGGCCGTCTGAAGGCATGGGCACACTGGCCCCCCGATGGTGTTAAGACGGCCCTGGTCAATGACCCAGTGGTTTGAGAACTATAACATTAATTGTACAAATAGCAGGACAATATGAATAACTTAAAGCAATTGTTGTCATCCCTTTCATTTCATTGCGAAACTGTAATAGAAATAGTTACCAACAATTCTGCGCCACATTCATTTCTACGAAAAAGAAACGTTTTTTTTAAAACTGTTTTCTGATCAGGAGCAGCGACAAAGAAAATTATTTAATAGATATAGACTTATAATAAAATTACTTAGATTGATAGCAGAGGTCTATAAGTATATAAAAAAAAAGTTTGACTTGACTATTTCGTCACACTAAAGTGGAACACCACATGACTACTACAAAATGACAACTGACATGCCGATACCTGACAGTTTAACATTGGCAACTGAAAGGGTGTGATTTTCAAAATAATATTTTAAAATGTGTGTGCCTTTTACGGTGCGATGTAGGATTTCACACCATGTTAGAATGATACAATGTAGGATTAAACACCATGTTAGAATGATACAATGTAGGATTAAACACCATGTTAGAATGATACAATGTAGGATTTCACACCATGTTTGAATGATACAATGTAGGATTAAACACCATGTTTGAATGATACAATGTAGGATTAAACACCATGTTTGAATGATACAATGTAGGATTAAACACCATGTTAGAATGATACAATGTAGGATTAAACACCATGTTAGAATGATACAATGTAGGATTAAACACCATGTTTGAATGATACAATGTAGGATTAAACACCATGTTTGAATGATACAATGTAGGATTAAACACCATGTTTGAATGATACAATGTAGGATTAAATACCATGTTTGAATGATACAATGTAGGATTAAACACCTTGTTAGAATGATACAATGTAGGATTAAACACCATGTTAGAATGATACAATGTAGGATTAAACACCATGTTAGAAAGATACAATGCAGGATTTCACACCATGTTAGAATGATACAATGTAGGATTAAACACCTTGTTAGAATGATACAATGTAGGATTAAACACCACGTTTGAATGATGCAATGAAGGCTTAAACACCATGTTGGAATCACACAATTTAGGAACGACACCATGACGGATGGAAACTATGTAGACATGTTACTACCTGATGAATGACAACATAGATGGGGAAAAAAATCATGACCTGAATGACACTCCTTACATTACTCTCATATTTTCCTCCCCACTCAGCCATACTCCTAAGAACCTAAGCTACAATCATCTCGGAGATGACAGTCTTAGCTGAGACAGGTGACGTCATGTAACTGTCTCTTACTTGTGAACTTTTCAAACATTAACATCTGATTTCAACATAATTTAAACAATATTAACTTCCTGCTTGAGTTCAATTCCAATTTATTGTGGATTATTATTTGATGGGTAGAACATCTTTTATTTGTTCATAAGACAACATCAGTTATTTGTTCACAAGACAACATCAGTTATTTGTTCACAAGACAACATCAGTTATTTGTTCATAAGACAACATCAGTTATTTGTTCACAAGTCAACTTCAGTTATTTGTTCACAAGACAACATTAGTTATTTGTTCACAAGACATCATCAGTTATTTGTTCACAAGACAACATTAGTTATTTGTTCACAAGACAACATCAGTTATTTGTTCACAAGACAACATTAGTTATTTGTTCACAAGACAACATCAGTTAGTTGTTCATAAGACATCAGTTATTTGTTCACAAGACACATCAGTTATTTGTTCACGAGACAACATCAGTTATTTTTTCATAAGACAACATCAGTTATTTGTTCACAAGACAACACCAGTTAATTGTTCACAAGACATCAGTTATTTGTGCACAAGACATCAATTATTTGTTCATAAGACAACATTAGTTATTTGTTCACAAGACACATCAGTTATTTGTTCACAAGACAACATCAGTTAGTTGTTCATAAGACATCAGTTATTTGTTCACAAGACACATCAGTTATTTGTTCACGAGACAACATCAGTTATTTTTTCATAAGACAACATCAGTTATTTGTTCACAAGACAACACCAGTTAATTGTTCACAAGACATCAGTTATTTGTGCACAAGACATCAATTATTTGTTCATAAGACAACATTAGTTATTTGTTCATAAGACAACATCAGTTATTGGTTCATAAAACAACATCAGTTATTTGTTCACAAGACAACATAAGTTATTTGTTCATTGTTAAGGACTTGAATGTAAAGTGCGATTGCGTGTTGTTGGGAGAGTATTTGGGTAGATGTTGTTATTAAATATCTGATATTTTGTGACGTATTGCGCGAAAGGGAAATGACGTATTATTATTGTGTAGTGTTTTTCTTGGTTTTAATGGCAGTTGTGATTTAGTTAATAAAGATACTGTATTTTAATATTAATAATATTTGGTTTGTGAAGTGAATATAATTAAACCCCTAGTGCATGGGTCGGGAACCTATGGCTCGCGACCCAGATGTGGATCTATTGATGGCTGCATCTGGCTCGCAGACAAATGTTCGATTATAAAAAAAAAAGGCGCATTAATGGTAAGAAATACTCATCATTGATTAGCAACAGCATAACAATGTTATTAAAAAGAATTCAGAGACATAATTATTGCATTTTTAGTGTTGAAATTACACAAAATGCACACATTTACTTGAATTTTTAGTTTTAAAGATATTGCATGGTTCTCACAGAATTACTTTTCAAAATATGTGGTGCCCATGGCTCTCTCAGACAAAAAGGTTCCCGACCCCTGCCCTAGACAGAACGTAGCCATCAGTGTTTCTTTCAGAAATTTCCCCCCGGGGGGGGGGGCACTTCAGATTTTTTCGGGGATGGGTGGGGGGCAGTGCCAGCACTTCCAGTTGATTTATTGTTAGACATATTTTTGCTCCTGGGTGGGGGGGCACATGGCTTTCCCTGGGAGGGCAGTGCCCCCCCCCCCCCGGGGATATAGCTGAAAAAAACCCTAGTCATCGAACATTTAGGGTAGAGCCGGGTTCGTAACATTCATATGACAACATCAGTAATATGTTCACACGATAACATCAGTAATATGTTCACACGATAACATCAGTAATATGTTCACACGATAACATCATTTAATTGTTCACATGACAACATAATTTAATTGTTCACAACTAGCACAAATAAGCACTATGCCTAACAAATAAGTGATCTAACTATAAAATAAGTGACATAACTAAATTAAGTCATTACATTAATCGGTTGAAAGTTTGTCCCATTATTTTTATTGTCACATTAATTCCCTTCTCCCAAGTAAGAGCAATGACGTTAAGATGTCAACAACCTAATGACATCTGAGTATTATTTTAAAACCATCTATATTAATAATTTCCGAGTGAATCTTGACCGCCCCGTTCTCAGTGCGCACCGAGATGAGCTCTCATTCGCTGCTTCCCTCCTCGTGCGCAATTACGCACCAAATGCACATGAAAGAACACTTTTGCTAAATAAAAGGCAAATGAAGGTACTGGGGATAGAGAGAGGAAAGAATGTGCACCCATTCCCGCATTTTGCACACCTAACTTGGCTGAGTCGCCCCGGGCAGTAACTAATGTATTTTATTTTATGTTTCCTTAAAATTTAATTCATATCTTTTTGTTGTTAACTACCCTTATCTGCAACTGTGTATATACGTAAACCCCCTCACCATGTCGTCGAGAGAGATAACGTAGCGCAAAAAGACCCGAGTGGAGTTCGTTGTTCGCTGGCCACTGACCGTTGGGGGGGCCAATACTGCTTGCATAATCACGTGACATACGGTCTTCAAATCAAAGTTGGGACATGTTTTGTTTTTTTTGGTGTAGGGCACGATCGCGGGGAGTGATGGAGGGGACGGAGGGGGGGGGGGCGTCCTCCGTGAAACGAGATCAGAGATTTGTACAAATCTGAACCAAACCAGAAACAAGATGAACTTTAGAGACGAAAAAAAAATATTGGTCAATTATACAAAGAATACATGGCAAATATGAAGATGGTGAAATGAAGTAGTGGAATTAGTGGACGGTATGGTGACCCCGGTGGGGCGAGTGGCGGGGGGGGGTAGCAAGAAAAGGAAAAAAGGGGAGAACTGAAATATATAATATATAGAGTGGTGAAAGGGATAAAAGAAGAGTAAAATGGTAAGTTAAAAGAGCAGGGAGAGAGAGGGTGAGAGAAAAGGAGGGGGGAGAAGGAGAGACAGAGTTATAAAAAGAAAAAGAGCGACAGAAATAGAGAGAAACAGTGAGAGAGAAAAGAGAGAGAAAAAGAGAGAGAGAGAGAAAGAGGGGGGGGGGAAAGAAAAAAAAGAGTGGTTGTAACAGAGAGAGAAAGAAAGAGAGGGGGAAGAGAGAGAAAGAAAGAGAGGGGGAAGAGAGAAAGAAAGAGAGGGGGAAGAGAGAGAAAGAAAGAGAGGGGGAAGAGAGAGAAAGAAAGAGAGTGGGTGAGAGATAGGTCAAACGTGATAGTGAGAAAGAGAGAGAGAGTGTGAGAAAAGTGAAAGAGAGAGATAATGTGTGAGCGAAACAGAAGGTAATAGGGAGAGCCAAAAAAGAGACAGAGAGAGAAAAAAGAGAGAGTGTGAGATAGGCAGTTTAAGACAGAGAGAAAGAAATAGGGGAAGAGAGAAAGAGAGAAAGAAAGACAGAGATAGAGAGAATGAGAGTGAGTGCCAAAAGAGATAGAGCGAGATAGAGCGAACGAAAGAGACAGAGAGAGAAAAAGAGAAGCGTGTGAAAGAGCGAATGAGAGAGAGAGAAAGACAAAGAGAGAGACAAAGTAGAGAGGAAGAGAGAGAGAGACAAAGAGAGAGACAAAGTAGAGAGGAAGAGAGATAGAGACAAAGAGAGAGACAACGTAGAGAGGAAGAGAGAGAGAGACAAAGAGAGAGACAAAGTAGAGAGGAAGAGAGAGAGAGACAAAGAGAGAGACAAAGTAGAGAGGAAGAGAGAGAGAGATATGAACCGTGAGCTTATAACGGGATTGTGTGTTGGAAAGGAAGAAACCAATTTATTACTGGTGTCCCCCGAGGCAGTCACTGATAGGGGGTGGGGTGGGGAGGGGGGAGTCTATCCTCAACGACGTTATGAATGGAGGCGAAACCCTTTTTCTTTTGACGCTCCATTCAGAATACCAACGCAGGCCATCCTTCTTAGCATCATAGTATCGTACCGTGCTCACTAACTGCACACCCTAGCTGTACACTCATCGTCTCAGCTTTGACATGCGTTAGTTTACTAGCAACAGAGACACCCCATTTGTGGTCACGTGACGAGGGAAGACATGCCCTGGGTTCTGTTTTGTTGGTCAAGACAGGCCCATGGGGGGGGGGGAGGGGAGGGGGTCATGCTTGTGAATACATTAATACTCCCCGGGCGGGACATTTGGACCGACCGTTCGGATATTCCTTTCCACAAGTGGTTATGCGCAAGTTCTGCTGGTCCGTTTCGGGTGTTCTCTCCTGACAGCTGACCTTGTTGTTTGCGTGCCTCGCTGCCACTAGCTGCGCGACTGTTGGAGTCTCGACTTTGAAATAACACATTTTTAACGGAGCAACTTTTGAGATGGATTGTGTTTTTTTTCTCTTGACATATAATAGGACTATTGCCAATGACAAGAGTTAGGGCCGTTCCATCTATGACGTCACGCTATTCCGGCACATTTGTTTTCGCCTATCCTCTCTATTCCTGCGCCCATTTACTCAATCTTGTAATCAGAATTAGGCACCCGCATCACAAGTCTTCACAAATTCGTGACCCTACCCCCACCCACCACCCCCGCCCCGTAATGTATGGGGGGGGGGCCATTTCTTTTCTTTCACCAATTTTTTTCCTGTTTATTTTTTACTGCTGTAAAAAAAAATGTATGAATGCCTGGAGGCGTATTAAATGCAAATAGCTTTATGAATGGGATTCAATGAGATCTACGAATCTGTCTTAGCATGCCGTTGAGTCAACAGTGAAAGAGGTGTGCATACTGCCAATGGTGAAGTCTTTGGCCAGCTAGAACAGTCTCAAGAATTCCTATAACAGAATCAGTTGCTGTGAAGAAGAAAAAATCGCTGAACCTTGGGTTGGGATGAAAAAAAATGAAAAATCTGTCACATGGTCCAAGGAGTGGGTTATTTATTGGAGGGTGTCTGTGGGGGTTGTTATGGTTCTAAAAGGACGAATGCAAAGTAACCAAAACAAAGGGGGGTTGTAGCTTGGGGTGTTGGCTGGCTCATCTTAGTGGCTCATCTTAGTGGTTCATCTTAGTAGCTAAACTTAGTAGCTAAACTTAGTGGCTATCTTAGGGGTTCATCGTACTGGCTCATCTTTGTGGCTCACCTCAGTGGCGCAGGCTACGTTGAATTGATAACATTGACTGTGTTAGGGTGAGCTCCTATCGTTTCTATCAAACCCTGTGTAAATGATTTCATAAGGGGGGGGGGGGGAATGAATGGTTTTACGTCACTGGCTCAGTCCGAGCGTCACAACCATTTAGTCCAGGGGTCTCCAAACGACGGCCCGCAAGGCCCTCTAATCCGGACCGTGGAGACCTTTTTGTCTACAAAAAAAAAATTACTGAAATGTATGTGTATCCTGCCAAGATCAGTCGCCGCTTGCAGAAACATTACGTTTTTACCGGATTGAAATAGCGGCGTGCATTAGTGCGTTATATTTTCCAACCAATCACTGCATTGCAAAACCTTATTCGCTGCTCAGTTTTTTTTTACTTCCGTTCACAGTCAATGAGATGATGTAACGCCATCTAGTGGCGGAGTTTCTACATGTTTTGCTGCTTGTTCAAGACTTGATTTCTTTGATCACAGTTTGACAGTTGCCGGTGACTGCTGCGATGAGGAGGTGTTGGTGACAGTTAGCGTCTGACAGTTGCGGTTGACTGCTGCGATGAGGAGGTGTTTGTGACAGTTAGCGTCTGACAGTTGCGGTTGACTGCTGCGATGAGGAGGTGTTGGTGACAGTTAGCGTCGGACAGTTGCGGTTGACTGCTGCGATGAGGAGGTGTTGGTGACAGTTAGCGTCTGACAGTTGCGGTTGACTGCTGCGATGAGGAGGTGTTGGTGTCAGTTAGCGTCTGACAGTTGTGGTTGACTGCTGCGATGAGGAGGTGTTGGTGACAGTTAGCGTCTGACAGTTGCAGTTGACTGCTTCGATGAGGAGGTGTTGGTGACAGTTAGCGTCTGACAGTTGCGGTTGACTGCTGCGATGAGGAGGTGTTGGTGACAGTTAGCGTCTGACAGTTGCGGTTGACTGCTGCGATGAGGAGGTGTTGGTGACAGTTAGCGTCTGACAGTTGCGGTTGACTGCTGCGATGAGGAGGTGTTGGTGACAGTTAGCGTCTGACAGTTGCGGTTGACTGCTGCGATGAGGAGGTGTTGGTGACAGTTAGCGTCTGACAGTTGCGGTTGACTGCTGCGATGAGGAGGTGTTGGTGACAGTTAGCGTCTGATGTGTAACGAGGAGAGAAAAAAACCTTCTCTAACTGTTCCTACATTGTATTATTCACCAGCAAGCTTTGTGTGCTAAATATGTGGACATTAGCAGTGTACTGAATCCTGTGGTGAAGTTGTTGAATTGAATAAGTTCACATGGGCTCAATCATAGACATTTAAGAGACATATTGAGAGATACGGACACAGAATTGCAAGATTTACCATATTACACAGCAGTAAGATGGCTAAGTTGTGGGAAAGTTCTGAGCAGAGTATTTAAGGTAAGAAAGGAGATAGGTGACTTCCTGGCAGGTAAAGGCAAACTACAGCCATTATTGTCTGATGAAGAGTCGGTGTGGAAATTTGCCTTTTCTGCAGATATAACTAGTCATTTAAATTTTCTGAACCTAAAACTACAAGTAGCGGAAAATCTAGTTTCTGATCTATACACCCACCTAAAGGTCTTCAGATCCAATCACGTCTTGTTTTTGGAACAAGTACAAGTCAACAACTTGACGCACTTATAGCAGTGTAAGATCTTTATGGCATAAGCGACACGTCATTTGCATGCGAGATCATCAAAGACCTCCAGCTGCAGTGTCAGCAGCGGTTTTCTGACTTGGATTTGAAGGCAGGATGAGTGAGACTGTTTCGAAACCCATTTGAAGCAGATGTGGCCAGTTGCACAGATGAACTGCAGCTGGAGGCCATTAAGTTGCAAGCAGTTGATCTCCTTAAGACAAGTTCAAAGAAGGACCGATGGGTTTTTTAGACGAGTTTTGTTCCGATGATGCAACCTTATGAGACTGCCATTAATATATGGGACAAACGTTAATAGGCGGTATTTACATTAATATAATATAGCCTGCAGTTTTTTCCTAAATTATTGTTGGCAGACTTTTCCTAAATTATAGCTAACTGACTTTTCCTAAACTACAGCCAGCAGACTTTTCTGAAACTAAAGCCAGGAGACTTTTCCTAAACTATTGCTAGCAGACTTTTCCTAAACTATAGTCAACAGACTTTTCCTAAACTATAGTCAACAGACTTTTCCTAAACAATAGCCAACAGACATTTTCGAAACTTTAGCCAGCAGACTTTGGCTAAACTATAGCCAGTAGATTTTGCATAAATTATAGTCAGCAGACTATTACTACACTATAGCCAGAAGACATTTTTTGAACTATGGCCAGACAACAAATCCTAAACTATAGCCAGCAGGCTTTTACTAAACTATGACCCGGAGACTTTTCCGACACTATAGCCAGTAGACGCTTCCTAAACTATAGCAAGCTGACATTTCCTGAACTATAGCCAGGAGAATCTGCCTAAATTATAGCCAGCAGACTTTTCCTAAACTATAGCCAACAGAATTTTCCTAAACTATAAACTGCTGGCTTTGCCTAAACTCTACGACCCGCACAATTTACTCACACTAACAGTGTTACGACTTTTTCGTACATCAATTCATCCAAAACGGTTTAAATTGCCAGGTAAGATATCCCCCCCCCTTTTTCCCCGTATCGCTATAAGCATACCCGTGTACCGGTATCTAATGACATAACAAGCCACCGTGCGACGATCCAAGAATGTAAGTGGTTTAAGTAGTGACACATATAAACCTACTCACTCAGCGAACAAAGCAAAGGGTTGTGAAAAGAAGACCTTTACCCATTTACCCAACAACAACCTTTCTGCACCGCTGAGCAGCTTGGATCTATTTTTAACAACATCTCACGCTTCTTCTCTCTGTTGTATACAGAGGGCGAGATGTTGGCGAGATGTTGAGATCGCCATTAAATTTGACTTTTGCCATCTGTTTTTTTTTTGTGTGTTTCTGCGTGGTGATGTCTAGAAAAAAATACCGCTCTTTAGGAAAAATGTGGGGTGGGGGATTGAAAGGGGGGGGGTGATCAATTTCTGGTTACCCTGGGCAACAATTTCTTTGGGGTTAAAGGGACACAATCTAAGGGGATAACTGTGCCAGATTTCCCATTTATTTGCCAGCTTACGGCTCTACCAGATTTCAGCATTAGAAGATTGCCTTTGAAAGAAAGAAATTACTTTTAAATTGAACGTTCGTTTTACCTTCAGTCTATTAAATGTTCACAGCGATGCTTTGTTCAATTTTAATGTCAGCCAGTGCATATTGTTTTCTAGTCACCGATACGTTAATCAACAACTGTAAAACAAAACGTATCGCTAATTGGGGTCTAATGTTTATACCGAGACTCCATTGACCATTTCGAAGTCAGATTGTTATAAAAATTGATCATATACAAAATATATATTTAAAATATATATATATTTACATTAATAGGTCAAAATCTTGCAAAATTGAAATTTCAAGGATGTCGCTTTAGCCATAAAGACCTTACACTGCTATAATATAATTATCTCTTATATAAATTTTGCATCTGGTGCGTCCTGCTTTCTCTTCAAAACCACCCCAAACTTCCCACATTTTACATTAATAGAACTGAGTGGGAAAAAGGCGGCCACGCTTAGACTGTTTAAATTCTATATGTTATTTCTTTAAAATGACCACAAATCACCCGTAGTATGATGACTTTCTATATCACCTTTCATTATCTCTTGCTATCACACTGTCCGTGTCACATGTAAACCATCCCACTCTCCCTGTCACATGTAAACCATCACACTCTCCGTGTCACATGTAAACAATCACACTCTCCGTGTCACATGTAAACCATCACACTTTCCGTGTCACATGTAAACAATCACAGTCTCCGTGTCACCTGTAAACCATCACACTCTCCGTGTCACATGTAAACCATTACACTATCCGTGTCACATGTAAACCATCACAATCTCCGTGTCACATGTAAACCATCACACTCTCCGCGTCACATGTAAATCATCTCACTCTCCTTGGCACATGTATATCATCACAATCTCCTTAGCACATGTAAACATCACACTCTTCGTGCCACATGTAAATCATCTCACTCTCCTTGGCACATGTATATCATCACACTCTCAGTGTCACAGTTAAACCATCACAATCTCCGTGTCACATGTAAACCATCACTCTCTCCGCGTCACATGTAAACCATCACACTCTCAGTGTCACATGTAAACCATCACAATCTCCGTGTCACATGTAAACCATCACACTCTCAGTGTCACATGTAAATCATCACAATCTCCTTGGCACATGTAAACATCACACTCTTCGTGCCACATGTAAACCATCACACTCTCCACGTCACATGTAAATCATCTCACTCTCCTTGGCACATGTATATCATCACAATCTCCTTAGCACATGTAAACATCACACTCTTCGTGCCACATGTAAATCATCACACTCTCCGTGTCACATGTAAACCATCACACTCTCCCTGTCATATCTAAACCATCACACGCTCCGTGTCACATGTAAATCATCACACTCTCCGTGTCACATGTAAACATCACACTCTCCCTGTCACATGTAAACCATCACACGCTCCGTGTCACATGTAAATCATCACACTCTCCTTGGCACATGTAAACATCACACTCTTCGTGCCACATTTAAACCATCACACGCTCCGTGTCACATGTAAATCATCACACTCTCCGTGTCACATGTAAACATCACACTCTTCGTGCCACATTTAAACCATCACACGCTCCGTGTCACATGTAAATCATCACACTCTCCTTGGCACATGTAAACATCACACTCTTCGTGCCACATTTAAACCATCACACTCTCCGTGTCACATGTAAACCATCACACTCTCCGTGTCACATGTAAACTATCACACTCTCCCTGTCACATGTAAATCATCACACGCTCCGTGTCACATGACCATCACACTCTCCGTGTCACATGTAAACCAACTCACTCTCCGTGTCACATGTAAACCAACTCACTCTCCGTGTCACATGTAAACCTTTACACTCACCGTTTCACATGTAAACCATCACACTCTCAGTGTCACATGTAAATCATCACACTCTACGTGTCACATATAAACCACCACACTCTCCGTGATATATGTAAGACATCAGGCTGATAAGGTGACTTAGTGGCTGTCATGGGTTAACTTGATGTGCTCAGATGCCGGCCATGACAGATAAGAAAAGAGTTGCGTGCTGCGTTAGATCCAAGTCAGATGAAAACTAAAAAATAGCGTCAAACAGCAAATACGGTACATATTAGTCATTCATATCATATTAGACATATTATTTTTATTTGTCATATTAGTCACTTAAATTAGTCACATTAGTTAAATAGTCACATTAGTCATGTTATTTATATTTTTCAGATCCGTCGTATAAGTCATCTGAGCCATGCCAGTTATATCAGTCAATTTAGTCATATTAGTTAATCTAGTTACATTTGTCACAATTGTTATATTAGTGATGTTAGTAATATTAGTGATGTTAGTAATATTAGTGATGTTAGTAATATTAGTGATGTTAGTAATATTAGTGATGTTAGTTATATTAGTGATGTTAGTAATATTAGTGATGTTAGTAATATTAGTGATGTTAGTAATATCAGTGATGTTAGTCATATCAGTGATGTTAGTAATATCAGTGATGTTAGTAATATCAGTGATGTTAGTAATATCAGTGATGTTAGTCATATTAGTGATGTTAGTAATATTAGTGATGTTAGTAATATTAGTGATGTTAGTAATATTAGTGATGTTAGTAATATTAGTGATGTTAGTAATATTAGTGATGTTAGTCATATTAGTGATGTTAGTCATATTAGTGATGTTGATCATATGAGTCAAATTAGTCATCACATTCTAAGCTGTTGCCTAGAAGAAACAAATGTTCCTTCTCTGTTACTTCTTTAGTTGAACCCCCAAACTTCCCTCTTTCTCTTCATCTCTCCTTCTCTACGTCTTTTCATCCCTCCTTCTCTATATCTCTCCTTCTCTTCATATCTCCTTCCCTACTTCTCTTCATCTTTCTCACTTCTGTTTCAACTTCACAAAATCTCAACCGATGTAGAGGTTCTCACACTTACTTCACTAAACACTTTTATTCTCTCCACCTCTTACCCGATCTATGCTGCTTATTCCACCCTCTCCTTTCTCCTCTTTGCACGACTTATTCACTAGGTCTCTTTTGTAAGCTTCTGTAGCCTGTCTTCAATGAGACCTTTACATTTTATCTCGTGGAGAAGTTCATTTTTGTTGTTTTTATTCTTTAGAAAAGGATTGTGGGATAGTGAGTTTGAGAAGAAAAAACTATTTAAAGCAGCAGTTGTTGGAATGTCATCATTCATAGTCAGAGTTGCGTTGTTGGAATGTCATCATTCATAGTCAGAGACATGGGCGCCCGCAGGTAGGGGCAAGGTGGGGCACTTACCCACCCCCCCCC
>CAXITT010000223.1:668653-681099 GCA_964033795.1 Lymnaea stagnalis
GGGGGGGGGGGGGGGGGGGGGGGGGGGGGTGATGTGGATGTGGTGCTCCCCCCATCCCCATGGGAACGTTTGCAGATCACTGCATGCTTTTTTTTAAGCAAATATACAGGGTAGCATGAACTTGCACACCAACAAAGTGGGGGGGGGGGGCATTGTCATTACATTAACAGAAAACCAAGGAGTGATAACTCTCACAATAAAAACAAAAAGGGGGAGGGGGGTTATTGTCATAACATTAACAGAAAATCAAGGAGAGAAAACTCTCACCATACAACAAGGGTGATGATTCTGAAAAAAAAAGTAAAAACCATAGGTTTCTGACCCTTACACGTCGACAAGGAGTGATAACTCCGACACAACAACAGGGGTGCTAAATTCAAAGTCCATAATTTTCTTGTGGGAGCCAATCAGAGGCCAGCAAGCGAATGGATCGTCTTAAGAGATCAATGGTACATTGGACTTGTTCGTCAGAAAATCGGACATACTGTAGGGGAGTAACGGTCATGGCGGGTAGGTGGACTTCACTGCATGTAAAGAAATGGTCCTGTGGGATCTAAAATAGCAAACAGATCATATGTGAGCTAAGACACCGTACATATTTGTTAACAGATAACATACAATTGGTCCATATTAACTTGAAAACTGAAATGCATCCCTTAAAAACTTTTTTTTTAAACTTCACCCCCCCCCCCACTCCCGGGTAAAAATGACTCTCCAAATTTCAAACAAATGATGTTGAGTGGATGGACGCGCCCCTGATTTTTATCGAAATTTTTGGTTTAAAAAAAGTGGGACCCGTACGCGAGTAAGTACGGTAATAAGTTCTCTAGTTGCTTGGAAGTTGTGTCCCAAAATATTCATCTTATAAGTTGTAAAAATATATAACAAAATCATACAACAACAAAATCATACAACAACACTGCATGCTACTCAGAATGACCTTTTTTGCTGGCATCCGTCCGTTACAATGTGACGATGGTGTGGACTTCGCAGGACGAAATCCACAAGGCCTGGGATTATTCTTCTAGGATTATAAGCTGGTTCCCAACAGCAAATCGCCTCTCTCTACGCCGCTGGATAACTCCAGGGAACATCATGTGGATGATACAGCTTGGCGCCATTGGCGTCGCAGGCGATGTTTCATGTACGGGACTCCATCTCCGGCTTTAAATTCAGAGTTTCCTTCTCTTAGATGAGTTGCCCTCCAAGAGTTAACAAGTCCCATCCACCCGGGGGATGTTTTTTTTTTGCTTGACTCGTATTGAACTCCAGACCACCAACTTGAGATTCGCTCAGTTTAGACAATTCGACCACACAGCACCTATGATTTTATGATGCAACAAAAGATGACACTAAAATGAAACTTTGAAAAAAACACGCCCTATTTGATTCACCCAATGCCGTGAAGTGAAGTGAAGACAGACTGGTGTAATTTTAAGTCGTTCAAGGGGGGGGGGGGGGGGACAATCTATTTAGATTAAAAAATGATCCGCATGCCAAGCTTTAAAAATACGATCAACTAAAAATGCGGGTTTTTTAAAGTCTTTCACTTCCTGTGGTAAAAAATCAATTTATTTCACGAATTGATTTTTTTCCCTTGCTCCCTTAGATCATTAAGATTTATTTTTTTTTATTCTAGTTTCCGACTTTCTCTATAACACCATGGCCACCCCACCACCTCCTAATCCTATTACATGCCTGGACTTTCCAGCGGATTATCTTACAATTATAATCCTTAGTTGTGTCCTGGCCTCAGGAGATAGTGAATGCTCTTCTAAAGTCCCCGGTGTATAATATAACACAGTCTCGTAGACATAATCTAATCTTTAGAAAACACTCTAGCCTTGTCACAGTAAAATACTCTATACAATTTTCATAGTAATGTGGTTAGCATGGACACAAAGAAAATATCTACTTTTCATACATTCTAATCTATACAGGTGTGTACTCTTGCCAACATTTTTTTATATTGGTATCAGTATTTATTTTACACCAATGTATTCTACATTTCGTATTTAAAATGACAAACATTTGGTTTTATGTGGCCTTCATTAAGGCTCTAATATGACAATTTACAATCTACAATCTAACCTTGTAATGCAACGAAATTACAAATAGTTAAAAAATTTGAATTTCTGTTTTTTTTCCATAATGGAAAAAGTCAAGCAGACATTTAGGAAGAAGTTTAGAGTGACGGAGGGAGAGAGTATGTGCGTTTTATGAAAGGAAGAGAGAAGAAAATTGGGGCTGGGGGGGTTTGAAAGGAAAAGAGAAAGGGAGAGAGAGAGAGAAATATAAAGAGAGGGATAGAGAGAGAGAGAGAGAAAGAGAGAGAGGTCGTTTTAGAAATGATAAGAGTGAGAGAGAGAAATTGTGTATAGTAATGTATACAATTATGTAATACATGTAAAACCACAACGACCTTTACGGGTCAAATACTGAAGGGAAAATAAGAAGCAATTTTGACAGACGTGAAAAGAAAGATCTCAAAATTCTTTTAAAAAAAACTTTGTGTCGACAATAAGGAAACGCTATTGAGAAATGCACTAAGGAAAGGGGAAATTGTGAGGGAATCTGGAGCAGATCTTCGAGAAGCAAACACACCAGGTCATCGAATTTGATTTTCGTGTGAGCCATCAGGAAAAAGATGTGCCGCACTGCAGTTTGGCGTTCATTTAGTCATCTCGTCTGCGCCGCTGACAGGCGGCACACTCAATTTGTGCAATCAATCGGCGAAGAGAGGAAATCATGCGTCCAAATATTAGCAACAAAATATGTGTCCAAGACAGCACAGAATAGAAGAAATATAATGGCCCGTGGCAGTCGGTGCAGTTGGGACAATTTGGGGATTATTGAAGAAAGTAATTCCTGATATTCTTGTATCTTTTAAGGTGAAACCAGTACTTGAGGATTTGCACTTGTATTGTAAGGACCTGTCAGTACTTATATTGTAAGGACCTACCAGTACTTGTATTGTAAGGACCTGTCAGTACTTATATTGGAAGGACCTACCAGTACTTGTATTGTAAGGAGCTACCATTTTTTTATTGTAAGGACCTATCAGCATGGGCGCCTGCAGAAAACTTTCTAGGGGGGGGGGGGCAAAAAAATCGATTAACTTTCCCGGGGGGGGGGGGCAAAATTTTTTTAGTAATGTTTTAATGTAGCTTTAATTTACTGTAGCGTATTTGTATGGTGAACGAACGGACAGGACATCAGCTTAGTTACTTTCTCTTTATTTTCTCTTTACTTTAATAAATTTTGTGTCTATTTTTGTCTAAAAAAATGTATCCAATCAATCCATGGGGGGGGGGGCAAGTGCCCCACCTTGCCCCTACCTGCGGGCGCCCATGCCTATCAGTACTTGTATTGTAAGGATCTACAAGCAGGTTTTGTTCAGCTATATCTTCGGGAGGGCAAGCCCCCCCCCCCCCCCCCCCNNCCGAAAAAATTGAAGAGCCCCCCCCCCCCCGGTGGAAAATTTCTGAAATAATCATTGCCTACCAGTACGGACATACTGGTACTACTTGAGAGATTTTATTTGTATTGTAAAAACCTTTCAGTACTTTTATTGTAAGGACCTGTCAGTGCTTCAGTACTGGAGGCTTTATACTTATATCGTAAGGACCTATCTGTACTTGAAGGTTTTGTACTTGTATTGTAAGTTACTACTAGTACTTGAGTGTTTGTACTTGTATTGTATGGCCGTGTCAGTATGTAATAGTCTGTACCTGACCCACCTTTTATGACGTATGAGAAAAGAAATGGAAGTAGAGCATGGAGCGAAATTACGAGTGTGAAAAAAAGGGTTGAGACAGATTCTCAAACAAATTTTTTGTCGACCCTCCTGGCCTGTCAACACAACGGAATATCCTGGCCAGGTCTGAGACGGGCAATAACAAGCACACACACACACACTTCGCATGAGGAACAAAATTGGTGTATCCAAGCCAGCGGTGCAATCCTTTACTGAACTAACATTAATTAGACACAAATAAGCTGTGTAAATAAAACAATATATGTGCAGCTTTAATGATGACATTACAAATGACAGATGTAAACGTTTCGGCAAATGCCTTCATCATTACAAAGTTTTAAAAAAAAATTAAATAAGTATAAATTAAATTTACATACAATAAAATCCAGTTATCTCGATGGCCTCGGGATTTGCCAAAAAGCGTCGAGATAACCAATGCTCGAGATAAACAAAAACCAATATGGCGGCAATATGTTAACATGTGCTTGAAATTTCTTTATGTACACGATGTACGTTTGTAAATGAGATGTACATGCACGTGTTTTTGGAGTTTTTTTTTGTTGTTTTTTTCACAACATCGTTACCCCGATGTGTTTGATGAAGCTATCGGCATGCTATAAAAATGTACATACATGTTTGCTAACAACACAAGGCATATGTGGGGGTGCCATAGGTGGGGTGCCACTTTCCCCGCACTATCCCGGAATTTCAGATTAGAGGCTAAATGTTTTTCAGCTCCTGATTCGCGAGTTTTTAATATTCTCTCGCTTCGGATTGGCCAGTTCAGTTTATTCATATACGGATTTTTGGGTTTTAAAAAACAAATATCAACGTGTAAGAACGCTTGAAAGCCTTATTAAGTGACAAGCGGGTTGGCCATCAAAAGAATATGTTCTGCAACGTCTCTCTTTGTTTGCAAGCCTCTCCCTCTTCGCTTTCTTTCTGCGTCAAGTTTATTGCGCTGACAACGATATTGTCATTTCATTTCAATTACTACAGTTTGAAGGAGGCACGTTTCTGTTGGAGTCCCGTAAGGCGCATACAATGACAATTCCTGAAACCGTACCCATCTCTCGTCGTCTTGACGTAGAGTCTTGCCACTGGATACGGTGGGCCCGGGCGAGCGAGTGAGGTTGACGCCGTGCAACTCTTCCTCACTTTAAACAAAAGTCACCCGCGCAAGTCATCAGTCACCGGACAACTCGATGGTCATCGTCGATCCTCAACGGACGAACAACAATAACAACAATATAATTTTCAAAAGCCGGCGATTGGTCATGGGGATTGAGATAACCGAGGTTAAGTTGCAAATTTAGCCGCCTTTTGTGCTCGAGATATCAGGGTTCGGCGTCACAAAAGAATCGATATAACCGAGGAGAAAATGCTAAGACTTTGAAAGAATTTGGCAGTTCCACTTCAAAAAACGTCGACATAACAAGGGTTGGCGAGTAAACCGAGGTCCAGATAAGCGGGTTCGACTGTAATAAATATTTAAATGTATCCTACTTAAGAAATAGAAAAGAATAAGAATGGGCGCAAACCCAGACAAAGACAAAGTTAAGAAGAGCGGGAAGGAAGTGAGTGGAAGTAACATTTCAAAAAACCAAACAGGAAAAAGACATGACGCCACTTAAAATTGTCTGATTCTATTTTAAAAGCTTCATCGCAGTCCAACATTCTTATAATTAGTGTACTGCATTTAAAGAGCTGAAATATAGACGGAGGCCCAGGTCATATTGGTACCAGCAGATGATGACGTCAGGTCACCCAAGTGTCAAAGGTCATCCCCCATGCCAGAATATAGCACGGATAAATAGAATTTAATTGCACGGTACAAAACCGTCCCAGCCATCGAAATGGGTCGCGTGATTTGACCGGATTTTTACAATCCATTGGTGTACACTTGTGTACACTGAATAGTTGTCACGTGACGGGATTCTCCCGAATGTCTCAAGTATGACGGAAACATGAAAATTCTGGCTGATAAGTTTTTTAACAAATCGGGCCGGCCACGGCTACAGGCCATAGAAACCGATTGACTTCGATGATAAAATTAGTGTGCAACGATTGATTTATCAATTCATTAGTAATCAATGATTTATACGAGTGTTGAAAAATATAAAATCTGTCAACGGACATTGCTTTACTCTATGATTAGTGGATAGATGTACGCATCTTAATTTCTGAACCAAATGTCCTCAAAATATTCAAAAACTATTAATAAATATAGGTATGTATATAACGAGAAAGGTATACTTAGTGCCGTGCTCGGATTATTCCTCAAAAAAAAAATATCTAAAAAAATACCTTTTTGCCCATGTCCTGGAAGGAGTTCTAACTGCATTTAGGTTGGTTGCGTATTTTTAGTCCAATGTTACCTGTGCATTGTATGAATTGATCAATTGAGTTTGGCGATTTAAGAGAGACAACAACATTTATCGTAAAACTGTTACGCATAGGGCAAAGAATGAAACAAGAAAGGAACTCTGGAGGGCGCCACATCAAAGACAGACCTTGACAAGTAGAAAGTCCACTAATATTTACCGACTCCTACTCGACTTCAGATTCGTCCTATAATCGATACTCGAGGTACTTGTTGACAAAGCAGCTTGCAAACTCGTGTTGAAGAAATTTTCTATTGACAGTATTCGTGAGCTTTTGCTGAAATAGAAGCATCGATTATAAACGTGAGATTCACATCGACGATACGGAAGTGTTTTTTTTTTCTTTAAAAAGAGAAAGGTAACCACCATACACCGACTCTTTTAATTCAACGCTAGCGAGATCTGATGCTTGACTCAAAAGATAACATTATTTTTTCATGAGATCTGATGCTTGACTCAAAAGATCACATTCTTTTTTCATGAGATCTGATGCTTGACTCAAAAGATCACATTCTTTTTTCATGAGATCTGATGCTTGACTCAAAAGATCACATTCTTTTTTCATGAGATCTGATGCTTGACTCAAAAGATCACATTCTTTTTTCATGAGATCTGATGCTTGTCTCAAAAGATCACATTCTTTTTTCATGAGATCTGATGCTTGTCTCAAAAGATCACATTCTTTTTTCATGAGATCTAATGCTTGACTCAAAAGATCACATTCTTTTTTCATGAGATCTGATGCTTGTCTCAAAAGATCACATTCTTTTTTCATGAGATCTAATGCTTGTCTCAAAAGATCACATTCTTTTTTCATGAGATCTAATGCTTGTCTCAAAAGATCAAATTCTTCTTTCATGAGATCTGATGCTTGACTCAAAAGATCACATTCTTTTTTCATGAGATCTAATGCTTGTCTCAAAAGATCACATTCTTCTTTCATGAGATCTAATGCTTGTCTCAAAAGATCACATTCTTTTTTCATGAGATCTAATGCTTGTCTCAAAAGATCACATTTATTTTTCTTGAGATCTAATGCTTGTCTCAAAAGATCAAATTCTTTTTTCATGAGATCTAATGCTTGTATCACGAGATCACACGTTTTCTTTCATGCTTGTCTCGCGAGCCAACATGATTGTCTCCCAACGAGGGTACACTACACATGGGCAAAGATCGCTTAGTTCAATGATTATCTGTTTCTTAAAAATCTAACAAGCAGGTCACTTTTATTGGGTGGAGAGCTGGTTTCGTGGGGTTTTTTAAATGAAACAAAAGTGTGTGTGTGGGTGGGGGGGGGGTCTGTGAAGTAGGGGGTACTGATAAAGAGGTGGTCCACCTTTGATGAGCATGTGCCAATTTAAGACTGCCTTTCGGTGAGCACAATCTTCCGTCGGTCACTCTTTGATGTGAGTGACGCATGTCATTGGGACACATTCCTACAAGATGATTGCACAGACCGATACGGTTCACCAGTGAAAGATTCAATCGTGAAACATCTTTCTAATGGCTATCACGGGGGTCAACCCCACCCGGCCCAGCAATGAAATATACACTTGGGGTAATTTCTTTCATACCCCCAGTACAAAAATGAAAGATTCTATTGGAACATATCTGTTTGGCCGACAGCAGGCGGACCCTCCCCGGTCAGACAATCAAACGTTCCGCCGAGACATGCCTCTCAACAACACCTGGTGGGCCAACAGAAACAAACAAATGCACTCTTGGGTAGGTAGAGAACATTAAACACGCCTTGGACGTGATCAATCCCCGTGAGTCTTCATCTGATGCGGATTGTGAAGTGAATCTAATGTGGTTTGTGAAGTGTATCTAATTTGGTTTGTGAAGTGAATCTAATGTAGATAGTGAAGTGAATCTAATGCGGATTGTGAAGTGAATCCAATGTAGATTGTTAAGTGAATCTAATGTCGTTTGTGAAGAGAATCTAATTTGGTTTGTGAAGTGAATCTAATGTAGATAGTGAAGTGAATCTAATACGGATTGTGAAGTGAATCCAATGTAGATTGTTAAGTGAATCTAATGTCGTTTGTGAAGTGAATCCAATGTGGATTGTGAAGTGAATCTAATGTGGATAGTGAAGTGAATCTAATATGGTTTGTGAGTGAATCTAATGTAGATAGTGAAGTGAATCTAATGCGGATTGTGAAGTGAATCCAAAGTAGATTGTTAAGTGAATCTAAAGTGGATAGTGAAGAGAAACTCTTGTGGACTGTGAAGTGAATCTAATGTGGATAGTAAAGTGAATCTAATATGGCTTGTGAAGTGAATCTAATGTGGTTTATGGAGTGAATCTAATGTGGTATATGAAGTGAATCTAATGTTGTTAATGAAGTGAAATTAATGTGGTTTTTTGAAGTGAATCTAATGTGGTTTGTGAAGTGAATCTAATATGGATAGTGAAGTCAATCTAATGCGGATTATGAAGTGAATCTAATGTGGATATTGAAGTTAATCTAACGTGGATAGTGAAGTCAATCTATTCGATTTTAGTGACCTTTAGGGTGACGGGGGAGGGAGGATGTTGGGGGGGGGGGGAGTCGAATTACCAATAAAAGGAAATTGAAACACAGAGCAATGATGAGAGAACTAACTGCCAGCCAACACAGAGCAAAAATCTAACGTGGATAGTGAAGTCAATCTATTCGATTTTAGTGACCTTTAGGGTGACGGGGGAGGGAGGATGTTGGGGGGGGGGGAGTCGAATTACCAATAAAAGGAAATTGAAACACAGAGCAATGATGAGAGCACTAACTGACAGCCAACACAGAGCAATGATGAGAGCACTAACTGACAGCCATTTGGGAACCAGCAGGTTTTGATTTAATGGTGACCCACGTCACAACATCTCAAGCACACGGGGGCTTGGGAAGTGGAGAGGTAGAGACGCTGTGTTTGGAACTATAAGTTGATCCTTATGCTTCTAGGAACTCTGAGGTGAGAGAGTCAAACTAATAAAAGTTGTGCTAAAGGACTCCAGGTATATGATTATTGACTTGACTACATATAAATTATTGTTGACTTAAATACAGATATACGATTGTAGACTTGACCCCAGACATATGGTTGTGGGCAAAGAAACGATGGCCACCAAACGGTTGGCGAGTGGCATCAAAAATGCCATTACTTTCTATCCTTTTAGAGATATGTTTGACTATATGTATGAAAATATGTTCCAATATCTTTTGAAAAATATGTTTGACTATACTATATGAATGAAGATATGTTCCAATATCATTTGAAAAATATGTTTGACTATATGAATGAAGATATGGTCCAATATCATTTGAAAAATATGTTTGACTATATGTACGAAGATATGTTCCAATATCATTTTAAAAATATGTTTGGCTATATGTATGAAGATATGTTCCAATATCATTTGAAAAATATGTTTGACTATATGTATGAAGATACTTTCCAATATCATTTTAAAGATATTTTTGACTAAATGTATGAAGATATGTTTGAATAAATAAGTAGGAAGATATTTCCAAAATTAATTTAAAGATCTGTTCGGGGGTGCCATCCCCATCGCAGCTTATCTGGGAAATCACCACGTGGAACAAGTTCCTCAATTTTCCAATCACCGTCACCCCCCCCCCTCAAACATCCTTGGACCCGTAGTCGGAGCCATCACGCGGGTCCTGCAACACCTGCGCCTGCAGGGTGCCTCAGATATTTAATCAATCCAAAAAGTTGTGATATGGGAAAAATTTAACTCTCAAATTTGAATGTAGGGAGCACACAACCAAAGAGTGGTAGGGGACCTCCAAAGGTCAGGTGACGTCTTGGGCATAGTATTAGTAGTGTAAACGTTGGTCTCAGTAAGACAGCCATACTTTCTCTGGGTACAGTATCAGTAGTGGAGATGTTAGTCTCAGCCAGACAGCCGTACTTTCTCTGGGTACAGTATCAGTAGTGGAGATGTTAGTCTCAGCCAGACAGCCATACTTTCTCTGGGTACAGTATCAGTAGTGGAGATGTTAGTCTCAGCCAGACAGCCATACTTTCTCTGGGTACAGTATCAGTAGTGGAGATGTTAGTCTCAGCCAGACAGCCATACTTTCTCTGGGTACAGTATCAGTAGTGGAGATGTTAGTCTCAGCCAGACAGCCATACTTTCTCTGGGTACAGTATCAGTAGTGGAGATGTTAGTCTCAGCCAGACAGCCATACTTTCTCTGGGTACAGTATCAGTAGTGGAGATGTTAGTCTCAGCCAGACAGCCATACTTTCTCTGGGTACAGTATCAGTAGTGGAGATGTTAGCCTCAGCCAAACAGCCGTACTTTCTCTGGGTACAGTATCAGTAGTGAAGATTTTAGCCTCAGTCAGACAGCCATACTTTCTCTGGGTACAGTATCAGTAGTGAAGATGTTAGTCTCAGCCACGCTGCCATACTTTCATCCCTCAAGCCTTTCACCGTTTTATATTTTAATAACATTCCTGGCTCAAATTTCAGGATAACACTGTTTGTTTTGATTTTTGTGCCTTATTTCGGAACAACTATTGAACGAACAGAGCCACATGCTAATTTGAGATACAGGCTTTCAACCCGATCAACTAAATTAGCATTGCGGAGTTCTCGTTCGTGGCCCTGGTGGCAAAACTCTTTCTGACAATTCAATAGACGTTTGCTGTGAGTTATGGAAACTATTACCTTGACTTAAGTGGCTTGCAGACATAAACGGGCCAGATTTTTTTCTCAAACATCATGGTGGCTTACTTTAGCCCGCACCACTTAGAGGAGGGGATAAAAAGGTTTTCGATTCTATTGCCAGACTGTTCTATCATTGCCTGACCTTTAACCCAGAAAACACTCAGGTAGGGGTTGGGTGGGGTTCGGAACACAGTGGTCCTTTAACAGTGGATACATATTTTATAAATATATAATTATGCAAATCTTAATACAAATACAACTTTACGATTTAACTTAACAAACCAATAAAAAAAAAATAAATAACAATATACACTACTTTCTAATAGGCGACTTTTTTTTCTGACACGTTTACAGTTTAGCTATTTACAGTTAACGTTTTTAATTATTTACACTGTTTTCGTTCAAATCATCTGCCGGCGTTGGTCTAGCTAAAGTAAACTGGGCTTAGTAAAGATGGCAACTAAAGATGGCGGATTATGTTGTCATGGTAAATACAACAAGAATTCCTAGACCTTTCACTGCGTTGAAGAATATAAAAAAATATTTAAAAAACGGGATGGGTGGACTTTAAGGTTTGAAATGTGTTTATTGTTTCGGTAAGGATTATTGAAAGTCTAAAGTTACACTCGGCTGTTGATTGGCATACTATTGAATGGCATACTGTTGATTGGCATACTGTTGAATGGCATACTGTTGATTGGAATACTGTTGATTGGCATACTGTTGATTTGCATACTGTTGATTGGCATACTGTTGATTGGCATACTGTTGATTGGCATACTGTTGATTGGCATACTGTTGATTGGCGTACTGTTGATTGGCATACTGTTGATTGGCATACTGTTGATTGGCATACTGTTGATTGGCATACTGTTGATTGGCATACTGTTGACTGGCATGCTGTTGATTGGCATACTGTTGATTGGCGTACTGTTGATTGGCATACTGTTGATTGGCATACTGTTGATTGGCATACTGTTGATTGGCATACTGTTGATTGGCGTACTGTTGATTGGCATACTGTTGATTGGCGTACTGTTGATGGCACATTGTTGAATGACATACTGTTGAATGGCATACTGTTGATGGCATACTGTTGATGGCATACTGTTGATTGCGTACTGTTGATTTGCTTATTGTTGATTGGCATACTGTTGATTGGCATACTGTTGAATGGCATACTGTTGATGGCATACTGTTGATGGCATACTGTTGATGGCATACTGTTGGTGGCATACTGTTGATGACATACTGTTGATTGGCATACTGTTGAATGGCATACTGTTGATTGGCATACTGTTGAATGGCATACTGTTGATTGGCATACTGCTGAATGGCATACTGTTGAATGGTATACTGTTGATGACATACTGTTGATGGCACATTGTTGAATGACATACTGTTGAATGGCATACTGTTGATGGCATACTGTTGGTGGCATACTATTGATTGGCATACTGTTGATTGGCATACTGTTGAAAGACGATTGAAACATTATTGGGGTTTGTTTTTGTTTGTTTGTCTTCCTGGTGTAAATTTTTTTTTTTAGTTTTGAAAGAAGCATTTACCATTTTAAAATACTTTGATAATTACTTAAACGCTTTCTAAGGAGGGGGGGGGGGTGGGAAA
>CAXITT010000223.1:681407-728782 GCA_964033795.1 Lymnaea stagnalis
GGTCTTCAAATCTCTATGACGGTCCATATATCCATAGTTTGTCTTCAAATCTCTATGACGGTCCATATATCCATAGTTTGTTCTTCAAATCTCTATGACGGTCCATATATCCATAGTTTGTCTTCAATTCTCTATGACGGTCCATATATCCATAGTTTGTTCTTCAAATCTCTATGACGGTCCATATATCCATAGTTTGTCTTCAAATCTCTATGACGGTCCATATATCCATAGTTTGGTCTTCAAATCTCTATGACGGTCCATATATCCATATTTTGGTCTTCAAATCTCTATGACGGTCCAAATATCCATAGTTTGGTCTTCAAATCTCTATGACGGTCCATATATCCATAGTTTGGTCTTCAAATCTCTATGACGGTCCATATATCCATAGTTTGATCTTCAAATCTCTATGACGGTCCAAATATCCATAGTTTGGTCTTCAAATCTCTATGACGGTCCATATATCCATAGTTTGTCTTCAAATCTCTATGACGGTCCATATATCCATAGTTTGTTCTTCAAATCTCTATGACGGTCCATATATCCATAGTTTGTCTTCAAATCTCTATGACGGTCCATATATCCATAGTTTGTCTTCAAATCTCTATGACGGTCCATATATCCATAGTTTGTTCTTCAAATCTCTATGACGGTCCATATATCCATAGTTTGTCTTCAAATCTCTATGACGGTCCATATATCCATAGTTTGTTCTTCAAATCTCTATGACGGTCCATATATCCATAGTTTGGTCTTCAAATCTCTATGACGGTCCATATATCCATAGTTTGGTCTTCAAATCTCTATGACGGTCCATATATCCATAGTTTGGTCTTCAAATCTCTATGACGGTCCATATATCCATAGTTTGTCTTCAAATCTCTATGACGGTCCATATATCCATAGTTTGTCTACAAATCTCTATGACGGTCCATATATCCATAGTTTGGTCTTCAAATCTCTATGACGGTCCATATATCCATATTCTGGCGGTCCTTATATCCATCTGGTTCTCGTCTCATACACATTTTGGTTCCCATCTACGTGGTCGTCTGTTCCAGTTGTCAGCAGGTCCCCTTCCTTAAGTTAGGCACCGCATCGCCCCCCCCCAACCCCCTATTAAAAAAAGGCTCTGTGTTTACTCTGAAGTCAACAAACTGGCCTGGTGAGAGGGGGGGGGGTTGAGACAAACACTGATTGACGCCTGCACTCAAAGCGGTCAACCAAAGACCAGGAGATTAATTTCCCTGCCAATATTTGTCCACCTAGCGATCTCTTTGAGGCGACCTTTAATAAAGAGTTCTCTTCCCTCACTTGCATGGCCGCCCCTGTCTCATGGCGACCCCGACATGAACACTTCCAAACTCATTCTTTCAAGCAAACCTTCTCGGCGGTTTGGTTGTTTTTTTATTATTTAGTTATTTTTTTTTTAAAGGAGGAACACCCCCACCCCCACCCCCTTTTCCTTTTTTCCCAATGAACTTCTCAACATCATCAATATTTAATTGCTGGAAACAAGAACATACACTTGCTTCATACAAAGTCACGTACGTGTTAAAATATTACAGAACAAACACAATTTATTTTTATATATCAGAAACGTTTTAGACTCAGTTCAACGAACGATAAGAAGGGTGCAAACTCCATCACCAGCGACACGGTTATGGCCCATAACGTCAAACATTCAGGTGAGGTCGATGACGCATTTGAAACAAGCTAAGCTATTTATTGATAAAAAAACAATTTTTGTTTCGTTTGTTAAGGGATTAATATCGACCTTTGACCTATGACCTGACCGCTCATTGGATCTCTATGATCCCCTTTGACGTTTCGTTTGCTGTGAAGTTTCTATCATGGTTTGGAGACGTAGCTTTAAAAATAGATTTTAACGTTAAAAAAAAAAAAAAATAGAAACCATGTGTCAAATAGGATAGGAACCACGTGTGTGTCATGTGACACTAACACTAACTAGCTTTAAACTAGGAACAAAACATAAAACCCCCGACGGTGTATTTATCAGAAGTTCAGATATCACATACAGATGTCACCTATTGATCTATTGAACAGTGACTTAACACTTGATCTATTTAATGGTTCTAACAGTGATTTCACACTTGATCTATTCAATGGTTCGAACAGTGATTTAACACTTGATCTGTTCAATGGTTCTAACAGTGATTTAACACTTGATCAATTCAATGGTTCGAACAGTGATTTAACACTTGATCTATTCAATGGTTCTAACAGTGATTTAACACTTGATCTATTCAATGGTTCTAACAGTGATTTAATACTTGATATATTCAATGGCTCTAACAGTGATTTAACACTTAATCTATTCAATGGATCTAACAGTGATTTAACACTTGATCTATTCAATGGCTCTAACAGTGATTTAACACTTGATCTATTCAATGGTTCTAACAGTGATTTAACACTTGATCTATTCAATGGATCTAACAGTGATTTAACACTTGATCTATTCAATGGCTCTAACAGTGATTTAACACTTGATCTATTCAATGGTTCTAACAGTGATTTAACACTTGATCTATTCAATAGCTCTAACAGTGATTTAACATTTAACGTTTAATCACTGTTAGACCCATTGAATAGATCAAGTGTTAAATCACTGTTCGAACCATTGAGTAGAAGATATGTTGTAAGAGTTAATGGGGACAGTAACGATTTTTTTAAAATAAAAAAATCTCCATAGTTTTCAGATAACAATAAGGGAGGCAATCTAAGAAAAGGAGGCAATCTTAGAAAGAGAGCCAATCTTTATTAAGGTCAGCAATCATTGGAAAAAAAGTGGAAAAATCCTTGGAAAAGGGGAACTATTCAGAAATTACATAATACTGGTTGGGCAGGGCGATCGTGTGTATGTCATTAGAAATTTATTTTACTTAATGATATTTTTAAAATGTAAGCAAAAGATCAGTAAGTTTCTGGGGTTTTTTAACGTTGTCTGCCCTCATTACAAGGCGCTCATAGTCCTCAGCAGCCGGGGCCCAATTTCATAACGGCAATGTTAAAGCTCATGTCGTTGAACTACTGACTGAGGTAGAGTCTAAATTGAAACCAAAAAAAAAAAAATTAAAGGACAACATAGTAACATTAACAAAAAATTAAAGTGATAACATGAAAAAAAAAAAGGCTAAGAGGTTATAGAAATGGACATGTTCACTTGGTCCAGTTGTGTAACGGACGTAAAGGAACACCCAAGCAGCCGGGGCCCAATTTCATAACGGCAATGTTAAAGCTCATGTCGTTGAACTACTGACTGAGGGAGAGTCTAAATTGAAACCAAAAAAAAAAAAATTAAAGGACAACATAGTAACATTAACAAAAAATTAAAGTGATAACATGAAAAAAAAAAAGGCTCAGAGGTTATAGCAATGGACATGTTCACTTGGTCCAGTTCTGTAACGGACGTAAAGGAACACCCCTCGTGGTCACTGGTGGTCAGGCTCTTTATAATTAGACCATGACATTGGCTGGACATAAAGTGTCCTCTTTATATCTGTGGGTTGGATTGCAAGGGCACGCGACCAGTTGTAAGGGGAAATGGCTTTTAACTGTTTGTGGCCCTCCTCGTTTCCATGAGAAAACAGTGCGAAATGCCTTTGCCTACAGTGTTAGCTTATCTCATAGGACTTCTATGACAGTGTTAGCTTATCTCATAGGACTTTTATGACAGTGTTAGCTTATCTCATTGGTCTTCTATGACAGTGTTAGCTTATCTCATTGGACTTCTATGACAGTGTTAGCTTATCTCATTGGTCTTCTATGACAGTGTTAGCTTATCTCATAGGACTTTTATGACAGTGTTAGCTTATCTCATTGGTCTTCTATGACAGTGTTAGCTTATCTCATTGGTCTTCTATGACAGTGTTAGCTTATCTCATAGGACTTCTATGACAGTGTTAGCTTATCTCATTGGTCTTCTATGACAGTGTTAGCTTATCTCATTGGTCTTCTATGACAGTGTTAGCTTATCTCATAGCACTTCTATGACAGTGTTAGTTTATCTCATTGGACTTCTATGACAGTGTTAGCTTATCTCATTGGTCTTCTATGACAGTGTTAGCTTATCTCATAGGACTTCTATGACAGTGTTAGCTTATCTCATAGGACTTCTATGACAGTGTTAGCTTATCTCATTGGTCTTCTATGACAGTGTTAGCTTATCTCATTGGTCTTCTATGACAATGTTAGCTTATCTCATTGGTCTTCTATGACAGTGTTAGCTTATCTCATTGGTCTTCTATGACAGTGTTAGCTTATCTCATTGGTCTTCTATGACAGTGTTAGCTTATCTCATTGGTCTTCTATGACAGTGTTAGCTTATCTCATTGGTCTTCTATGACAGTGTTAGCTTATCTCATTGGTCTTCTATGACAGTGTTAGCTTATCTCATTGGTCTTCTATGACAGTGTTAACTTATCTCATTGGTCTTCTATGACAGCGTTAGCTTATTTCATTGGTCTTCTATGACAGCGTTAGCTTATCTCATTGGTCTTCTATGACAGTGTTAACTTATCTCATTGGTCTTCTATGACAGTGTTAACTTATCTCATTGGTCTTCTATGACAGTGTTAACTTATATCATTGTCTTCTATGACAGTGTTAACTTATCTCACTGGTCTTCTATGACAGTGTTAGCTTATCGCAAACTTAGCAAGTGTAAACAAACTTAGACAGTGGGCAGCCTCGTGCTGGCCAGTCAGTCGCAGTGGTGACCAGTAAGTCACAGAGGTGGCCAGTCAGTGTCTACTAGGATTTAACTTGTATTTTGAATGTAGAATCGTGAGAATCTCAATTTAAAAATAAGGGATAAAAATAGTCAATAGTCTCAATTTTCTTACTAAATTAGTCATCTCACAATGTATTTGTGATCTCATGCTACATTTGTGATCCCACACTGTATTTGTTATCTCACACTGTATTTATTATCTCGCACTGTATTTGTGATCTCTCATTGTATTTTTTGTAATGAATAAAGTATTACAAATGAATATTTGTCAAAATCTTTCATTTTGGATTCGAATTTCAGTTCTCAATTATATGTTTTTAAAATGTACGTTTTTTTTTTTAAAATTCTTCCTAAAACCTATTCATTCCTAAAGCCTTCTACCTAAAACCTATTCATTCCTAAAGCCTTCTTCCTAAAACATATTCATTCCTAAAGCCTTCTTCCTTCTTCCTTAAACCTATTCATTCCTAAAGCCTTCTTCCTAAAACATATTCATTCCTAAAGCCTTCTTCCTAAAACATATTCATTCCTAAAGCCTTCTTCCTTCTTCCTTAAACCTATTCATTCCTAAAGCCTTCTTCCTAAAACATATTCATTCCTAAAGCCTTCTTCCTTCTTCCTAACACCTATTCATTCCTAAAGCCTTCTTTCTAACACATATTCATTCCTAAAGCCTTCTTCCTAAGACCTATTCATTCCTAAAGCCTACTTCCTTCTTCCTAAAACCTATTCATTCCTAAAGCCTTCTTCCTAAAACCTATTCATTCCTAAAGCCTTCTTCCTAAAACCGATTCATTCCTAAAGCCTACTTCCTTCTTCCTTAAACCTATTCATTCCTAAAGCCTTCTTCCTAAGACCTATTCATTCCTAAAGCCTACTTCCTTCTTCCTAAAACCTATTCATTCCTAAAGCCTTCTTCCTAAAACCGATTCATTCCTAAAGCCTACTTCCTTCTTCCTAAAACCTATTCATTCCTAAAGCCTTCTTTCTTCTTCCTAAAACCCAAAATTTAGTTTTCATTCAGTGAACAATTCAATTTCTGAATAATGAAAATTATGTATATATGACATATGGGGTGGGGGGCATAGGGGGCATAAGAATTTTAGAAATGATTATGTGGGGAACAGGCAGGAAAAATGTTGGGAAACATTGGTCTAGCCACACACCATACGGTCACGTCATCTTTTCATATCTACTGACTGGCCACATACAGTATGGTCACATCATGTTTACATATTTACTGACTGGACACACACAATATGATGACATCATCTTTACATATCTACTGACTGACCATGTGATAACATCATATTTACACATCTATTGACTGGGCACACACAATATGGTGACATCATCTTTACATATCTACTAAATGGCCACACTCCATATGGTCACATCCATATGGTCACATCATAATTTACATATCTATTGACTGGGCACACACAATATGGTGACATCATCTTTACATATCTACTGACCGGCCACGCTCCATACGGTCACACCGTCTGATAACCACTAATCACTGCGATACTCTCTAAACCGTCGCACTAGACATGTCCTTACAGTTCATGTTTACGGTCACGGCAATTTCGGGTGTATAGAGTAACAAGCTTGAACCTCGGCCGTTAAAACTGTTTTGATGTCAGTGGGCGTAATGACGCAAATTAAGACGGAGGGGGCGGAACTGGAGCACAAAGGGGGCGGGAATCAAAGAGTGGCTCGTTTCCAATCCTGGTCGTTCAGAAATGATTTCAGCTCTACGCAACTGACTTGTGTCGGCAAATTTCTTGATCAATTTGGGTTAGCTGGGTATGAATGTGTTTTTAAAATGACCTTTTGATAGCTTCTGTAAAGGACTCAGGAGAAGAAAAAAGGAATAATGTGGTGGCTTAGTTGATAGCAAAAGGCGAAGTGGCTCGTGGGAAGTCATTCGTGTGGAGCATGTCAACGAAGTTTTGTGAGGATAACAATCTTATTGTGGCGTGAGAATATGAGAGAGAGAGGGGTGGAGAGAAGGAATGAGTGAGGGGAAATTGTGTGGGGAAACGTAAGGAGTGATGGACATTGTGTGGGGAAATGGAAGGAGTGATGGACATTGTGTGGGGAAATGGAAGGAGTGATGGACATTGTGTGGGGAAACGGAAGGAGTGATGGACATTGTGTGGGGAAAGGAGAGGCGTGAGAGAGATTGTGTGGGGAAGCGGAAGGATTGAGGGAGAATGTTTGGGGAGAGGGAAGAAGTGATCGAGATTGTGTGGTGAAAGGGAAGAGGTAGAAATTGAGTTTGTGAGTTATTTTAAAGCATTTCATTCTCTAAAAGGTTTGGTGTCGCAAAATATACCAGCAGTAAAGTGTATAAAGTAAACCAGTAACTCGTGTTCTCGGATTATTTTTAACCGTTGCGGACAAAGTGATATATGATATATATGGGATTTATGGGACAGATACTAAATAACTGTAGAGAATTTTTTAAGGTGTTGTGTTAAGTGTTTAATTATATTGTTATCAGATGAAAATTTATGTTTTCTTGAGAGTTGATGGTGTTGTGTTTTCTTGAGAGTTGATGGTGTTGTGTTTTCTTGAGAGTTGATGGTGTTGTGTTTTCTTGAGAGTTGGTGGTGTTACGTTTTCTTGAGAGTTGATGGTGTTGTGTTTTCTTGAGAGTTGATGGTGTTGTGTTTTCTTGAGAGTTGATCGTGTTGTGTTTTCTTGAGAGTTGGTGGTGTTGTGTTTTCTTGAGAGTTGGTGGTGTTGTGTTTTCTTGAGAGTTGATCGTGTTGTGTTTTCTTGAGAGTTGGTGGTGTTGCGTTTTCTTGAGAGTTGATGGTGTTGTGTTTTCTTGAGAGTTGATCGTGTTGTGTTTTCTTGAGAGATGATCGTGTTGTGTTTTCTTGAGAGTTGATGGTGTTGTATTTTCTTAAGAGTTGATGGTGTTGTGTTTTCTTGAGAGTTGATCGTGTTGTGTTTTCTTGAGAGTTGGTGGTGTTGTGTTTTCTTGATATTTGGTGGTGTTGTGTTTTCTTGAGAGTTGATCGTGTTGTGTTTTCTTGAGCTTTGTGGTGTTGTGTTTTCTTGAGAGTTGATCGTGTTGTGTTTTCTTGAGAGATGATCGTGTTGTGTTTTCTTGAGAGTTGATGGTGTTGTATTTTCTTAAGAGTTAATGGTGTTGTGTTTTCTTGAGAGTTGATCGTGTTGTGTTTTCTTGAGAGTTGGTGGTGTTGTGTTTTCTTGATATTTGGTGGTGTTGTGTTTTCTTGAGAGTTGATCGTGTTGTGTTTTCTTGAGAGTTGTGGTGTTGTGTTTTCTTGAGAGTTGATCGTGTTGTGTTTTCTTGAGAGTTGGTGGTGTTGTGTTTTCTTGAGAGTTGGTGGTGTTGTGTTTTCTTGAGAGTTGATCGTGTTGTGTTTTCTTGAGAGTTGTTGGTGTTGCGTTTTCTTGAGAGTTGATGGTGTTGTGTTTTCTTGAGAGTTGATCGTGTTGTGTTTTCTTGAGAGTTGGTGGTGTTGTGTTTTCTTGAGAGTTGTGGTGTTGTGTTTTCTTGAGAGTTGATCGTGTTGTGTTTTCTTGAGAGTTGGTGGTGTTGTGTTTTCTTGAGAGTTGGTGGTGTTGCGTTTTCTTGAGAGTTGATGGTGTTGTGTTTTCTTGAGAGTTGGTGGTGTTCAGGGGTGGACTGGGGAGTTCAAGCGGCCCGGGAAAAAAACAAAAAAGCGGCCCTATCTTCATGACTTTTGTTTTTATTATATCACCGGTTCTAGTGGCCCATCGGGAATCTTCCCGGTGTCCCGGCGGCCCAGTCCACCCCCTGGTGGTGTTGTGTTTTATTGAGAGTTGATGGTGTTGTGTGTTTTTTTAGAGTTGGTGGTGTTGCGTTTTATTGAAAGTTGATGGTGTTGTGTTTTCTTGAGAGTTGATGTGTTGTGTTTTCTTGAGAGTTGTTGTGTTGTGTTTTCTTGAGAGTTTGTGGTGTTGTGTTTTATTGAGAGTTGGTGGTGTTGTTTTCTTGAGAGTTGGTGGTGTTGTGTTTTCTTGAGAGTTGGTGGTGTTGCGTTTTCTTGAGAGTTGATGGTGTTGTGTTTTCTTGAGAGTTGGTGGTGATGTGTTTTCTTGAGAGTTGATCGTGTTGTGTTTTCTTTCTTGAGAGTTGATGGTGTTGTGTTTTCTTGAGAGTTGGTGGTGTTGCGTTTTCTTGAGAGTTGATGGTGTTGTGTTTTCTTGAGAGTTGGTTGTGTTGCGTTTTCTTGAGAATTGATGGTGTTGAGTTTTCTTGAGAGTTGATCGTGTTGCGTTTTCTTGAGAGTTGGTGGTGTTGTTTTTTCTTGAGAGTTGATGGTGTTGTGTTTTCTTGAGAGTTGGTGGTGTTGCGTTTTCTTGAGAGTTGATGGTGTTGTGTTTTCTTGAGAGTTGGTGGTGTTCAGGGGTGGACTGGGGAGTTCAAGCGGCCCGGGAAAAAAACAAAAAAGCGGCCCTATCTTCATGACTTTTATTTTTATTATATCACCGGTTCTAGCGGCCCATCGGGAATCTTCCCTGTGTCCCGGCGGCCCAGTCCACCCCCTGGTGGTGTTGTGTTTTCTTGAGAGTTGATGATCTAGTGTTATTTGAGAGTTGATGTGTTGTGTTTTCTTGAGAGTTGATGTGTTGTGTTTTCTTGAGAGTTGTTGTGTTGTGTTTTCTTGAGAGTTTGTGGTGTTGTGTTTTATTGAGAGTTGTTAGTGTTGTGTTTTCTTGAGATTTTGTGGTGTTGTGTTTTATTGAGAGTTGTTAGTGTTGTGTTTTCTTGAGAGTTTGTGGTGTTGTGTTTTATTGAGAGTTGTTAGTGTTGTGTTTTCTTGAGAGTTTGTGGTGTTGTGTTTTCTTGAGAGTTGTTGTGTTGTGTTTTCTTGAGCGTTGGTGGTGTTGTGTTTTCTTGAGAGTTTTTGGTGTTGTGTTTTATTGAGAGTTGTTAGTGTTGTGTTTTCTTGAGAGTTTGTGGTGTTGTGTTTTCTTGAGAGTTGATCGTGTTGTGTTTTCTTGAGAGTTGATGGTATAGTGCTTTCTTGGGAGTTGATGGTGTTGTGTTATTTTTGAGAGTTGATGGTATAGTGTTTTCGTGAGAGTTGATGGTGTTGTGTTTTATTGAGAGTTGATGGTGTTGTGTTTTCTTGAGAGGTGATGGTGTTGTGTTTCCTTGAGAGTTGATGGTATAGTGCTTTCTTGAGAGTTGATGGTGTTGTGTTTTCTTAAGAGTTGATGGTATAGTGCTTTCTTGAGAGCTGATGGTGCTGTGTTTTCTTGAGAGTCAATGGTGTTTTGTTCTCTTGAGAGTTGATGGTGTTGTGTTTTCTTTTTATCTGCATCTGAACGAGTAGCTAAGAATGAGATTATTTAGTGTAGGACTCAACTGCACTCCCCGCAGGTTAACGTCTAAAGCTCCTGACTTCCTGCTTGGCCATTTGTCAAAGAGATTTTGCGTTTGACACCTTTTCGGCACGTCGTGCGCCCCGTCTGACAGCATTTCGCCAACAGTAACGGTCTTTTGCAGAGCCCCACCAAGTCGGCTCTGATGGATGCCATCCTTTTCGTGTCCTTCTTCCACGCGCAGTCCCATCCCCGTCATACATCATCCGCCAGGTCTGGAGCCTAGTTCAATGCTATCGTGGTGTAGCTTCTATCGCTGAGAGGGGAGAACTTCCTTCATATGTTGGCACTTCACAGAACATCGATATTCGGAACTTTTTCCAATCCAGCAAATGCCTAGAACGCGCCGCCAATGCCCCAGGCGGAAGATATTGAGTTTACGTTCGTGCATCGTACAGTTGGACCAACGTCATTGACGTATAGCCACGTATTGAGCATGCATTACGGGTAGTCATGTACTATACCCCTTCCTTAGGCTGACGTTGTTCCAGACCCTGGTCAGTGTGGACATTGGTACTGTTCATTTTTACGATTCTGCGGTTCCCTTCTTTATTAATGGAGAGCGAGCTTGAAAGGCGAGACACAAGGTGAGGTAATAGGTCTACTGGTCTCTTGCACTGAGTGTGTTAACAGGCCCACTGGTCTCTTGCACCGAGTGAGTTAACAGGTCAACTGGTCTCTTGCACCGAGTGAGTTAACAGGTCAACTGGTCTCTTGCGCCGAGTGAGTTAACAGGTCAACTGGTCTCTTGCGCCGAGTGAGTTAACAGGTCAACTGGTCTCTTGCACCGAGTGAGTTAACAGGTCAACTGGTCTCTTGCACCGAGTGAGTTAACAGGTCAACTGATCTCTTGCACCGAGTGAGTTAACAGGTCAACTGGTCTCTTGCACCGAGTGAGTTAACAGGTCAACTGGTCTCTTGCACCGAGTGAGTTAACAGTTCTACTGGTCTCTTGCACCGAGTGAGTTAACAGGTCAACTGGTCTCTTGCACCGAGTGAGTTAACAGGTCAACTGGTCTCTTGCGCCGAGTGAGTTAACAGGTCAACTGGTCTCTTGCGCCGAGTGAGTTAACAGGTCAACTGGTCTCTTGCGCCAAAACTATTTTAATGTCCAAATTCCTTTCTTGCACGTGAGCTGTGACATTCAGAAACAAGAAGTTTAAGTGTAAGTTCCGTGAGAGATGCTAAAGCCCAGTTCCTTGATAAATTTTGAGCCCATATTTGATCAGGTCCTTTTTATCTTTTAGGCGAGAATTTGTCATGGCCTATCAACTATCTGTGGACCGGCGGTTGTAAACAAAATTAGATCATTGGCGTGCATTTTTTTCTGTAATATATGTTGGGGCATTCTATGGTAGATGGAATTGCTGGTGATTTCAGCTGCTTTGAAATTTCATAGGGTCGATCTACCACAAGGTTTTTGTTTATTGCAGGGTACTACTTTTAAAATAGTTTATGTATCATTGATAGTATTCTCATCTTTTGAGTTACTTTCATTAATGCTGCAGTTGATGGTTGTAGCAGAAAATTTTATCAACCTTTCAAAGAACAAATCATTTGGGTTGCCAGACAAACATACGAATCGCTTGGTCTTTCAGACAAACATACGAATCGCTTGGTCTGTCAGACAAACATTCGAATCGCTTGGTCTGTCGGCCAAAAAAGCCCCAACTGAGTTATGGAGTTAATTTTTAGACCGGGAAATGATTCCAATAAGTCGGAGATCTTGTGCTGAAATCGTTTACCGTCTGCTGAGCACCATAAAGCTCTGTACACGCACCGATGTCTCCCGCTGCTTGTATTCGTAATGGCTGTTGAACACATCAACTTATGCAGATATCTTGTCCGCTTGTCCTTCTAAGCTGTTCAAGTCACGTGATATACACATAGACATTTTTTTTCTACCTGAATTTCAACCCCTTTCTAATTCTGTAGTGTGAGTAGACACATTTGCAAATCGTATTGATTTTGTAGCCCCACCTTCCTTGCGTTATCCCAACTGGCGCAATCAAAGAAATGTCTAGCTTTCGAATGCTAAGTGTTTGATCGGTTTTTAAGTTGTCGCCAAGGAACGTCTCAAAACAAATATAGCTTAAATAAATGTATATACTATCATTCATTTTAAGAGCGACTATCAATTGATCATTATTTGTAACTTTAGATATTTTAATGTTAACAAGTTTCGTCTCTTCAAAGGCACTTTTCTGGCAGATTAAACCATTTCTAGCCATTTCTGCCATTTTGAAAGGTCGTGCCGTCTGCCAAAGTTCTTTTAGTCTGCGGCGGGTACCTCGCCCGCCAGGCCTGACATCCTCAGTGTTGAGCAGTTCAACAACATCGACTACTCTCTAATTAAGCTGCCGATTCATAAAGACAGTCGTGGACGTTCGGCGACCCACTTGAAGTTCAATGGTGGCAATTAGCTGACGTGTCGCCTTGTCAAGTCACGTCATTAACACACGGGCCGTGGCAGCAGACGTTACAACAAAATGACTGCCAGCGAGGCCATTCGTTGCGGCTGTACGTCTGTCAAAATGGTATCTTTCATTAAAGGGCGGCAATCTTTACTTCTGTTTTTTTTTAAATATTATATTTATTCCATTTTTAAATCCTTTTTATTAACTTCGCATTTGTTCATGTGTTTGTGGCAAAATCTTCCGACGGTTAATTGACCCATTTCCCGTCACCCTATTGAACTTAAATTTGGCACACAAACTTGTTGCCGATGACGACACATTCTTTCAAATTTTAAACCCCTCACCCCTCCTCCCCTCACCCGAAACCTTCCCCCCCCCCCAAAAAAAAAACAAAAAAAACAACAACAAATTTTTGTTTCCTGTTTTTTAAATTAAATGTGAAGGAAAGATGATTTTTATGTTCAGTTTGCTTTGTATTTGTGACTGTTCAGTTTGCTTTGTATTTGTGACTGTTCAGTTTGCTTTGTATTTGTGACTGTTCAGTTTGCTTTGTATTTGTGACTGTTCAGTTTGCTTTGTATTTGTGACTGTTCAGTTTGCTTTGTATTTGTGACTGTTCAGTTTGCTTTGTATTTGTGACTGTTCAGTTTGCTTTGTATTTGTTACTGTTCAGTTTGCTTTGTATTTGTTACTGTTCAGTTTGCTTTGTATTTGTGACTGTTCAGTTTGCTTTGTATTTGTGACTGTTCAGTTTGCTTTGTATTTGTTACTGTTCAGTTTGTGGAGAAAACCATTCCCTTTTTTCAACTTCATTGTGTACCATTGTTTCATAATCGCTTTTTCTCCCTGTTCAATGCATCTTTTCACTGGTCATTAAGAAAGGTCTAATCTCTTGAGTTTTGAAGTTATTTATGATGTCTCTCGTATTTCGTGTACTTTCAGAATTCTCTTTTGAACATTCTTGAGAAGCTGTTAGTTCTCCGACATGCAGATCAAACAGAGTAACTTTCTCTTGGCCATCATGGTAATATCACTGGCAATGACGTCATCAAAACGTGCGCCCCGCAGGAACCGAAACAGAGCTCAGCTCCGTGACTCCCAAGTAGAAGAGGAAGATGCAGATGACGTATGTCAACTCGAGGTCATATGTCAGGGTGGGAAGAGCCAACCCGTGACCCTGCCAATCAAAGGGCCCCGGGGTCCAGCTGGCAAACCTGGCTCACCCGGACTTCCTGGAAAACAAGGCCCCGCAGGGCCCTCAGGTGACGCAGGTATGAAAGGTCACCTCTAAAATAGGACTGTACTTTCCCAGTGTCCAGGGAGGGGGTGCAGAGCAGACAGGAAAGGTCACCTCTAAAATAGGACTGTACATTCCCAGTGTCCGGGGAGGGGGTCCACAGCAGACAGGAAAGGTCACCTCTAAAATAGGACTGTACATTCCCAGTGTCCAGGGAGGGGGGGCACAGCAGACATGAAAGGTCACCTCTAAAATAGGACTGTACATTTCCAGCGTCCGAGGGAGGGGGGCCCACAATAAGGAATGAAAGTTTACCTCTAAAATAGGACTATACATTCCCAGTGTCCTGGGGGGTCCTAACAGTTTTAAGAAGCTTCTAATGCAATACTGTTCAAGACGATTTTTTTGTTGTTGTTGTTGTTGTTAGAGTGGAATTTGCTCAATCTTCTGTACTACCAACTGTGGAATTGTCTTTTAGTTAAATGTTTTAACCCTGTAACTACTAGTGTACCTGAGTGATTGACCCTGACACCTCTAAATTATTATGAAAATGAACCCCTGTGTGTGTGTGTTTGTGTGTTTTGTATGTGTATTTTGTTGTTTTTTTTACAACATACGAATTATTGTTGGATTTCCCCGAGCTTTTCATTTATCTACTTTGTCATCGACCGAACGTTGATTTCTTCCGTGTCTTTTTATTTATTTATTTTCTTGTCCAGAAACCGCGATATTTGAATCGAGTCATGCACGGCTCAGCAACAGCTCCGGAGCCCGTCCGTTTGGTAGCTTATTTAAAAAATAGCTTTGTTCAGCACACTGACAGTGGTATTTTATAAGTAAATGAAATATTATTTTGAATGAAAAGGACAGATTCCAATTCCATCACATCTCATTTAACCACATATTTTAACTCTGTCACTGCTAATGCACGTTGTGTCTATGATGGCCCCCTCACAACAAGACTACTATGGAAAAATGAGCCTTTGTGTGGCGATAGCTTTTTTTCCACAACATTCGAAGTAATCTTTGAATTTCCCTGATTTTTCTTTTTTTATATATATATATATTATATTCCACTGGTAGATTACTTTTCTGTTAACTTTCATTTATTTTTTTTTTATTTTGTGTGTGTGTGTGAAAACTCTATTATTTTGGGTTTAATTTTATGAGGTAGGGGTACACTAAAAAATTTATAGACATTTGGCAACCTCGGTAGAGAGTATCTTCCCCTTGATATGTGTGAGTAATTTTAAGTTCTTTTCTTCTTGGTCTACAGCAGCGCGGGACATTGACGACGTGGCGAGAGTGGCGTTTTTCACAGGACTCGACAGCAACTTCGGACCGGTCAAGCAGAACTCAGACCTCGTCTTCGACAAGGTTGTCACCAACGTGGGAGACGCGTTCAACCAGGAAACTGGCAGATTTGTGGCCCCTTTCAACGGGACGTACGCCTTTGCCGTGACCATCGCTGCTCAGGGGCGCCAGAGGGTATATGGGGGAAAAGGGGGGGGGGGTGGTGGGAAACGGGCTGGGTCTGACAGGGTTATGNTCAACATGAAAGTGGGGAGGGGGGTGGGGGTGGGGGGCAAGGTCTAAATTTGTTTGGTAGCCTAGAGAAAATGGGAGTTCATCAAGCATAGATCTAAATAGATATTTAAAACAAATAAAATATTTAAAATTTTTGAAAAGGAGGTGGGAATACTTGCGTATCTTTACGTCCATACAGTGGATGGTTGCTCTACAACTGTCTAAATATAACTAATATAGAAACTGCTCTACAAGTAAATTTTTAATTGAATTTTTAAAATATTTAAAATTGTTGGTATGGTATTTTAACAATTTTGTCTTGTGCAAAAAGTAAGGTTCCATGGAGCTTACCCTATTGGGAGGGGTGGGAAGGGGGGGGGGGGCTTTTAGGTCAAGCGGTCATTATGCAAATCTGTCTATAGGTTTCCTCTCCGTCCAATTCATTTCATCCAAAAGTTTATTTTTAAATAGACAGGTGCAGTAATTGAAAATGAAAGTTCCCTGAGTCTCAGTAATCGTAGTTTTAAAATCCTTGTCTTTCGTTTCTTGACCTCTTGAAAATGTCCACTCACATCGGTGGACGTAGTCTAAAGAAAGTGCTCAGATATCTTCCCACACAGCTTAAGAAGTTGTTAACCTGTCTTGTTAAAAGTTGATTGGACGCCAGCTTGCTTAGAGCACAACAGTGGCGGATCTAGAGTTAGTGCCGTCAAGGGCGTAACACGATATTTTTGCCCCCCCCCCGGCTACGAAAAAAAACTCAGGAGTTGGCCGAAAATTACGCCCACCCCTCCATAAAAAAGGAAAAAAGTGCCGCCCGGGGCGGACAAATACCCCCCCCCACACACACACCCCACTTCATACACTACTGACACACAGCGGTACACGCGGTTTGCAATGATTGCAAACTACACAAGTATTGCAATTTCAATGAACTTCTTACCAATCGCTTACAAGTATCTTGACTGCATCAACGTTTGTAGGAAACAACAAGTTAACTACAAGATATTTAAATTTGTCCAGAGTCACTGGCACAAACATTTCCTGCCTTGTTACTCTGGGTAACTGAAGGTAGTGGCTCACGGCTAAAACATTTACCAACGTACCAAGTATTGTTGCAAGACCGATTGATGGCTAAATAAGCGTGATGTTTTGAATCAGCCTGAAAAAATACGATTATCCTTGAGAATTAAAACAAATCTTTTAAAGCAGTGGTTCTCAACCTTCCTAATGCCTTAACACAGTTCCTCATATTGAGGTGACCCCAACCATCAAATTATTTTCATTGCTTGGTCATAGATACGGGTTTCCCGATAGCCTTAGGGGACCCCTGTGTGAGGGTCGTTCGGCCCCCATAGGGGTCACGACCCACAGGTTGAGAACCGCTATTTTAAATACTTAAAATCATAGTTTGATATAAATTCAACTATGGCTTTATTATTCTGTTTCATATTGAAGGCCCCCCCTCCAACTCCCTAATTTTATCTCCCATACTATCTTTTGTCATGATCTTTATAAATTTGATTTCCATTACCGCAGGCTGCCGTAGAGCTGGTCCTGAACGGCAGGAATGTGGCCACGATCTGGGCCGAGAGCCTCCCCTACTGGGCCTCGGCCTCCAACAGCGCCATCTTGAACATGGAGACCGGAGACCAGGTCTGGCTCGTCCTGCTGAGCCGAGCCTCCTACCTGCACGGCTACATGTACACTACCTTCTCGGGACATTGCCTCTATCGGGGTCTTTGACGAAGGCTGGGCCGATAGACCAGGGGCGTTGGCACGCCTAAACAGGATCGTCGAGAAGGGGACAGACGTCGTCGTTGGAAAGGGGGAACGCATCACGGAGGCGGAGAACAATAGGGAGGGCAAGGGGAGGTTCAGCAACGGGCGGAAGGGCATTGGTGACGTGGACATCGAAGGCGTGGCCGACGATAATGTCAAGGTCGATGGCCTTGAGGACGGCGACGACAGGGAGATTGTGTTGCAGGGTCTGGGCGAAACTAACCAGAAGGGGAAAACTTACCACGTCACGGAAGGCACGCAAAAAGAAACCGGAGGTAAAGGGACGAACGGGAAACACCACGGCGGGGACCATCGGTGGAGAGGAACCACCAGGACACCATTTGCTCAAAATAAATCCGTCGACAGCAACGTCCACGGCACAGGCGTAGACCCTTTTAGGACCAACAATAAAATATCGCCAACCGGTTCCCCTTATAAACCAGGGTCGCACCAAGTCACGCTGTCGCCAGGGAGCAAAATGTGTGATGGAGACGCTGACGTCGTACACGTCTCGGAAGACTGCGATGGTGTCGACAGAGCCACGGTTACCGGAAGTGAGCAGGTCCACTCGGTGGCGACGACGACCAGTGTAGTCCGAGACGGTGGGGGCCGCCTGCCTGGCAAGCAGACGCCCGACACGATGAACGCGCAGACAAGAAAAAACAATGAAGGCGCCTCTTCCGTTCGCGTGGAGAGCGCCCGTAACTATAGCAACAGGACATTTCAAATACATTTCTCGCAGTGGTTGTTAGAGATAGGTTTGTACGTGTTTTTGTGTTTGCTGCTTTGCTCTGCGTAGAACTTTGACTGTGTACCCGGTATTACACACGTGTCTGTAAATATATCATGATGTGTACCTACAGTATAATTAGTAAGAAAATACCATCCATTGGAATATTTTGTGTGGTGTAAAACAGGGCGTCGTATGACGTCAATAATATTGATAAAAATATGTAGTAATGCTCCGTTCACACGATCAAATATTCGTCAAATTTTTTTTGGAACGCACTATTTTTGTTTTACTATTTTGTAACACAACACAGTGCGTTCAAACAGAAATTTGACCAAAGTTTGATCGTGTGAACTTGAGCATTAATGTCATTTGTATTTTTTTTTTTTTGTATTTTTTTTTTTCAATTTAAATTGTTATGATTAATGTTGTCATGCTTCTGTAGAGTCTAAGAAGGTGCTTCAGGGTGGTGTGCTTGGGGTTCTTTGGGGTAAAACAGAAATTTGACCAAAGTTTGATCGTGTGAACTTGAGCATTAATGTCATTTGTATTTTTTTTTTTTTGTATTTTTTTTTTTCAATTTAAATTGTTATGATTAATGATGTCATGCTTCTGTAGAGTCTAAGAAGGTGCTTCAGGGTGGTGTGCTTGGGGTTCTTTGGGGTGAGGTAGGTTGGGGGTGCTAAGTTCTTTGAGGTGGGGTTAGGGTGGGTGCTTAGTTTCTTTTAGTTGGGTCAATTCAGGATGGGTGGGATCTTTGAGGTGGGACAAGGTTGTGTGCTTAGTTTCTTTTAGTTGGGTCAATTCAGGATGGGTGGGATCTTTGAGGTGGGACAAGGTTGTGTGCTTAGTTTCTTTTAGTTGGGTCAGGTTGCCATAGTTAGGTATGTTGAGATGGGGCAGGGTGGAAGGTTAGGTCCCCTATCAAAATAATATTAGTTTCAAAAGAGATTTTAACGCTCACCAAGGCAGTGGTTTTTATAAAAGAAAAAAAACAAGGCGACATGCATTGTTTGATATGCATTTACTGTACACGGTATATCATCATTTCCCTCACCACACCCTACCATCTCCCCTCGTTACACCGTGGTTTAAGCCCCATGGAAAATACAGCAAGACAAAACAGCTTTTAGCAAGCCTTGGCACCCCTAGACTACTTGTCACCCCCAGGCTTCGGTGCGCCACTAGGCTTCGGTGCACTTTAGGCTTCAGCTCACTCCTAGGCTTTAGTTCACCCCTAGGCTTCAGTGCACCCTAGGCTTCAGTGCACCACGGATGTCTCTATTTGCACCATCTAAGATAGCCCCATGGCAATTATACTATTTCTCTCATATCTTTTGTTATTAACATTTTTTCAAAGTCATTGAAGTTTAAGCATTACCTTGCTACCATTGTTGGTGTCACACTTCATCTCAACCCATCTATTACCGAATTAACCCGACCTACTTTTTATCTAGCAGTTTTGTGTCATCGTGCGTCAGTCACACATTTGACAAGTTATTTATTCCAATGCTATCGTAGTGCTGCTTGCTACCGTTAGTTTTATCACAAGGTAAAAATGTTCGGATTTTTCGTGGTCGATATATTAGTCTGACGGGAGGCGGGTTGGGGGGGGGGGAGTCTTGGGGTGGGGGGGGGTGGGGGGACTGACGGGGCTTAACACTAACAGCATATGTAAGCTTCATTAAAACATGTTTATGTTTTAGCCCCTTTAACCCGGGGGGTGGGCGAACTTTCTGAACAGAGGGAGGCATTGAAATTATTTCGATTTTGATGGGGCGCATGATAAATACAGCGCTCCATTTTTAGCAGCAGTTATATTCAAACGTTTACGAAATCGCTGGTCTTGTTGGATCGGGCAGATTTTTTAGATTTTTTTTAAAACCGAGAATAAGGGTTGCTTGTGATACACGGCATTGAAGACTGACTTTTAAAAAGTCAGTTCGAGCTGAGTTCGAAAAAAAAAAAAAAAGCAGTGGAATAATTTTGTCTTGCGGGCCGGATTAAACGTTTCAGCTGGCCGAACGTGGCCCACGGGCTTTAGTCTGCCCATCCCTGTGTTAGCCCTGGCCCACGGGCTTTAGTCTGCCCACCCCTGTGTTAGCCCTGGCCCACGGGCTTTAGTCTGCCCACCCTTGTTTTAGCCCTGGCCCACGGGCTGTAGTCTGCCCACCCCTGTGTTAGCCCTGGCCCACGGCCTGTAGTCTGCCCATCCTGTGTTAGCCCTGGCCCACGGGCTGTAGTCTGCCCACCAATGTGTTATTGTTAGCCTATGTTATATCAGAGCTATTTTTAGGATACAAGATTATTTAAACAATGGTGCCAGCAAAAAAAAATATATTTATTATGGAGATCCCAGGGGTCGGCAACCGATTTTGAGTAGGGGCTCATTTCTTAAAATATTCTGGGAAACCGCATGGCAGTACGGGTAAGTATTCCTTCAACGTACCGTAATTTGCCATACAATTGGATACATCAGTTCATTAATGTGTATGTAGTATAAGTATAAGGCAGAAGGTTACTTCCGGTGCCGTATTTGTGTTGACATTTTTTATTACAACTGTACAAAGATTTATTCATGCCATTTACTTCATACTGTAGCAATGTGTTCTTGCCGTGTACTTTAGCGATGTGTACCCAGTTGGTAGTTCAGAGATTTTAAAAGCGTGTACGATGTAGGCCTACATATTATCATATGTCGTAGTTTAAAGAGATCCACTATCTTTGCACTACCAATGTTACTGGTCGTGAAAACTATATTATTATTAAAACTTGTCTAAAAGTTTGACGCCATGGTATGCCCTTTACAATATTATATTTCAAATGTCTTAAAAATGGCTCTCTTAAACGCCAACCTCTGGTGTTTTGGTTCTACGAACTCGGGAAAATGATTGAAGGGTCATATACAATACAAGCTTATAGAAATGGTGCTTTGAAAACTAAATTCTTGTCTTGATTACTTACAAAGTTACAGCATGAAGGACATCGTTATCCAACGGTGCATCAATAGCTTGAGAATTACAACACTTGTTTTTTTAAAAAGCATATTATTATATGGGGATAAGCTAATTAATGATGCTTCTAAGGTTGCATATTTCTTCTTCAAATGGTCTTATACCAAGAAAAATCCGGGGATATCTGAGCAAGCCTCTGTGATCCACCACTGCCACGCCTTGGTGATCCACCACTGCCACGCAAAGAAACCCACTGTTACTCTGAGCATTGGTCGAGCGACACTCATCATAATCGGGGCTGAAGACGAGTTGGTGTCTTTGAAGGAGATACAGATACCCCTTGATGGCAGAAAATTATTTTCAATTACAAAATGTTACTTATCCTCCATATGCAGCTAAGCCAGCGAGACATGGAGACATGGAGATATGGGGACATTGAGACATGGAGACATTGAGACATGGAGATATAAGGACATTGAGACATGGAGACATTGAGACATGGCGATATGGGGACATTGAGACATGGAGACATTGAGACATGGAGATATAAGGACATTGAGACATGGAGACATTGAGACATGGAGATATAAGGACATTGAGATATAAGGACATTGAGACATGGAGATATAAGGACATTGAGACATGGAGATATAAGGACATTGAGACATGGAGACATTGAGACATGGAGATATAAGGACATTGAGACATGGAGACATTGAGACATGGATATATGGGGACATTGAGATATAAGGACATTGAAACATGGAGATATAAGGACATTGAGACATGGAGACATTGAGACATGGAGATATGGGGACATTGAGACATGGAGATATAAGGACATTGAGACATGGAGATATTGAGACATGGAGATATAAGGACATTGAGACATGGAGGCATTGAGACATGGAGATATGGGGACATTGAGACATGGAGATATAAGGACATTGAGACATGGAGATATAAGGACATTGAGACATGGAGACATTGAGACATGGATATATAAGGACATTGAGATATAAGGACATTGAGACATGGAGACATTGAGATATGGGGACATTGAGACATGGAGATATAAGGACATTGAGACATGGAGACATTGAGACATGGAGATATGGGGACATTGAGACATGGAGATATAAGGACATTGAGACATGGAGACTTTGAGACATGGAGATATAAGGACATTGAGACATGGAGATATAAGGAAATTGAGACATGGAGATATAAGGACATTGAGACATGGAGACATTGAGACATGGAGACATTGGCTTTGAGAAGCAGTTTCCATTCATTTATTAGTTCATGGCCTTAAATGTCAAAAATTGAATGACAGCTATTGCTAGAACAGCGTTTCTCTTTTTATGTCCCCCGGAAACTATAAACCAAAACGCACTAGTTGACCTACAGGAACCCCAAACCAAATCACACTAGATGACCTCAGGAACCCTAAACCAAAAAACACTAGATGACCTACAGGAACCCCAAACCAAATCCCACTAGATGACCTACAGGAACCCTAAACCAAAACACACTAGATGATCTACAGGAACCCTAAACCAAAACACACTAGATGATCTACTGGAACCCTAAACCAAAACACACTAGATGACTAACAGGAACCTTAAACCAAAACACACTAGATGACCTACAGGAACCCTAAACCAAATCACACTAGATGACCTACAGGAACCCTAAACCAAAACCCACTAGATGACCTACAGGAACCCTAAACCAAAACACACCAGATGACATACAGGAACCCTAAACCAAAACACACTAGTTGACCTACAGGAACCCTAAACCAAATCACACTATATGACCTACAGGAACCCTAAACCAAATCACACTAGATGACCTATAGGAACTCCAAGCCAAAACACACTAGATGACCTACAGGAACCCTAAACCAAAACACACTAGATGACTAACAGGAACCTTAAACCAAAACACACTAGATGACCTACAGGAACCCTAAACCAAATCACACTAGATGACCTACAGGAACCCCAAACCAAAACACACTAGATGACCTACAGGAGCCCTAAACCAAAACACACTAGATAACCTACAGGAACCCTAAACCAAAACACACTAGATGACCTACAGGAACCCTTAACCAAAACCCACTAGATGATCTACAGGAAAACTAAACCAAAACACACTAGATGACCTACATGAACCCTAAACCAAAACACACTAGATGATCTACATGAACCCTAAACCAAAACAAACTAGATGACCTATAGAAACCCTAAACCAAAACACACTAGATGACCTACAGGAACCCTAAACCAAAACCCACTAGATGACCTACAGGAACCCTAAACCAAATCCTGCTAGATGACCTACAGGAACCCCAAACCAAAACCCACTAGATGACCTACAGGAACCCTAAACAAAAACCCACTCGATGACCTACAGGAACCCTAAACCAAAACACAATAGATGACCTACAGGAACCCCAAACCAAAACACACTATATGACCTACAGGAAACCCGACCCAAAACACAAACAAAAACAAACATGGTAGACAAACAAATCAGGTTTAATTTAGAGCCATTGGTAGAAAAACTAAACAGGTTTAGTGCCAATGGTAGAAAAACTAAACAGGTTTAGTGCCAATGGTAGAAAAACTAAACAGGTTTAGTGCCAATGGTAGAAAAACTAAACAGGTTTAGTGCCAATGGTAGAAAAACTAAACAGGTTTAGTGCCAATGGTAGAAAAACTAAACAGGTTTAGTGCCAATGGTAGAAAAACTAAACAGGTTTAGTGCCAATGGTAGAAAAACTAAACAGGTTTAGTGCCAATGGTAGAAAAACTAAACAGGTTTAGTGCCAATGGTAGACAAGAAAACATATCATTACTAAGAGGTTATTGAATAGACAAAAAATAGGAATATTTTTTTTTTTAAAGTTAAAGGGCAACATGTGTTCAAACTTGAGAACTATCCTTGCTTGTCTGCTGACACAATGAATGTGTATCTATTATAAGATGTGTACTGCACCTGTTGTGATACTCTCTAATACCCTCCTTGTACCAATAAATATTTTAGTATTTAAATGATTTTTTTGTTTCCATTGCCTATCAGTAGTGTATGACACACTTCCAGCAATCTAGTCACAGTAACAACACTTACATGAACAATCTATGTTACAGTAACACGCTAATCAACAATTTATGTTGCATAAAAAACACTATCAACAATCTTACAGTAACACACTACCCATATCAAGGCAATCTATTTTATGGTAACACATTCATCAGTATCTGCTACAGTTCACAGAGCCAGGATTCCATCAACAATGTGGCTGCATCACCTTTTCCAATTACTCTGTAGTAACACCTTTTGCAATTACTCTATAGTAATACACACAAAGAATAAGAAATGCAAAGGTTCTCAGTTCAATCATGATCAAAATTTATTCAGTTGTAAACATAATGTTTATTTTCTTCAATCTTCCACTCACACACACACATCATAATCTCAAACTCAAACCAATTTTCCAGTAATTTCCACTTAATTAAATATTGTTTAATAGAAAATTGGAATAAAACTAACCACATATCAAGCCACATATTACAGGCCAAGGACTGGCAGACTTGTACTAGAAAAATCTGTTTGTTAGTTGTTTTTTATACAGTAAATTTTACAATTAACAAGTTACTATGACAATAACCAGTTAGTATAACACACCAGACCAGAAGATTAAAATGGAAGTATTTAACATACCAATACAAGCCAACTTCTCACTGTCCAGCTGACTAAAAAAAAAAATAATATAAATATATATAGAATTTAGGGAACTTCAGAGTTATATATATGGATATGTGCAATGAAAATTTTAAACATAATATTGATAAAAACATATCCACTCTGCATGAGTCATCATTAGGCATTCACATGAACTTGCAGACCTCAAACAGGTCTATGACACACATCCACATTTTTAATGACTACATGAAATGAATATCAGGCTCAGCTTTCTCCTACACCATGGCCAGCATCTAACAGGGGATGTCGGTCTGTCCAGTCCTTGCCCTCACATCACACTCAGCTGGCTCACAGCTTGGGGTCACTCAGGAACTTTATCAAAGGCCTCCATCATTTTGCCTTGCCTGACAGATAACAAGGTGTATGCATCTGGACCAGTGGGTTAAGGTCAAATTTGGAAAGGGAAGTAACTTGAGTACATTGCGCTATGTAAGTATGGCACCAGATAGAGTCCAAAGTCCATTAAATGAATGCATTACAACATGAACCAAATACAACATTCATGCATTAATTAGAATAAGGAATTCAATAGTTTATTTAAAAGATTTTATTCTATATCACAGGTAATATTGCAGGTTTCAATTAAAGCAAATTATATTAAGAGATATATTTAGTAAGTTACATGGAACAATTACATTTAATATTTGCACACGATGCAAGAGGTGTGCACACGATGCAAGAGGTGTGCACACGATGCAAGAGGTGTGCACACGATGCAAGAGGTGTGCACACGATGCAAGAGGTGCACATCTTTAAGTCAAACTGGACACTGTCTTACTACAGTGGAACATAATAAAAGGTACAGCAGCAGGGAGGCAGAGACAGAATCCATTTGGGACCATCTGCATGTAATGAAAGCCAGAGGCTGATTGGTGGGGGGGAGGGAGGGGGGAAAGTTAAAAAATTGCATAAATGTCACACCTGAACTTCAGAAAGGATAGAATGTTTAGATTGGTTGTAAAAATATTAGATTGGTTGTAAAAGCTACAAACAATTTTTTTTAAAATACCAACTACGTTATTCATCCCAAGTAAAATTTAAGTTTTCATTTCACATTCCTATGGATGTTTGGTTGTATGTATGTGATGGTGTGTATGCGATGTAAAAGGAGGGGTTGATAATTATCATTATTGTTTTGTTGGTCATATTTTGATGGCCCCAAGTGTAACCATCACTGACTGTACAGATTGCCTAGAATCTCCAGCTTCATCAACTGTTATTCTGAGTCATGGCCGCACCCCTCCTTCCCCCCCCCCCCACTAAAAAAGAAATATGAAAACAAGCAAATGAGCTTTGTGGTTTATAGTACAGGTAGTACAGATTGCCTAGAATCTCCAGCTTCATCAACTGTTATTCTGAGTCATGGCCGCCCCCCCCCTTCCCCCCCCCCCCCACTAAAAAAGAAATATGAAAACAAGCAAATGAGCTTTGTGGTTTATAGTACAGGTAGTCTTAAGTGTCTGTGTCCATGAAATTGTGTCTATGAAATTGTCTGTGTCTATGAAATTGTATCTTCATGTGCAGTGACCACATAATAGTACAGGTAGTCTTAAATGTCTGTGTCTATGACATTGTCTCTTCACATGTGCAGTGACCACTTGCTACCTAGTGTCCACATCATTATAACACATCCACTTGATGTTTGGTGTCCACTTTTTATGTCATGTCCTTGATGATGACATAAACTGTCCTTGATGATGACATGAACATACCTGAACCAACCAATAAAATATTACAAATGGCGGCCATTTTGGCATTCATATTTATGCACCCCCATTGTTACGACTTGCATTCTTATCGTATAAGCTTTGATGTTTTCAGATGTTATGTTCCCTACACAGTTCCGTACCAGTTTTTCCTTGTAAATATGGCACAATAAATCTAAAAACTTGAGAACCAGGTCTCGGTGTGACAACTGTAATACTGTAACCTCACTGGCCTGTTACAACAAACCTTTGTAGAGGTCTTGGAGCAGTGAGGCTCAAACACGTGTTTCATTCAATGTCCTTGCTTTGTGGGTACATAAGGGTTTTTAGATCCCAGAAAGATAGTTATAGGAATTAATTGAAGAATAGGTATCAAATATAAATCAGGTATGCTGACCTGGAATAGTGGAGAGAAACATTTGAGAAGGGAGGGCGGGGGGGGGGGGATGACACATTCAGTTATAGACACATTATGTTGTCAAAGAACAGTCAGTTTCTTCCAGGAAGCATCAGGCAGTTGGCTTTTGTTTTGAACAACTCGTGGGAAGATTGCAGCAGATGTACAGAGAACTGTGGGGTCTGTCTTGTTGGATGGCTAGTGGAGTGTGGAATAAGGGTTTTTAGATCCCAGAAAGATAGTTATAGGAATTAATTGAAGAATAGGTATCAAATATAAATCAGGTATGCTGACCTGGAATAGTGGAGAGAAACATTTGAGAAGGGAGGGCAGGGGGGGGGGGATGACACATTCAGTTATAGACACATTATGTTGTCAAAGAACAGTCAGTTTCTTCCAGGAAGCATCAGGCAGTTGGCTTTTGTTTTGAACAACTCGTGGTAAGATTGCAGCAGATGTACAGAGAACTGTGGGGTCTGTCTTGTTGGATGGCTAGTGGAGTGTGGCAGATAGCAGATGGAGACTGATGGGTGGCTGATGAAGAGTGAACGGACGGATATATAGAATTTTCACAACTGATATCCTTACACAAAATGAATATACTGACCTAATTTACATATCTGTTGAAAGCGTAGATTAAAAGGAAATGCCCATATCAAGTGCTCCCATTTTGAACAATGGAGTCAGGTTCATCTTCCAATGCTTTGAACAAACAAGGGAGGTCGGGCAAGTAACTGCTCGATGGAGTGTAAAGTCAGAGAATCCAAAAGTTCTGTCCCTGTTTTCCCAAATAGGATCTTGCTGTCTTTTTAATTTCATAATCCAATGCAAATGAACCATAGTCTCATTGCAGCATTGGTTGTTTGTTGACATGACAGTCATAGTCTCATTGCAACATTGGTTGTTTGTTGACATGACAGTCATAGTCTCATTGCAGCATTGGTTGTTTGTTGACATGACAGTCATAGTCTCATTGCAACATTGGTTGTTTGTTGACATGACAGTCATAGTCTCATTGCAGCATTGGTTCTTTGTTGACATGACAGTCATAGTCTCATTATGCAAGAAGCACCATCCCCTCCAATCATATCTATTGAGGGTCATAATCTTTCGGTTGTTGATCATTTCATATACCTGGGATCCAATATTTCTAGTTCTCTCTCCATTGATGAAGAGATAAATATCAGGATTGCAAAAGCAGCAGCAACTATGACTAAACTGAATAAGCGGGTGTGGAATAATCTCAATCTAACTAATAAAACAAAAATAAGTGTCTATCAGGCATGCGTGCTAAGCTGCTATATGGTAGCGAAGTGTGGACCACATATACCAGTCAGGAGCAGAAACTCAACAGCTTCCATCAAAGATGTTTGCGTAGCATTTTGCGCATTCGTTGGCAGGACAAGGTGCCTAACGTGGAGGTTTTGGAACGTGCACACATGTTTAGCATATTCTCCTTTCTTATCAAGAGACGCCTTCGCTGGTTAGGTCATGTACGGAGAATGGAGAAAGGACGTATCCCAAAGATGCTGCTGTATGGAGAGTTGGCAGAGGGGACAAGACATATTGGACGGCCACGCCTGAGATTTATTGACGTTTGCAAACGAAGCATGAGGGAAGCCAATAATTGAAACAAACGAGTGGGAGCTCATTGCCGAACATCGCTCCAACTGGCGAACAGCAGTGTTTGAAGGAGTAAAAAAGGCAGAAGATACTCGAAACGAGGCCTTTGAATCAAAAAGAACAATTCGGAAATCAAGAATTTACCGGGACTCAATCTTCTCCTTCGCGAGATGCGGCCGTGATTGCCATTCTAGGATTGGCCTAGTGAGCCACTCGACAAAGTGTAGAACTATATAGCTACTCCATCGTCTCACGAGGACGGAAGGATGCCATATATATACATAGTCTCATTGCAGTATTGGTTGTTTTTTGACATTAGAGTCATAGTCTCATTGCAGCATTGGTTGTTTGTTGACATTACAGTCATAGTCTCATTGCATTATTGGTTATTTTTTGACATTAAAGTCATGGTCTCATTGTTATAGAACTGCTACAGTTGACATCTGTTGTCATAGAACTGCTACCGTTGACATCTGTTGTCATAGAACTGCTACAGTTGACATCTGTTGTCAAAGAATTGCTACAGTTGACATCTGTTGTTATAGAACTGCTACAGCTGACATCTGTTGTCATAGAACTGTCTCATCTTCTCCTGGGTTGAAGTAATTTCTAATTAAGTCTCTTAATGTACTATCATTGTAGTCAACATTTGCGGAATCGTTCATTTCTTTTAAAATGTCATTTCTTTTATAACGTCCCAAAGTACTTTTCAACTCATCCAAAGGAAACCATTGATTGCCAGCATCTGATTTTGTGCATGGATATGAATAGCTCCAATGAAGAAGAGCTGCACAAACATTATTTTTAAAATCTTTTCCTTCTGCTTCCCTGAATTCCATGTCCTTTGTCAAACCAAAACTTGCCAATATAGAATTTCCATCAGCAGTGCCCAAGTCTTCCACTAGACACAATAAAAGTCTTTCAAAGGCACGGTTTAAACGCTCAGCTTTCTCCAGGCTTTTCATCAGCCTTGCAATGTCTTCCTTTCTCTGCCTTGCAATGTCTTCCTTTCTCTGCCTTGCAATGTCTTCCTCTCTCAGCCTTGTAATGTTTTCCGCTCCCTGGCTTGTAATGTCTTCCTCTCTCTGCCCTGTAATGTCTGCTGCTGTGTCCTGCAACACCTCAGGTTCCGGTGGCAGTTTATATCCTATGCTGTCAAGTGAAGCACGAACTCTATGTGCATGATTAAGTTCTGGGTTCAATGTGACCCAAAGTGAAAGTTGGCCCATATAAAAACCCTTTAGATTCTTAACAGTGCCCGGTGATGTGAGCAGACGAGCGTCATTTAGCCCATCTAGAAATTCTTGACAGTCGCGTATCCCAATGATATTGATAACCTTATCAAACAACTGGCGAAGTTCAGGTGCAATATAGCCTGTGTCTAATTCATCACGTCCATTCACAAGTGCTAAAAGACCTTTATTAAGTTCATTATTACCATTATTCTGCTCTAATTTTGTCAATTCCCGTCTCCGAACGTGGGAGAAACACAACTTACGTTTGAGCACCACATATAAAACAGCTGCAATAGCCAAAATTAACAAAATCGGAATTATAATAACATATACATATGTGAGGTCATCTCCTGAGGGACTTGTCTTATCATTAACAGTTGTTGCCGTTGTAGGTGTCGAGCCAACTGTGCTCACACTTATATTCGGGGCTGCTGCTGTGGTTGTTGTGGCGGTTGTTGTTGAGGTTATAATATCACGACATTCATAAGACCCTGGAGTGTACTCAACCATCTTGTACTGGTCACCACATCGCCACTGGATGTCCTCGATGGCTGAGCCATTACGTTTGATCACCCAGCCATAGTCTGTCACCATTGTCCACGGCTTACAAAAGGTTTCTCTGTGTCTTGTCTTATTTTGGTAGGAACTGCAGGAGAAGAAAACAAGGACACCATAATATAGTGATAGGAATGAATTCAATCCAAAACATCGCAACAATTTAAATGATATTGAAATAAACAATAGTGAACAATATGCCACGAAAATGTGCTCACATGAGCAATGTTCTTGGAACAGTATGCCATAAAAATGTGCTCATAGGAGCAATTTTTTTGGAACAGTGTGCCACAAATATATACAGTTGGGTAAATGTAATTCCTTGATTATATATTTGGCACAGTGTATTCATAGTTCCTTTACTTACTCATGCTTTTATGTTATGAGCTACACTTAATTATGAAAGCTTTTTGTTGTATTTATGAAACTGTACCAGCTGATTGGTTTTGACAGGAAGGATATCAATACTAGCTAATTGCTGCATAAGGTGCAAATGTGTACTGTGCCATCTACCCTGATGTATGCTAGAAAATGTACCAGCTAGTTGACGTTTACATGTGGCTGTACTAGCCAGTTGATGATGTGTAGCTGCACAGCTAGGTGATGTTAAAATCTAGCTGAACCAGCAAGATGATGATGTGTGGCTAAACCAGCTAGACTATGATGTGTAGCTGAAGCAGCTAGTTGATCATGTGTAGCTGAAGCAGACCTGTTTACTCTTATGATTTTGGCGTACAATGTACGATTTTGAGGTGTATACATTTGATATACTGTATTTATTTTTTACTATTAAAATAATGTATTGAACGCATTCGTGATGATATTGTACGATTTTAAGAGTTTGAGGGTAAACAGGTCTGCTAAAGCAACTAGATGATGATGTGAAGCTGAACTAGCTAGACTATGATGTGTAGCTGAACCAGCTAGACTATGATGTGTAGCTGTAGCAGCTAGTTCATGCATACGTGTAGGTGTACAGGTGGGTGATGTTTACATATAACTTAACTTAGATGTTTAACAAATCATTTTTTCATCATCAAGTTATCATGTATGAAGGGATTTGTTTTTTTCCTGTATATATCCTTTCAAACCATTGTTTTTTCAAACCAGAGTTTGCAAATCTCTGGCAAAACTAACATTAGTCAGTGTAATCACTAAATTATCCCATCTCAATATTTCTCAAACATCCAAACATGTATAATGTACGTCTGTGGTAAGTTAACGACATAGGTTTATGCAATTAGTATAGAGAAACTCAAGATCAGATGACATTAGTTGATGTGTATCTAGTATCTGCTTATCTAGTATCTGCTTATCTAGTATCTGCTTATCTAGTATCTGCTTACTTTGGTGGACATGGAAGGCATCCATCATCCTTACATTTTGTTCCTTGGGAACATGTAGTTGTGCAAATGTCTGAATCAGCTTGTAAAACTTGCACAGACAGGGCAGAGACAATCATCAACTTTACCAACACCTCCATTGTGTTCTAGGCTGGAATGATCACAAAAATAAGAATGCATTAATACCCATATAAAGTATGTTCTAGTTTGGTAGTACTAAGTAAAATTGCCCAACTAAACAACTCTTATAAGTTATAGCTATTTTCCTTTGCAACGGTAAATTTCAAACATACAGCAGAGATAGCCAGATGGGATAGAAGAAGGGCAACTATTATTTTTGAGGAGGTCAATACTGAATAGAAAACTTCAAACACTGAAGTGGGAATACAGAAACCACATTTAAGTGAAATATAATTATGTTGATGTCCCATTATCTGTATTCATACCAGTTATCTTATGGTTTACAGAAAAAAAATCTGTAAGATGACAGAAATAATCATTATAAAAGCATTTGAATTTGGCCCAAATTAAGGGCTATTACAATTATCTGGTGACTAGCTATAGGTAATATTATAATTTTAACACTGTTTAGTTGATCACACTATTTTGGATGCTTTGTGGCAATATGGCCAATAATTTCCTATTTTTGCCAGCTATTTTTGCCAGCTATTTTTGCTCTGATCAGCTACTCGGGCAACAGGCTTATCTCAAGCACAGGTGAAGAGATGTTAAACTTGGTGTTGCAAAGATTTGAACCAGAGACAGCCAAAACTTTTCTCCAATGACTTAATCTCAATGCCCCTCAAATAGGTATGTCTTAACTAACGCCGAAGATGTCACCCAGCTGTCAATGTGAATTCTCGATAAGTCTTATCTAATATTAAAGGGATGAAAACTATTGATACTGTTATAAAATAAAAACGTTTTTGCTACTCCATGCTATAAACATTCTTGACATTCTGGGTATCTCTCAGGGTAACAATTAAAAGAATTTCCAGAAGATAATAAATTATGTAAATATTTTCAAAGTTCTTATCACTACAGGTTTTTAAAAAAAACTGCCTTAATTATCCATTTTAATTTGGGAAAAGGCATCTAACATCATATTTTATCCTTCTCATGTTAAAAATAAGGTCTTAGATATATTTATTCCAAACCAGTATGACAAATCAACTTGTCAACTACATCTTTACCTTCTGTAAAAAAATACTTATAATAACAAATATCTGTTATTTTGTAATAAATTAGCTTACCATATTTTTTTTGTTCAATCATTTTTTATTTTTAATGGGGAAATGGGAGATGTGGCATTTTATAAATTGTAGGCTACCAGCGTTGGTTCTTATACTTGAACTTAACTTTATTAAAATTAATAATATGATATTATTAAGTATTTTTGAAATTCGTTGCAAGAAAAAGTTTATAAAATTTAAAAAAAGTGTAGAGTAAGTTAGACTCCAAATAAAATGTTTCATTGTATTCTTTCATAACTCAGCTTCAAGTTCAAGCATTATTTTATTCTGCTTTCAAGTAATTATACTCTAATTTAATTAGGCTAATGGAATGTGAATGGGCAATATTACAGTTCAAGCTGACCAAGCACTGGCCTTCCTAGGTTAACTTACACTGAATGGGAGAGAAGACTAAACATTTAAGATCAACTGACTAATTCGTTAGTAATATTGACATTGTTTTCAATTTGGTGTCTAATTCAAGTTCCAAACTTAGTTTCAGTAGTTCTTAGTTATTACTTTTAGTATTAAACATGATATAGTAAGTACTAATAACTTGACTGTAAGTAAGCATAATTAGTAATTAAGTGTCGTAATTGTAATGCTACCGTACCTACCACTACTATCTAGCTTCTAAATTACTTAATACTAATAATTAAATAATACTAATACTCATACTAGGGTTATGCCTTTTTGAGTCATGACGACATGATGTTATAACTCATGATGAGAGCTTGAGCCTTGATTCAGGCCATGAAGTCAAAAGAATAAAAACATAATTTCGATTGTTTGGGCTATTTTATGCTGGTAAAATAAATTTATAAATCGATCCAAACTGACGCAAGAAGTACAATCATTCCAGAGTAGCCAAAATTAAACTCTCCCGTCTGAATTTAACATGCAACTGGACAATAAATTTTGGATAATGGGGAATTCCCTTTATGGAAATCCCCACAAAAGTTGGGAAATCCCCTAACTTTACATCATAAATCTAAGAATAAAATGATTACAGCATTACTAATAAATAATTATCTGATACTTTTCTACTAATTGGCAATTTCAAAAGAAATATTTATTTTGGAGATATTTAAATAACTTACACTAACGATATGGTCACATTGACGGATGGATGCCAGATATTTCAGTAATTTTTTAAAGTTTTATTATTACTATTATTAAGTATTGTTATTTAGTTATTCATTGAGCCTAGATCCTGTCTATATTATTTTAATTTTAAGGCCTAGATAAATTGTGCATATTAAGGCCTAAAAGAGCAGAAGGATGGAAATTAAAAAATCTTTAACAATTTTTTGTTTTTCTTGCTACTAATTTTTTTTTTTGTGGGGGGAGGAGGAAAGGGGGGGGGGGACTTTTTAGGTGGTGATCAGTTGAGGCGTGGGGTCAAAGAAAGGCTTTAAACGTAGGTAGCTCTGACGCAAGTTAATTTTTGTTTCGAAAGACCCTCCCCACCCCCCACCCCCAGCTTTTTTTCCCCAGTGCAGCTGCTTGGTTCAGCCCAACGAAAATAATTACGTCACAAATAACGTTGTAGTTATAGAATCACCTACAAATAACTATTACTATTGTCATATCTAAAGAGTGTTATGACACAAAGCAAATGTATGACTATGACCATAAATCAAAACATTGCAGAGATTTCTTTGAAGACGTCTTCTGACTACCAGCAAACCGCCTTCCATGCTCAAGCTCACCAGAGAATATTCTTTTGGGACGCGGTCGTCTGACATTCGAACATACCCCGCTCAGCGAAGCTGGGACTTCATTAAAATGGTAAAGATGCAGGGGAGACCTGCCTGTGCGGTTACCTCAGTGTCTGGGACCCTGCCCTGCTATTTGATGTTTTGGAGTTTTCTGAGACTTGTCACATGAAAGTGGTTCAACATTTCTGCATGGCGTTGATAGACGGTTCACGTTTCACAACATAGAGATGCGCAGGGACTACAGCCGCCTTATATATGGTACATCCACTTTAGTTTGAGTGCTGATACCTCGCCTGGATCATACATTCTTAGACAATCTGCCATAGGTTGACTGGCCAATGAAAGACGAAGACTAACCTTGTCATCAATGGTGCTGCTTTGGGACAGTGTGCTGTCAAGGTGTGAGGAGCCATTATTCACTTTGAGCCCCTCACCATTTACTTGAACGTAACTCTCAACATTAGTACTTCGAGGAATTTGTTGGTAAAGGACCTCACTCTTTTTTTTATATTAATGGTGAGACCGAAGTTTGTGCAGGCACTGGAGAAATGAGTAGCACTGCGTTGGATATCGGCTTCTGGTCCAGCGTTTAGGTCCCACAATCGTCGGCATGCCCTGATGATGTCTGTCAGGACCTTGGGTAAGGAATGTAGCTTCTTGAGATTGATTAGTCTACCATATGGGCATCCCTATTTGGCCTTAATCTTCCAAAGACCTTTCCTTTTAACCACGTCCTTGGTGGACAGCGCGTTACACTCCCGTGTCTGCCAACACTCTACTACTGTCTGCCAACACGATATTGTCTGCCAACACGATATTGTCTGCCAACACTCTACTACTGTCTGCCAACACTCTACTACAGTCTGCTAAAACGTCTGACAATATGCTAGGGGATCGTCTGACAATATGCTAGGACAGCGGTTCTCAAACTGTGGGTCGCGACCCTTTTGGGGGTCGAACTACCCTTACAGAGAGGTCGCCTAAGACAATCGGAAAACACACATTTATTAAGGGGCAACGAAAATAATGTTATGGTTGGGGGGAAGGTCACCTGACAATATGCTAGGGGGGGTCATCTGACAATATGCTAGGGCAGGCCTGCACAACATACGGCCCGCGGGCCGCATGTGGCCCGCCAGCACCCACTTTGCGGGCCGCAAAGTAACAAAATATTTGTTTATTCTTATTATTTTCTTAATAGCTTTCCCCATGACCTATAATCTTTTGGCCCGCAGAAGTCTTGTCCTACTTTCTTTTGGCCCGCAGAAGTCTTATCCTACTTTCTTTTGGCCCGCACAAGTTTTTCTTAAAGTATTACGGCCCCCTTACATTTTGAGTTGTGCAGGCCTGTGCTAGGGGGTTCGCCTGACAATATGCTAGTTGGTTGTCTGACAATATGCAAGGGGTCGCCTGACAATATGCAAGGGGGTTGCCTGACAATATATGCTAATGGTTCATTCAAGACTTTAGTAATCTAAGTGGGGTTTTTAATGTGGATTTTTTCTTATTTGTACCAGCTTCCATCAAAAATTGTAAATATTATTTACAGGGATCGAAAAAGTTGCCTATTATTACTACACAGTGACACACAAAAGCTACTTTTAATTTAAAAAACCTATGAATCCTCTAGTAACTGGCCAGCATGTAATTAAACTAAAAGATTTTGAACTATAAATTAAATTAAATATTGAATTCATAATAGTTTTCATTGTTATCGCTGTTTTATTTGTTTCTGACTATAATTTAAAAGTTGTTACCTTTAAAGTGCATTGTGTAACTTACATTTGTTACCTTTAAACGGCATTGTGTAACTTACATTTGTTACCTTTAAACGGCATTGTGTAACTTACATTTGTTACCTTTAAACGGCATTGTGTAACTTACATTTTTTACCTTTAAACGGCATTGTGTAACTTACATTTGTTACCTTTAAACGGCATTGTGTAACTTATATTTGTTACCTTTAAACGGCACTGTGTAACTTTTAATTGATCAGACTCAAACTGTCATGAAACTGAGCAGCGAAGCCTATTTACCAAAATCATTTGTCAGGAAATAAATTTTCATTGAAATAGTTTTATGACACCATTTATTCTCTTCTTTTATCAAAATCTCAAGTCATTGGTGAAGATTAGTTTATTTTGTGAAATTAAAATCTGTAATAATTTACACACGTTTCTGTCATTTCAACTGGTAGTTTAAAAATGTGCCTCTTTGTTCCAAGGAATCAATTTGGTTTTGATCAGCCGAAAACTAAATAGTTAAAATTATAAATAAACCTACATAATTTGTTTTAAAATATATTTGCCACATAATTCCCTTAATATGCATGCCTGAATCGTTACAGAAGGGGGTGGCTATTTCCAGAGAAATGATTCATGTTGGTTTTGTTGAAATGTGTGTTGCTCTTATCTTACATTTGCTTCTTTTGTCTACTATTTATGCTTGATTTTCCATGTCATTTTTTTGGTAGGGTTGGTGCTCGTATTTGTATATGTAGGCAAATGAAGATGTGAAATAATGGTCCTATGAATCTTATCCACAAAGAACACCAACTGGTCAATTATAAAGTATGTCTCAATGTGATCTCCCCCCCCCCACACACACAGTTTTAAACACACTTTCCGTATTTTGCAGGGACAGTGTACCCTTCTACAATACAGAAAACACTACTAGTTCTAGGGCCTGTAAAAAGGGCACATAAAATTGTCTTCATGAACATTTTAATATTTTAAAGTACATTTAAGGAAGCATTATATTTATAGAACTTGTGAAGATGATGGATTCATAATACTTTCTTTACAAAGGGTCTTTCTGACGGTGAGGCACTGTGAAGGCTTCCAATTTTGTCAAAACTTGAACTATTTGAATTAATATACATTTTAACTAAACCTGGTAATTATAATAATAACTAAGCCAAGTGGAATTTAAACACTCGTTTGCATATTCAAACATAGCTGTAGCATTGCCCGGGTAAAACATGGGATGCAAAAAGAGTATAATTTTCAATCAGGTAACTTTTAGAGTTCACATATCAGGGCCAGCCATCTAATAAAAACATTGATTACAATAAAACTCACCTTATTGAACGGTGGGTTTCTGATTGTTGAGATGTAGTCAGTAAAGATGAAACAGTTAACTGGTCTGTTGTATTAATCATTCAGTACAATATTCTATGCTGGAGTCAATGTTGAAAAAGACCTAGCGGTGGCAAATAGAAACAAAAAGTGTTGTTTTTTTCCCCAAGTGGTAAAATATGTATTTTCTTCAAACACAAACACCAGACCTGTTTACTCTTACAATTTTGGCGTAAAATGTACCATTTTGAGGTGTATATATTACATATGTTTATTTTGTTACTATCAAGATAGTTTATTGAACAATTTTATGATGATATCGTACGATTTTAAGAGTTTGAGGGTAAACAGGTCTGCAAACACTGACTCCCTACCAAGGAGGTAAATGACATATTATTAGTTTTCTTGTTGCTAAAAAACAAAACTCTGAAACGCAAAATAAATAAAGATTTGAATTAAAAATGTTAAGAAAGTACTCACCAAATTAGCAATCTTGCTGATCACTCCGTAACAAAAGTTGAACAAAGCACCCAAGGCAAAATGTGACTATTTAAAAAAGTGGTTCAACTTTTTTTGTTTCATTATCATATTTAACTTTGAATTTAAATTAACAATATTTTAAACCTTGAGGAATAAATAAAATCAGAATAGCTACAGAAAATATTGTTAACCATCCCCTTTGTTTGTGTAGAAGTCAAATATTTGTAGACTCATAATGAAAGGTCTCAATAGTATTTACTGCTAGATGTATTTTTTATTTCCCCATGGGCCTAATGGCTATACATTAATATATATTACATGCCAAACCCCAAGAGTAAAAACACTGTATGTTACATAAGTTGGACTCAAAAAACAAAAAGTGGCACAAAAATAAAAAATATATTTAAGCTGAACTAATTGTCCTATACTAGGGTGTTCTATACTAGGTCAAAACGGGATTGTGCCGCTTTTTCACAATCGTACCCGGTGTCCCAAAAAAGCCTCTCGGGACACTTAAATGTCCCGTTTCTAAAACCAAACATTTTAAAATCACTAAACTTCCTAATTTATAATATAACTTCAAGAAATATTTTGGCTAGCTGTGTAGCCAGTGCCAGTAGTGATGTGGGCTCATGTGATGGCTGCACTGTTCCCCTCCAACACTCTGCCGACGCTGCGTAAATGACAGTGCCCATGCCATAGATCTTATATGTATAGCAAAAGACAAAACTTGAAGCCGCGGGGGGCTTATATTAGATAAGAAGGAGGTTTTTTAACAATGGCTGGGACAGCTGCCAAATATCCTCAATTTAAATCCTAGAACCAGAGAAATTTAATGTGTTGTGTTATGTTGTAAAATATATATAAACAATAAGTATTCACTGCAAAATTATTGTTTTCGTTTATGATATGCTTCAGAGTTTAAATTAAATTACAAAAGTGAAGGTAAATCTAAAAAGATTTCTAGGTCTCAAAATAGTTAAAAGAGCATATTTCAATAAAGTTTCCCGGCGGAGGCCCCTGGACCCCTCTTTAGCTGGAGGGTATCCCCCCAAACCCTCCTTGAGTGTATCCTGTTTTTTCAAGTTCATGATTTGGTCACCCTATCCTATACTCAAGTCTCTATTATTTGTAATATCATTTAAATTTTCATGATTGCATCTTTCACCACTTTGTACCCACACAGATAATGTCAGAATGATCTCTCACAAACAGCATTGCTGTATAACTGCTATGAGTAAAGGCAAGGTCAACGAAGATTTATTACGGAAGCGTCTAAGAAGAGAGATTCAAATTGTACTTCGGATGATGTAACTTTTAATTTTATTTTATGGTTTAACATTATTGAAAAAACCTTTGTTAGCTTAGAATATGATTAGCCTCTTCACTGTGAAGTGAAGTCGCATTAATTTGGTGGTTCATTGTCCAAGTTTTACCCTACCTTAAGCTACTTAATACCTTATAAACTTTTACTTATGTTATACCTAACCTTATGGCAGCCCCCACCCCCACCCTACTACTATTATCCTATGGAAATTTTATTAGGCTTAAAACTTTAGACTTAGGCATATGTTACGATAGGACCATACTCCATGGTCCTGTCATGGGACCATGATGGCTGACCTGTCACAGACGCTTAACCCTCTTGGGACAGAGGGGCCAATCTATCGGCCCAGGGTGGAATAGTGAAAAAGACGGATATCCTTTCTATCAGTCCGATAATTCAAGCCTTAAGATTGGCTGGTTAGTCTTTGAACCAGCAAATCATATTGCTTCGTATTTATTCCTGCACATCATAGCATTGTAATGGCGGCCTGTGTTAATAATTAGCTTTTGTTGTATTCTTGTGTGTGTGGCAAATAATATAGTAAAATTCCATAATGGCTCACAGTGATACTGATCAAACTATCCTTAGTGATTTTGATATTCTAGCAGTGAATCTGACACTGAAACTGATGAAAACAAACAGGAAAGTAATGACAACTATCAAAAAGAGGGTAAAGCTAATGTTGTGAACTCTTGGTTTAGTTTTAGGGGTCCTCAACTGGTTAGAGTTTACCCCTCTGAATTTTTAGACAACATAGGTTCTATAAATAAAGCATAAGCACTCTATTTGCATACTTTGTTATTTTTTACTCTAAATATCACTTCTTCTCTTCTTCTTCTTCTATATCTTAAGGGCCCACGATCAATTTATTGATCATTTTGGCTCCTATGCATGTAGATGGGATTTGCAATGTATATGAGATAGACCAATAGATATGCAGACAACTTTCTCATTTACACCCAGCTTAAGATAAGGTCCTTAGGCTTAGGTCATAAATAAGGCCTGTTACAGTGAGAGTCCATAGCCCGTAGCTACTGAATAATAATAGCAGGGGGCAAGAACAAAAAATTTACAAGCATAAATAAATTATGATATTGATATGATAAAGATTGTCTTAGAATTAGTTCATTCAATTTCCTACAAAAATATATAGGCCTATTGTCTATTGTTTTTCATTTTATATATTATATATTAAGTAAAGAGTTTCTTTTTTATAAATTTTTTGCAATGCGAGTGCCAAGCTCGTAAAAAGTGCTCCATGTTTTTGGCACAGACACCCTGACCGAAAAGGCTCCGTCCCGACAAGGTTAAAAGTTAAAACTTAGTAAACTTAAGGCTAAGGCCGCTAAGGCATGGGACTCATCTCATGGGTCATTATAGTTATAGGAGTAGAAGCCTATGTCATGTCTGGTTAACGCGGCATGGCATGCGACTTTCATTATTAGTAGGCCTTAATAATAATAATAATAATAAGTAATAGTCAGACATTTTTTTCAAATGTTCATTGTTGAGACGCATCGATTGTTAATATGAATGTTACTTAACTTAGTCAAAGTCAGGAACTTCAAAAAAATAAAATAAAAATAATGTCAAAATCAAAAGGATACAGATTCCAACAACGCCACCTGTTAAAAGCAAGCCAACAATTTTATTTTTCCCTTTAAGAGCAAATAATTTTTTCCCTTTTTTCGAATGCATATTTTCTACTTTATTTACGAAATACTTATCAGTCTTTGACTGTACAGATGTGCTCTCGACCTTGTTCGTATTTGCATCAGCCATGTTTTTTTATCCTCCAGGTTCAAAATTATCTATACCATGTACTTACACTGTTTATGGTAATTCACAAGGAAATTATTAAAAATTAAAAATCGCCTTTCAAATTTCAATATTTGTAAAATAATAATTAGAAATTGTAAGCGTGAAGATAATCTAAGTAAAATTACCATAATCAAAAGTTAGCGCATCAATACAAATCTTGATTTATAAAAGCACGGAAACATGAAAAACTATGAAGAACTTAAAACAGAAAAATAAACCTGTGACTTTATTATACTTTATGAATAAAAATGTATGATTATGATAAAGTAAAGTAAATTATTAATGCAGAGAATTTGTGACAGTAAAAATGATAAATAACGACGTAAATATATACATTTTTAATAGAAAAAACACTTTTTATCAAAGATTATTTTAAAATGCACTAAAAAAAAGAGGTAGAAAATAATTTAAAATTCTTAAAATGAATTACACAAAGAATCATTAAGAAAGGTAGAAAAGAACTCTTACTAAATAATAATTATGTATTATAGATCTAGTATAGCCAACGTATTCGAAATAAATATAGGCTTTTTGTTTTAAATTTTAATTTTTGAAATAAAATATTTTCTGCACAGACTTTCTTTGATTAATGAATTGAAATTGAAAGCAATGTTACATTATTTTCTACTTTTTAGTCTTCCTTTATCAAATCACCTTTCCTCGCGAAACCGGGCGATGTGTGTTGGCCTAACCTATCCCAGCTTGGAAAAAAAATTGCTGTATACTGTAGGCTGTAGACAGATAAATAAGCCTACATTCAATGTATATTGATTTATAGCATTATTAAATATTATGACACCAATTTTACTAAATTGAATAAATCAGATTATTAACCTACTAGACTCTTTCAGCTAGCAGTGCTTGCGAATCTTTTTTTATTTAAACGTATCATTAATAAATACGAAATACCTAACTTGACTTTGCTTTCGCCCTTCCTCCTTTTTTTTACAAGGGGAAAAAAAGGAGATTGTGTAAACAATGCATCCACCCCCCCCCCACCCCACAACAGCACTCATTCTGTTCATTTGTATATATGAAATTAGGAGCAGGGGCGCCGCGAGTAATGGGCACCCAATGTAAGATTGGGATCGTTTAACGGACTTTGACTTTGTTGATCACGTCACGCTGCTAGCATTTTCCGAAACGTGACTTGAAAATCTGACCACCAGTGGTAGACCAGAAGACACGAGAAGTTCGTAACGGCATTAACTATTATAAATTATATGTATGCATCAGATAATGATTACGGGAGTCCATTTTTGAAAAATAAGTTAATATACTAAAAGTAATAGTAATAATAAGCTTCATACGCTAGAAGGGATCGAATAAATGTCAAAAGTGGAGGTACTGAAAAGGTGTTAAAAACTAAAGTTTGCAAGTCATAGAAAATATGACCTTAAACTTAAATTTCAACGGGTGCGTTCAGATTGGTCAGCCAGCAAGTCTAAAAGAATGACCAGGGGAAAAAAAGACATGCTACTTGCATGGAAACCATACGCCTGTTTGGGCAATGCCTTGCTTTTTATGAAATCGACTTTCAACACCAGGCTACAAATGATGGAAATAAAATAGAAAGCAAATCGTTATATTTAAGTCACGGAAAGCGTGAATAACGGTTGGGGGGGGGGAGGGGGGAGGAGAAATAAAAAGACAATCATGGGGACGTGTCGGCTGAAAGCCTTCTTCAGCAAAAAACAATTAAGGCAGCAGATAATCAAATTACAAAACTTAGCCAGTGGCGTATAAAGGTGGGTGCGGATGGGTTGATCCACCCTGGTCGCCACTTGTTTTATACGGTTTATGGGCGGGGGGGGGGGAGGGCTGCATTTTCGGCCAAATGTAATGCAGAGCTTTTCTTCGTGGAAGGGGGTCGGCACTAACCCTAACTAAGCCTCTGGTAGAAGGAGTTCGCCACTGCTTATGCCTACTTAGTCACAGGCCAAAAAAAAAACCCAAAAAAAACAGTTGCCATTTCTCTCACACACACTCAGCGTAAACCACGTGTTCCCATTTTGCGTTACAGTAGGCCTGCCTCGTGGTTCCAAGTGATTTATTACGCTCGTATCGCTTGACTTCTACATAGCTACTGATGGCAGGTACGTAAATAATACCGTTACTACTTTTATATATCGTTTAGTTTTATCATTACGGATAACTAATACAAAGTTAATGAGTTATGCAATTGCAAATTCATAGTCATCGTAATCATTAGTCAAGTAGGCTATTTTAGTTGTTTTCAATTTAAAATATAATGTTGTTCAAAGTTCAAAGATTATACTCTGTACTGATACTAATGTTTCAAAAATTAACTATTAGCCTACTTATTAATATCAACGGTTGTTTGTTTGTTTGTTGTTTTGTTGTTGTTTTTTTTTTTGGGGGGGGGGAGTGCAATTTGGCCTAGGCCTAAGAAAAGAAGCTGAATTCAGAATTGGACTAGACGACTAGACTTGGTTTTCGTTTTTATTTTTAAGCCCGGCCCTGACTCAGTACAAGTGCAGGGGACAAAATAATTTCGTTTTAAATTTATATTCTGTTTATTTGCATTATGTAACATTTTAACCCCGCAAGTGTTGAAATACAGGGCTACTTTGTATGCATGATAGTCCAATTTAATTATTAATAGTGTGTTGGTTTTTATTTATATTATCCAACTTTATTTAGTTAAAATTTTATTAAATTTAGTTTACTGCGTACTGGCAGTACTGCAAGTAAATATTTTGATCACGTGAAAATTCTACTTCCTTGACCTACTTTACAAACGCTAATGGAATCTGGAACTTGCTGTACACTGATTTTGTAGTTGTAATCTCAACTGGATTTTGTATTGAGTTTTAACGTATGTTTATTGTAACACATTTATTCAGACGATATCTAATATTAATTTCAATTTGCATACGTCTATTTCAATACGTATAATTTATTTACTTAAATATTTGAAACCAAAACAACTTTATTAACGAGATGAGGTCGAATCTATTTTTAGTCGGAACCTAGCCCTAACAGCTGATTCGCAGATTGAGATTGCTTTCATAATAATTGAAATTGTGTCAGAAAAATTACAATATTTTAAATTAAAATTCACATTATTCTGTTAATGTTTTTAAAAAAAGCTTAGCATTGAAGATAATTTTTAGTAAAATAATTTGTCATATAACTTTTGAGATGCAGCTTTTAATTAAAAAACGTTATTACAAATTATATTAGTATTAGTCAAACATAATTTATCATTATTATTATAATATTATCATTGGAATCATTGAAAATTGATTGAAAGCTGCGACTATTCGCACCCAGGTATCAGAAGTGAGAAGTTGGGATTAAAACACTATTAAAAATTTTATTGTTGGGTTTGTAAAAATGAGATAATTGAATTATTTTGAATGGACTATACTATATGACTATATGTTTGTAAACTTACTTCTTCAGTTTAATTAAAATAAACCACCACAAATGAAAATGACATCCCAATTTAGTCTAAAGGGACCCGGGTATGCATAGCAGCCATGCTATGCGTGCCCTGGTCCCATCAGACTAATGCTATTCCAATGTCATTTGTGTTAGTTTATTTTAGTTAGTTGGGCAACCTACTGCTCAGGGGCCATATCATCATGTGGCCGACTGAAAGGTTAAATTCAGCCTGCATGACCTTTGGGGAACTTAATTAATGTTTTAGTCAACTATTCAAATTGTGAAGGATTATCTGAATAAATTAATAACCACAGCAATGATAAAATTTTAGGCATTGTTCTAAATGCCAGTCCCAAATTCAAAACACTATTAAAACACATGGAATTTACCGTAACTTTGGCAGTTCAATAATGTTCTACCAAGTTCATGATCAAATGTGATAATTGTCACCCAACATCTTCAAGTAGCGGTATTTTCCAAAAATTAAATATGTTCTTTGATGCTTCAGCGCTACTGTAGGCTGGAAACCAACCATTCCGTGTTCCATCTTCTTGAACTTGAAACCAATTCCGACACTCAATTTGGTAAAAGTTGTTGTAGTTAAAAATGGCGTTACAAGTTACAACTTTCAATGCTTTCGAAAAGCATAACATGCTTGCATTTCACTTCGTGAACCCAAAATAATATCATGATGATTTTCTGTATGATAAGCCAGATTTTGCAAAAAAATGACCCAGTGTGTATACTGCATCTTGTATTGCATGGACAGCATTTCTATCATTGACTGTGCCCGTCTGACTAAAGACGTGAGACATTTTTCAGCAGGCCCACTCTAACCAACGCATGCTGTCATACAGTGCCTTTGGCATTGTTTTGTAAATTTTTAGAATTTTTCCTGGCAAAACATTATTAGCAAAATTAACGGGTGCTTGCAGTCTGCCGGCTATGGTATAGTTTACTTTATAAGAATTACAAGCAATTAGTCTGCAAGACAACTCCATTCATTCAGAATTGTAGTCGTAAAGCTATTACATCACCAAATATCGGGGCTGCCTGGCACTTTCTAATGAAAAAAGTATATTATTTGACATTTGGGACCGGCTTTCGGAGGATTGCCAAATTATTATATTAATATTTATTCTTTACAAACTGAAATTTCCTCTTCAATGTAATAAATTAAAGCTAAATATCTTAGATTTCTGAAATTTTTTTTTATTAACCTATGTTGCTCTTCACACAAAAGATTGCCCACTCCTGATGTAAACCTTGTTGCTCATGTAGCCCTTTATAATACTTTATTATCAGAATATTTAATGGCATTCCTTTATGTATTTTTTTTTTAACAATCGAAAGTGCTACCGATTTGTAATTTTCACCAAGCATTTTTACCATTTAAATAAATGAAATACTTAATTTAAATAAAGACTTATATCTATGAGCCTAAAGCACAAAATAACATGTCACCACAAATTCATAAATTCTATCTGTAATTCAGGAAATAAAAGTCTTACTGTATTTTATCTTATTATATGCAGTAATATAACTGAGCAGCTGTGCCAGAGTTTTGGAATAATCAATGATACCAAGAATATCTACCCCCTTCGCTACAGGCCAGGCAGTGGGTATTAACATCAAGCAAGGAGAAAGTCTCTCTGTAAGTTATTGAAATATGTTTAAATTTGTCCCCTTTTATTAACTTTTATTCTCATGCCAGGTCTTATGATTTTTTTCCCCAGTATTTTGCCATAGTGAAGCTGTTATTTGATTTGGACATCCTGAGCAGCACAATTTTGTATGTTAATTTTCCAAGTTATTCAAAATATGTTTATGTTGCGCACAGTGCCTAGAACATTTCTTGAGTTCTTCAATATTGGCCTCTTCAAAGTGAATCATGTACAGGGTACTGACGTCAAGATTGTGTTGTTTGTTCTTATTGTCTACTCTTTCCACTATTTTAAAACACATGAGTGATAAAAAACTTCAATCTCAATAAAAATTTATTCATTGTAACGATGTTGTTTTTTCAATCTTCCACTCACAGAGATCATAATCTCAAACCATTTTCCAATTTCAAAATCTTTAATACAAAATAATGATTTAAATGATGAAAGAATTTTTTTTCTTCTGATACTTAGATAAGTTTGTTTTTTTAATTTTTACCAGAGCAAACTGTTCTAGTCTCTGCAACTTATAGCAATATTTTATTTGATCGAACAAAATTTAATCCTTGTAATGTTACTGTAAAACTGATTTGGTTCATCTTAAAAAAATCAAGTTTGAGTATTGCCTATTTTATGTTAATTTTATTAATATAAAGCACAGTGAGAAAATTTTATATTGTTGAAAGCTTTGTGACATAATTGCAGAGTTATAGTCTTTGATTAACCCTTAAACCGTTTCTAGCTTTTTTAAAGTCCATTTTTCTTATTGTACAGTGCATAGTGCCTTCACCCGTTTACAAAAATATCTCCCTCAAAGACCATCACAAACAGAGTGAAATCTTATATTTTTGGATGGTTTAAATATGTGACTCACATACTCTTGATAGCAATTATAAAGGCTCTTTGTATGATCTAAAAAAAAGCAGTGAGAAGAAAAAGGGGAATCTGCTGAATGAGAAACACTTTATTCTATGTTATCAAAAAAATGCCTCCTTAGAAAGAGATCTTTCCAACAAAATTACACCATCCTCTCTAGCATAAGGGCAAGTGTCCTCATTTTATAGCCATTTTAATTGTTTCTATAGTATAGTAGTTACTATCCTAATGTCTCATTTTTATTTTAGTTAGTTTACATGTTTTTAATAATTGTAAAGCGCTTAGAGCTTTAAGGTAAGCGCTATATAAAAATGCCTAAATAAATAAATA
>CAXITT010000223.1:730551-755345 GCA_964033795.1 Lymnaea stagnalis
GTTAGATACAGGTCTATAGTTTTTTAAATTATTTTCATCCAGACCGGGCTTCTTAAGCAATGGTTTGATGACAGCTGATTTGCAAAGAGGCGGAACAGTGCCAGAATATAAGCTTTCATTTATTATGCGGGTTATTGTTGGGAGCAAGATATCTAATGACTCAACCAACAGGGGGGTTGGGATGGGATCCAAATAACATGACGTATGTTTAGATTTTAGGATTATATTTTTTACCTCAAGTTGTGAAACAGGTTTAAAAATATTAAAATGGGAAGTAAGACAAGGGAAAGGAGGCAATTCAAGGGGAGGGGCATCAAGACGATCAAGCTCAGCTCGAATGTCAGCTACTTTGCTTGTAAAGAAATTACAGAAAATATCTGGTTGCTTGGGCAGGGGAAACACCGAAGGAAGCGCAGTTCCTTTGTTACTCCCCCTAAGGTGACCACAAACATCAAACAACTGCCTTAATCATCATTTTATTTCACCAGCATGAACACAGAGCACCATGGGGAACACGCTGACTTTTTCATCACATTCTAAGAAAAAGCCCCAAGTTTCCAACAAGATTGACTTCTACAAGCTTCTGACATCAAGTGCAACATGTGATGAGTTGATGAGCTGCTCTTTTGGCAGTTGGTGCCGTGACCATAGGTTCATCTGTGGCTTCTCTGATCAGGCCGACTACACATCAAACCGCCAGCCACTGCTGCAGCTGAATGGATCTCTCAACAAACCTGACACAATGGAGGGGCGCTTTTTCAGATGTGGATTCAAGTAAATAATTTACATTTTTATTTGATTTTACTTCAGTCAATCATTTCACTTTGTTAATTTACTGTTCAATTAATTTTTTTTTTTCAGTTCAAATGTATTAATTTTAATTAAGTTTTAATTAGAATTTAAGCATGTTCTGTTTTAGTAGTAAATTTTAAGACACTTTCAATGTAATTAAATATAGTTGTTATGGTTCTTACATTGCAAATATAGTTGGTTTCATTTACTGATGCTGGAGTAGCACTGAAACTGAAACCTTTAAATACAGTTATACCTTGGAATCTGAGCTTAATCCATCCCAGAAACACCATTCAGTTCCCAAACAATTATTCCCCTTTAAAGATAATAAAAAATGGATTAATCCATTCCAGGGTACCAAACAAAGAAGAGTTTTTCTATCTCCTCCATGCTTTTAAATGTTCTTGAAGTTCGTAATCCTTTTTGCCATATCAGGTTCTTTAATAGCTTGTTTATTTTTTCTAAATCATGGTCATTGAGGCATCCCGAACATAGTAGCGAGATCAGCCTCACTTATACCGCTTTCATGCTTATTTGCTTAGTGATAAGATATTTCTTTACTTCAGTTGTAGCCCCAACAGCTTTTCCCTTGCTATTATTTTCATCATTACACTTTTTATAATAATATAATCGAAAATAACACAAAAAAGGCACAAAAGTATAAAATTAGCAGCCAAAATCACATGAGATTCTTGCACCACAGCTTTCAACAATGGACTAACATGGGTTGCCCGAGTGCTGGGGAAACATGTGAATAAAAACATGTAAACAACACACTGGGCATTCTGATTCCAAAGCAGTGTTCATATTTCTAGGAGGATTTAACTGGATTTTTTAGTTTGGATTCCAAGTTGTTTTAGTTCTTGGGGTATTCATATTTCAAGGTCTTACAGTACAGCATCTGCTTTGGCAGAAAATAGAAGGAAGAATTGGAGAAAAGGGAAATGAAATGAATTCATTACAGTATAATTTCATAATTTAGTCAAAATTAGCTCAACTCAAAAAAACTTTCTTGTCCAAAAAATTACTTGAACTGGTTTAGTTTTAGATGAAGGAAATATTGCATAAAAGATTTCAACTCAAGTGATTTTTAAGTTACAATAATTACTTTGTTGGTTATATTTCAAAGACTATCACAATAATATCTTCTCATAGCAACAGCAAACCATAACTATGTATGTCTGGTATATTTAAATGACAGCAATGCTATATAACATTATTATTAGAATTAGCAATATCATACAGAATCTATGTATGTTTAAACAGCAACTATATAACATTGACAGAATTAGGAATGAGCTGATGATATTCGAAAAAGAAGCGCTGCGATGTTTGACTGTGCAATTGCCAAGGGAGACCACTCCTGAAATGACAGCATATTTTCACCGTCATCGTCCAAGGAGACGGAGGCGTAGCATTCGAACAGCGCGTGTTGTTGCCTACCATGATGGAACAATTATTGTACAGGTAATTGTTTGGGCTCACTACTTAGCAGTCACAAGGATAAGGAAATAGGCTCCCTTTAATTCCACTGCAGATAGTCAACTAATTTTATAATATCTATGGGATTGTTACTCGTTGAATAGAATGTCTTTTGTTGATTTCAATTAAAAAATAAAATTCCTTATAACTTTACATGTCATTAGAAAAGGTATTCTATTGAGGGATCTTTAAATAAACCTTAGATTAGAAAAGAAGTCAATTTTACCAACCACGAATTAATGAAACTGGAATATGTTCTTAGGGATAGAAATCTATTTCAGTTGTATGTTTGATAAAATATTTTAAAACATTAGCACCAAAGATAGAAATCTCATTTTTTAAATTACATAATGATTGGTTTCTTAGAAATGACCACAAACTATTTATATAGTACTTTTCTGATCCACAGTAGTTATATATGGGTTACATAATAAATGTAAATCTCGACCTACTTTTCAGCTCAACTCTGATCGGCACCCCCCTTTCACAAAATTTTTTATAATTAACCTGGAGCAGCAAAAATGCTGTGGTCAGTTCATCCTGTACAACAGCCTGCGGAGGTGGTACGAGGTGTACATTTCCCCCAGCTCCACCCATATTGTTTTACGACCAGATGTGCGCTATCAGTTTCAAGCTAATATCAATTACCATATTCAGGTGAAATTGATTAGAGTGGTTTTCATGTAAAAACTGTTCACGGTCTGGGATGTGTACTGGCAGCCTCATGTCACCTTTGCCCTCTCCTAATTCCTGTTGTATTTTAATTGATTTTTTTATCCTGACTTTCCCCATAGGATGTTTATGTCTATTTACTAATGCTGTTGCCTTAATCAGTTTCCCTGTTACTTGTCCCAGAGTGCATTGTGGTCCAAACTATTTTATTTGTACACCATTTACAATATATAGTTTAATGTGTTGGTGTAGTGTGCGACAGTCTGTTTATAAATGATTGGAGCTGGTGAGATTAAAAAAACATGAACTCGAATGAGCTGAAAATGAATTAACATTACTTATCCATAAAAAAATTTAATTCAGTTCATAATACAGGATAAATAATGCCTTTTTGAGCACAAATAAAAATAATTTAAAGACTTTTCTAATGGTCTTTTATAGATGAAGCACCCGATCAGTGGGGGTATTTGGTTGGTATTTTATGACCTCCTCCTCTCTCCTGCAGGTCATAAAAAGCTATACCTCTATGCCGCCAGTCATTATCAGCAAGATGGCGGTTTTGCTTCCACATCACAGCTTCACATACAACAAACAGTTGGGAGATGAAGACATTATTGCTGCTGGAAACAGAAGCATCAAGGTCAGTTGGCTGGGGAATTATTGACAAATTATCCTAAATGAAAAAGGTGATGCTTATGTCTTGTGTTGTTTGTTGTTTTTTTTTAAATTATTTAAATTTCTAATCAATCTGTAAAACTTATTTTTTTAAAACATTAAAAAAACGAAGTGATAATAAACTGGTATTTTTGTGATCAGTAGAATTAAAGAAAGATTGAATAATCAATGTGGTGCATTTAGCTACATTTTTTTAAAAATTATTATTATTTGATAGTAATTGTTGATTGCATACAACTCTAGTAGTTTGACCACTGTTATTTATAGGCTAGAGCAGGGGTCTCCGAACTATGGCCCGCGAGGCCTTCTCATGCGGCCCGCGGAGACCTGTTTGTCTATGGATAAAATAAAGAAATGTACGTGTATCCTGCCAAGATCAGATGCCTCTTACATGGACATTATGTTTTTACCGAATTAAAATAGAGGCGCACAGTAGTGCATTATGTTTTCTAACCTATCATGACTTGGCAAAACCTTATTCGCTGCTAAGTTTTTCTACTTCCGTTCACAGTCAATGAGAATAATATAACGCCATATAGTGGCGGAGCTTTGCCCGCCGTGCTTGCAGACATGGGTGAAAACATCGTGACTCAAATAGCAAAAAATGCAAGCAAGTTTCGCCAATTTTTAATTGCAATGGATGAATCGCTGGACAGCTGTTCCACCTCTCAACTGCTTGTGTTCGCTAGAGATGTGGATAAAGACATGAACATAACACAAGAGCTGGCTTCCCTACATAGCATGTACGACACTGTTACCAGAGTGGATATATGCAATGAGTTGAAAAAAAAACATTTGCTGATTATAACTTGGACTGGACTAACCTCAGTTGCCTGACTGTTGACGTAGGAAATAACATGAGTGGCATAAAGAAAGACTTTGTTGGACAAGTGAAGCAGGTGTGTATTTAGAAAAAAATCTGCAACCAATGTTCCTGCTCTGTATTATTCAGCAGAAAGCTTTGTGTGAAAAATATGTGGACATTAGCAAAGTGCTGAATCATGTGGTAAAGAGGGTTAATTTAATAAGGTCACAAGGGTTCAACCATAGACAGTTCAGAGACATGTTAAAAGATACAGACACAGAATCGAAAGATTTACCATATTACACAGCAATAAGATGGTTAAGTTGTGAGAAAGTTCTGAGCAGAGTATTTAAGTTAAGAAAGGAAATAGTTGGCAACCAGGAAAGTAAAGGCAAGCCACAGCCATTACTGTCTGATGAAGAGTGGATATGGAAAATGTCCTTTGCTGCAGACATAACTAGTCATTTAAATTTTCTGAAACTAAAACTACAAGGAGAGGAAAATCTAGTTTCTGATTTATACACCCACCTAAAGACCTTCAGATTCAAATTCGTCTTGTTTTTTGGAACTAGTACAGGCCAACAGACCAACAGGAGTTCCCCACGTCGTGTGAATGCGAGATCATCAAAGACCCCCAGCTGCAGTGTCAGCAGCGGTTTTCTGACTTGGATTTAAAGGCAGAAGAAGTGAGACTTTTTCAAAACCCATTTGAAGCAGATGTGGCCAGTCGCCCAGATGAACTGCACCTGGAGGTCATTGAGTTGCAAGCAAATGACCTCCTTAGGGACAAGTTAAAAGAAGGACCAGTGGGTTTTTAACTAGTTTTCGCCGAAGGAAGATTTTCCTAATTTTAAAACATTTGCACCCATGTACCTTTCAATCTTTGGAACAACCTGCCTGTGTGAACAACATGTCTGTGTGAACAACATGCCTGTGTGAACAACATGTCTGTGTGAACAACATGCCTGTGTGAACAACATGCCTGTGTGAACAACATGTCTGTGTGAACAACATTTTCAAGACCGAAATAAGTGATGAACAATTTGAGAACGAATTTGTCTGATGATCATCTTAGGTCACTGTTGATGTTAGAGACATGAAATCTAAATCCATAATTGTCTGCTAATCACTGCTATTTTGGCATCCAGGAAACAATTTCACCATTCCCACTAATACAGGTGTTCATGTGTCGTGTATCAATGTGTTATTAAGTAATAACTGAATGAAATAATAATACATAAATGATTAAAAACAACATCCATGTTTTGATTCTTTTTTATTTGGACCTCGAGTGTGTAGTCGGCCCCCGAACTGCTGTTTGATAGTTAATGCGGCCCTCCGGCTGAAAAGTTTGGAGACCCCTGGGCTAGAGCAATGTTTCTCAAATTGTGGTCAACATGAATATTGTAGAGCATTCAGCCTGGGTAGCCTGGGCAGTGCACGGGATGGGGGGAACCCACAGGACGATGGCTGACCTATTAGACCTGGGTGAAGGTACCGGTCAACGTGATAATAGGAAGGCAAAGGTCGACTTTGGCATTTATAGATGGGTTATGTTAGGACAGGGGCCTGGGAACCAAACCGACGGTACACTCAGGGAGAGTATCATGTCATGAATAAGTTAGAGTAATGACTTTTTGTAGTGTCTTGTCAGTTGAGGTATATCCATGCCATGATAGGGAAAGCCAAACTTGTTGTGTCATTCAGGGGAGATAATAAAGTCAGCCCACTTTTAAAAGTATTTACATCTTTACAAATATTTCTTCTAGATTTATAAAACTAGTGACTGGTCAGTAACATCTCAGTACATTCTGCCAATCTCTGATGCAACAATCCAGCAAATCAGGTCAGTGATTGACTTAATCTGCCAATTTTGCCCAATTTTTTAATTATTTTTTGCAAATTGGAATTTAACATTTGCACTAAATCATACAGTACAGACTAACAGTTAAATACTGACAGTCCAAGTCAGCATTTATTTAGATCAGCATTTATTTAGATCAGCATGTATTTAGATCAGCATGTATTTAGATCAGCATGTATTTAGATCAGCATTTATTTAGATCAGCATGTATTTAGATCAGCATTTATTTAGATCAGCATGTATTTGGTTTAGCATTTATTTACATTTAGATAAGCTTGTATTTTGGTTAGCATATTTTTAGTTAAGAATTAGATAAGAATATATTAAATTAGAAAAGCATGTATTAGATTAGCATGTATTTAGGTTAGCATGTATTTAGATAAGCATGTATTTAGGTAAGCATGTATTATATAAGCATGTATTTAGATAATCATGTATTTAGGTAAGCATGTATTATATAAGCATGTATTTAGATAAGCATGTATTTAGGTAAGCATTTATGTATTAGATAAGCATGTATTTATCATGCTTTGCGCTTGCTCTAAGTTCCTAATTCTATTTTTTTTGTCTTATAAAATTGTCCATATTTTTATTTTAAAATAATTATGTTTTAAAGTTATGGATTTGATAATACTATGTTAATTCAAGCTTCCACATACCACGTTTTGCCATTTCATTTACTAGGCTTGAATGCAGTCCTTTATTTATTATATTTTGATGAGTTCAGCAGTTTTATCTGTCTCGATTTTCTTTAAAATTTATCCAAAAAAAGTTTCTGTAAATATAATACCTTATTAAATAATTATGTCAAATAAAAATTCTCTAGGCACCGGCATGTATGTATTGCCGTAAAAATAAATTTCCCAGAAGTTAGCACCGATTGGGATTCTTATAAATTGCGTTACTGGAATGCAAGTTTTGTCAAGTAACTTTAGTAGATGGGAAATTCACGCATTTGCCTCCACCATTGTTTGGTGGGTTATTTCTGTTAGTTATTGGCTTAATATTCTAATAGTTGAAATGCAATCCTGTTAAAATTCACATTGGTACATTACACATATCAGAGTGACATTAATGTAATAAGATATCATTGATCAGAATCTGTCATTTATTTATTTGTATTGATCAGGTCAAGTCCCACTGGAGACTACCTGGCAGTGAGGTACACATTTCCAGCTAATGGCTATTGCTATAACCATATTCTCATCCTGCACTACCCAGATTTCTCAGAAATAATGCATGTAAGTTTTTGCAGTTCCTGGAAATTTGTACAGGACTATGTACTCATTTCAACTTTATATATAAATAAATTATTTTTGTGTAGTTCTTTGTGTTGTGTCCCACTTTGATAAGTATAGCTTCACTGTATTTTGTAAAAAATGTTTCTTTAAATCAAAAGTGATTGTACAGAACCACCATTACTATTTGAATGTGCCAAGTAAGTCAGCATTGAGTGTTCAAGGGGGGAGTACAAAGGTAGGGGGGGAGAGGGAGGGGGTGGAATGGAGTTTGGGGAAAACTCAATTATATTGAGAGGGTGGAGTTTGGGAGAACCCAATTATATTGAGTTTGTGGAGTTTGGGAGAACCCAATTATATTGAGTTGGTGGAGTTTGGGGATAACCCAGTTATATTGAGAGAGGGGAGTTTGGGAAAACCCAATTATGTTGCTCTGTCTTCTTTGTGTAGAAGACAACATGACGCATACAAATACCCAGATTAGTTTCTTAAATGTATTTTCTAATTTTTTCCATTTAATTTGGGGGATAATCATTCATCAATGTTTCTTTCCTTGATATAAATAAACATGTAGTAATTGAACAACAGCTGAAGCTCACTACAAGATATTCATTGTAATCATTATACATATTCTAATAAAACATAAAATTCGCATCCCTGCTCCTGGGCAGATGTTTGTCGGTAAATTCATATACTTTTGAATCAAAACTTAAAGTGTGGAGAATTTGTCCTTTTCACATAAGGAACATTAAAATTTCCAAAAAATTTTACAAAGCTTTGATTTAAAAAATTACCTGTCCTGCCTCTCCCCACACCAGGTGGACATAAGAGGTACATACTGGCCGGTGTCCGAGCTCATCAATGTCCAAGTGTTCCCAAGGTTCTCACTCAGTGAATCATGCTTTGCTGTCATCAAACAACGTAATTATGGCCGGAAAGTCTTCATCTACAAACTGCCCACTGAGCTGAGATCCCTCCAAGACTTATGTCGTAGAGCCATCCTGCACCTAGTCACCCCCAGGGATATTTCAAAACTGCCCCTTCCCAGCACAGTGCAGAAATATCTCAGTGAGCATCCAACCTAGGGGCAGACAATTTATTTTATTGTGATTTATCCGGTGATTGATGAGTTGAATATTCACATTTTAAAGACATTTTTAATAACTTCATTGCAGTTTAAATTTACAAACACAAGATCTGACAATGAGGTTAATAGCTGCAACACCATTCTGCCTAGCTTTTTAAAAAATGATCTTAAAAGTTGATGGGAGCACCTTTTCCATTTTAATGTGTCACAGTTTTACGCTTCGCATACTACTAAACTGCTCTGACTTTTAGTCCCATCAAACTGCTGTACAGTACCGGTATTGAAGTGAGTTTTGTGCTCTATTGACCAAGTATTATGCTGATGAAGTTTTACTACCGGGTAATGGCTTTTGTCTTTCAGCCAAGAATTAATATTTAGTTTTATTGGATTTGTTTTGTTTTTTTAAATTTTATATTTGTTTACTATTTTACACTAAAGAATTCTCAAGGTAGGTTTTTAAATTTATTGAAGTAGCTGCTTTGTAAAAAAAAGTATGTAATTTTTTTTTTTTAACTGTTATTTTATTTTGAACCAACAAAATGATAGTGGTATTCTTGCAAAGGTTGTACTGCTGTAAAAAAAGAAATGTCTCAAACTTTTACAAATCAACACTCCAATTTTTGTGTTTCACTTAAGTAAGTTCTTATGGTGAATGACTATGTGACAGAGAAAACTAAATTAGATGAACATTTTGTAGCATTAAAATGTTGAGAGATTGATCATAAGAGCCGCAAACTCGTAGGTTTTTGTGAGTTTTATTTACTCAGATGATAATAAGAAAGGTGCAAAATCATTTCTCAACTGTAGTTATGTAATTCAGTTCTTATTGTCAGCCATTAATTGTTTTAGTGATTAATATCTTTCATTCATTTATTTTCACTAACTGATGGCCAGAAAACTATTTTTACTCTCTGACTGCAGCTTTTAAAACAAACAACAAAGAAAGTAACTTTTTTTTAAATGAGCTATTTTAACAAGTTAACTGTTTAAAAAAAAAAAAAATTCCCTATCATTGATAAGTACATATATTCTATCATTTGATATGTACATATATTCTATCATTTGATATGTACATATATTCTGTCATTTGATATGAATAATATTCATTCAGCTCATGTTATTATGGGCTGTAATATTACAATTTTTATACATTACAATTTAGAAGAAAATGCATTTACATAAATAAATGTATAGACTAATAATTGATTGTGCATTGACGTTTACAAAATGACAAGACTTCTTGTGTGCATTGACATTTGCAAAATGATGACTTCTTGTGTGCATTGACATTTGCAGAATGACTCGACTTTTTGTGTGCATTGACATTTTCACAATGACTTTGACATTTTTGTGAATGGATTTTCGTGTAGCTGTTTTATATTTATCCAAGTAGTAATTTTCAGCAGAAATAGTTGAAGTCATTGGCAGCCATGATAATGTGCTCACTGTAATCAGGCCAAGTTCCTCTGCAGTTGGTCATGTTGATCCTCAGTCAAGAAAACTGTACACCAATCAATGAAAGTTATTTTTTACCCAAGTGATTAAAGTGTCAGTCTTTGGCTGTTTAAAATCACTTTAAGTTTAATTATGACTGCTTTACTTGACAAGTTATTTACATTTGCGTATTCAATTAATGTGACAGGGCTGAATTTTATGGCTGTGAGAGGGCTGAATTTTATGGCTGAGAGGGATGAATTTTATGGCTGTGAGCGTCTCAAGGGTAGTCTGGGATTTATAAGATTACTGGCCATTGGCCAACCATTTGTCATTGACCCCCCAACAGTTGGATATGTACAGTTTGAAGACTGATTCTCTTGAACCAGTTTACTCTCTGACCACAACCACAGACCTGTGTACTGGACGTAGACCGTACCAATGACCATGATGGTCTTATTTTGGGTCTAAGTTTGTTATTCTTGCAAGTGTTGAGTTAATTTAGTTGTATTTGGTTTTTTTAAGGGTTTAGTGGAGTATTTTTTTATATAGTTTTTTTTTAAAACTTCCTCTTAAGACAGAGTTAGATTATAAATATCCCTTATGATAAGGTTCTTTTGGGGTAAGATTTTAAATACCCTCATCGACCAATGTTCCCTCTAAGGTTTGTTGGTTCGTGTGCAAAATCATACAGTTGTGTGCAAAATTTTAAAGCATCAATTTTTTTGTGTGCAAAATTTTACAGCCCATAAACACACACTTACAAAACTGCCGCACACCATCTGTGAGATATCTGCGCGGCCGCGCAGCCGCACAACTTAAAGGGAACATTGTCATCGAATATTTTATACATTTGGCAATTTGGATCAGTTCTTGTCACATGGTCTTATATGTCACATGGTCTTATTCAATAGAAACCATAATGTCTCCACCACTCTTTAGTTTATGAACTGGTATCTTAACAACTTTCACACTTGTGCACATAAACAGGTATCCTTTGTGCAGCACCTCTCTATCGAATCTTAAAGTTATAGTTACGTTATAGCGGCTGAGTTTATCTCTATCTTCTTTTGTCTAGTGTTATGGTTGAACCTTGCTTGCCCCCCCCCCCCAATTAATCAAAACTAATGTTAATATTAAACTCACAATTTGTGAGGAATAACAGCCTGACTTTATGTAACACTTACGTGTAAAATTGTGTACTTAAAATCTATAGAACTGCTGTTAGATCTATCAACAGTTGACATTGATGTGAAATGTCAATGTTATGTAGCATCATTATCATCATCAGGGGCACTACAGCCCATGTAGTGCCCTGGCATGCTGCACCACATCCTTCCATTCGGATCGACCTGTGGCTTTCCACCCCCATGCGTAGGACAACCCCCTCCCCCCCAACTGATGTAAGTCGTTCTCTACATCATCAGTCTTGGTTTTATCGGTGAGCCATCTGCCCCTAGGTTTCTGCCTGTAGATAACTTTTGCTGCTATAGATTCCAACATCTTATCAAATTGTCCTGTCCAGCACAGTCTGTCTTTTTTTTAAATTGAGACTGTGGGTGGGTCTTTGAAAAATTGATATATCTCAGTTTGTACGCAGTCTCCATTCATCATTGTCTATCACTAGACCTTATATTTTCCTGAGGAATTTCCTCTCCCATGTGTTGAGCAGGCTCTCTGCTTTTTTTTTTGGTGAGGGACCAAGTCTCACTTGCGCAAATTATAGCTGGTCTTATGATGGCGATGTCTATGCTCTTCTTTATTCTCCTTGAGACGTTTTTGCTTCCTAGTAGCTTTTTTAAGCTGAACTAAGAACACTGCCTGCTGTTATCCTTTCTTTCAACTCTATCATTATTTCATTGTGCTCATTTACAGGAGCTCCTAGATGATTGACAATAGCCACTCTCTGAAAGGTTTGGTTGCTTTTTTGATGTTGTCACCAATATATGTGTTTTGTGACATTATCATTTACTTTATCTTCGCTTCATTTACCTCAAGACGAGCTTTAACTGAGGCATCTTCAAGTTCCTTGAATGCTTAAATGATATCATTGCTGTTTCTGCCCAGTAGAGGTATGTCGTCAGCATATGCCAGGCAATGCTATGGTTGGCTATAAAAAATTCTTGATGATTGTGGTTCTGTAATGCTTCTCTGGAAGTAGTTTGTGATGGTTCCATTGGTGCTCACATGTATGTTTCTCATATTTTTTTTTTAATGTGATGTTGAACAGGATACCTGACAGTAAGTCTCCTTGTCTGAGGCCCTGATTAATTGGGAACTCCCTCTTCTGATACTGTCAGAGAAATCTTATAGTAAAGATATGATCTGTGGTTGATCCGTTCTGTCAGGATCCACTTTGACACTGCCCTAGGATCTGTTCACCAAACTTTTCCAGTTTTAAAGCTGTTAGTTTAGTGAAGATTTTATAAGTTACATGAAGTAGGGACATTCCTCTATAATTTTGGCAATGTAGCATTGATCTTTTCTTGTGAATTGGGATAATGAACACAGTACACCATTCTTTTGGAATTTCTTCCTCCTGCGAGATTGTGGATGTGAGGTCGTGTATTTGCCTGTACAGTTCATGTATTTGCCTTTACAGTTCGTGTATTTGCCTGTACATTTCGTGTATTTGCCTGTAGTTCGTTTCCACCTAGTTTTATCATTTCTGTAGTGATAAGGTCTATTTCTGGGGCTTTATTATTTTTCATGGTAAAAATCACTCAGAGGTGGTTGGCTGCTCATGGTGAGCCTTTTAGCCTCCCTTCAAAGTGCCGTGCCCATCTCTCTAGTACATTTATTGCTCTCTGTGATCAGTTCTCCACCAATACTTTCACACATGTGTGATCTTGCTTGAAAGCCTGTCTTTTCCTGCTTTATCTTAAGATACATTCCACTCAAATCTCTTTCTTTTGCCAACTCTACTATCTCTACTATTTTTTTTTACTTTTCCCAATCATGTTATTTTCTTTCTACAAATTTTGCTAGCCATCCTTCTTGTTTCATTAAATAATTGTCTTCTTGTCGCCCTTTGCAGCATCATTAGCCGAGCCTTGTTACTTTCTTCTGTAAGTTCTCTGCATCATATCATCCTGTTCTTTTCCCTATTTTTTAAAATGTTATTTAACACTGATGTGTGCTGGCAAGTTGATGTAACACTGATGTGTGATGTCAGTCTTATTCTCCACAACTGGCAAGATGTCTTGTATCCTAACATTTTTAAAAACTTTTTTTTTAAACTTTTTTTTCCCTTCTTCCTTTTTTAAAAAAAAATTATTTTTTTATACATCTGTCACCAATTTGTAGCATGGCCCCCCTGGAACTGTTTATCCAAGAATTTATTATGGTGTGTTATATGAAGTGTCTACAGTCATGTCATGTTATTCAGTGATGCTATTTTATGAACAAAACTGGTAAAACATTTTATGAATAATTAATTTACTGTAAACCTGCTGACATATTGACATCTGATTTGTAGTGAGCTGCCAATGAACACATTTTTGCTACCTTTTAGTTCATTTTTGAAATAGAGATCAAATTCATTTTTTTAAAATGCAGCAGCAATTAACTTTTTTTAAAATATTTTTTTGCTTCCAGTATTGTTATATTTAAAAGGGTTATCTGACTCATTTGAGCACTTCTCTTTAATAGAATACATACATACTAGACATTCACTGCTAGAAAACATAAATACTAGACATTTAATGCTAATAGACATAAATACTAGACATTTACTACTAGAAGACATAAATACTAGACATTTACTACTAGAAGACATAAATACTAGTCATTTAATGCTAATAGATGTAAAAAATAAGAGAGTTTACTTATCAGTAAATTGTTGTCACCAAGCTCTGTTGGGAAATAAGATTTTTGAAAGATATTTTATAATTTACTTTGAAAGATTGTGACAAACTGTGCCTTTTTTTTTTGTTTTGAAGTGATACTCTAAGGCCCAACAATATATAACTATCAAAAGAAGCCAGCCTTAGAGATAGATTTTTCCATTTAAGAACTTAAAGACATGCCAACCAGGGAAAAATATTGTCCAGTAAGGGACAGCCATAGAATTATTTTAAAAACATTTAATTTGTTTCCAATGCTTGATTTTTTTAAACTACCTCTCCTTATGGATAGAATATTTAACAAATCCAAGTATTCAGATAGCAGCATGTCCATCACAGTTTTGTGTATTCTTGTAACTATCTTTGAAAAACTGTGTTCCCAACCCAATATTTTTATGTAAATGACAGCTTTATGGAACAAAATATTTGCTCAACTTTTCAAACAATGACCTCTTCAGACTGAAATCCTGTATTCAAGTTGTGGGTATGTTTTGCTGTTTTTTTTTAAATTATTACTTCAAAAATCACAAAAGAAAACTTTACTACAATTTAAACATTCGTACAATTAAAATGTATTATTTTCTCTACTGACCCATTCCTACCCAATATGCTGTTACTTTTTTAAAAAACAATGTAAGTTTAATTATATCAGAAACCAATTCTTTGTACTGACCTTTTTTTGTCTGAACCTTTGTTATCATAATCTCACAATCTCTGATATTCTATTTGGTGGAGATATTAGTTTTTTTTTAGTTAATAAATAATTTTCTATATTCAGATACTTTTTTAATGAAACTTTACTGTCCTCATTTTTTTTTCAAGATCTCTTTTTACTGATTTAACCAATTTTTTTTTAATGAATTGTCTTTATTTAAATATTTTTTTAAAAACATTTTTTTTTAAAGTCCTGTCATAATGCAGGTATGTGGTGCCACATTTATGATGCTCAAAACATTACTCACTGCATCACTTTTAATTTTTATATCATTATAAAGAACAATTAAAATACAGTAAAATCTTGTGTATGATGTGCACACATGTTTTAGAAATCAACTCAGTTTCGACAAATAAGTTGAAGTTGACATGTACTATAATCGGATGATATTATTTTTCCCCGTTACCTACTGTAACATTATTTACATTAAATAATTTTTTTATCTACTTATTTTAATGTTTGAAAAATAAAAAATTATTTTTGCATTGATCGAGACCTTCATTTTAGGCAGCTTAAAATTTAGACCTACAAACATTGTGCACAATACACCCAAGATTCTACAGTTCATTTTTTATTATGTTAATTTGAGAGGTTGAGAATTATTCCCTGTGCTATGGAAATAATTGAATGAAGCTGCAGTTTCATAAAGGAAGTATTGTATTTACCATACTTAAACACACATCTTTACTTTATTTGTTCTTAATTCTTGTTTTACATCTTTTATTGTCCTATGAACCGTCAAAAAGCTATCACAAGAGAACACACAGCACAACCAAAAAACGAAACCCCATTATGATAGTATCACAGTAATGCAACTCATAAAAGTATGATACAATGAGTAAAGTTAATCTAACAAAACAATTGAACAAATATAAATTTAAATTTTGCAATGCACCTTGAACTATAACTGTCTCCTGTAATTTCTAAACTCTTTTATTTCAAATTTACAAAAGAAAAAAGGCTATTGTTCTCTACATTTCTCTTTACAAATTTTTAAAAATTTTTGTTTATATTATGATTATGGCATACAATAATTGTTCTTCAGCATTTTATTTTTACGTATGACATACATTTACACACATTTCAGATTTTTAAAAACAAATAATCTTGACAAAAATGTACAAACATTGTGTCTTTGTAAAATGGTCAACATGTGGCTTAAGCTATAAACATCTGAACCTAGTTTGAGATATTTTCTTCTATCAGCAATGCTGCTGCTTTCTTTATCTTGTCAGTTCAAGTTGTGCATCATAAAAATCTGTCGTGTTTTTGTCCATCATAATGATGCAGATGGACCTCATGATTGTTGTCATACAGCATTATATTCAGATGTATAGATCTGCTGTTGCCTAGTAAATTAATTATCATAATATGCTGTTGATTGATTAGTTGATTTCATGTTGATCTTTGCTTTAAAATGCTGTTTTTTATTAATTTTTTTTACATGGTGGAATTTCTTTTAGTGTACAACAGCAAATTTGTTTAGGATTCAGCTCTATAGCAAAATTATTCAAATCATAGATCATTTTATTCTAAACTAAGTGTGATTATCCTCTGTAAAAATAACAGGCTAAGTTTACACAAGTGAGGCTGTCCTCTATACAAATGACAGGCTAAGCCAGTGCTGTCCAACCTTTTTAACTATGTGGGCCAAAACTTTTTTCTGTGAAGCTCAAAAGAAATATATATACTGATCGTTTTTTGCACCAGCATATCATCATCCAAAATATATTTTAGTGCCGCATACTTACACTGGAATATTATTCATCCTTTTCCGGTCCAAAACCGGTGGGTTGAGTTGTGAACAAACAGGCTTTAGAAAAAGGTATGCACCGGCCGTCATTTTCATCTAATCTGAAACTTGAACTGATCATTGGTAGATTACTCAATTGACCAACACGTTTACCTAAACAATGGCTTCCAATCAACATCTATTTTCAAAATTAATTTTTAAAAAAAGGACATTTTTGTTTTGCCTCTAATGGACTTTCTATCTTGTTTATCACTAAATTTTAATGATCGTTGGCAAGATTATTATTTTGTGTCAGAATACCCAATATTATTAACTACTGAATTTGACCTGAGGTCAAACTTTGATGAACTTGTTTTTTTTGACATGACACCAGTGATTTTTTTGCTGTATTTACTGAAAATGTATTTTGTACAACTTTGTACATTGGTCGCCATGATTCACTTGCAATAATGTGTACAAATGTATTTAGTGCAACTTTGTAGGCTACATTGGACGCCATGATTCAATTGCAATAATGTGTACAGACCAACAATTTTAACATTGTTGGTGTGAATAATTAACATACTATAATCATTAGCTTCCTTCTGATTGGGCACATCGTTTTAGTGTGAACCAACAGAATTAGTGTTGTAACTTGTATTGGCCAAATAGAGGCTCGTAATCTCTTATCATATTTATATTACATCTATTGTCGGATGTGAGTTTATGCATAATAAATAAACTCGACCTGTGAAAGGAACTGACAGTGTTAATCTAATAATAATAATAATAATAAGTGGTCTTATATAGCGCGGTATATGAATACAGAGGTCGACATGTCTTGAAGTTCCAAAGAACTGCATGAGTCACATATTCTTTTTTCTTTCAAGTTGTTGGCCAGTTATTTTTTTCTCCTAGTTTTAGTTAATGTCTATAGAGATATATTGCATTTAAATTTAGAAGTTTTTTGTTATTCTTCGCTTCCAGCATGGAACTAAGTCATTTTTGTCATGTCTGTCAATGTCTTAATCAAGGCATTTTTGTCATGTCTGTCAATATTTTAATCAAGTCGTTTTTGTCATATGTCTGTCAATGTTTTAATCAAGACATTTTTGTCATGTCTGTCAATGTTTTACTTTCTTGTTTGATTCAGTCATTGTTTCTCTCTTACCATCACGCACAAGTTTTTAATTTATATCTGAAATAATATTTTTGGCTTTAGAAATTAAGCAATTTGGTTTTATTTAACAATTTTTTTTTTTTTTAAATTCCAGAATAATTTTAAATTCAAAAAATTATATTTTTCATTGACCGTAAGAAAAGTTAAGTGGGAGAATGCAATAATGACAACAAGGTGTAGCAGATTGCGTGTCAGATAGCAAACATTTAAAAAATTTCCTATTTTTTTGTGATTAGTTATGAACTGATTTAATGTAATGTGTAAAGATTGCCTAAAATAGCAAACTTTGGTATAACAGAATGATGCTAATCCAATCTGATAATTTTATGACCAGGACACAAAAGAGAATGTTTTTTAAAATTTGCCTAATAGCACATTTACTTTAACATTCTGGTTCACAATAATCTCCAATTTTTAGCAGTAAACATATAGTTTGTTAATTATACTTTGATGTAGATGCCATAAATTTACAATCAAATATTTCATAAAAATACATAATGAGATGAACAAGATTTTTTCATGCGGAGATCGTATTAGTCAATTGATTTTAGAATCTAGTTGTTGCCATTTCTCAACTTTTTAAAAAAGTTTTTTTTCCCCAACTATTCAATGATCAAAGGTCATCCACTTTATCCATGTTTGAATCATTTTTTAATCCTGTTTGAATTATTTTTGAAATTTATTCATGATTTTTTATGTGCCTACTTCAAAATAAACTATGTTCACTATCACTAAGGAATATTTTTTTTTTTGAGTTGGCCATAACTATAAAATTTACAGAATGACATTTATAAGATCATGAAGTACTTTTCTATATAGATAGGATTAGCAGTGAGTGGATTAAAGTTTGTGAAATTTTTGCTTAGAAATAAACACATTAATAAATAAAATGAGTCTTTCATTCAGTGTTGTTTTTTCTTTGTTTACCCATTTTCATTTATGTTTATGTGGGGTTCGGTACCTCCAAAAAGGTTAAGAACCACTGGCACTGGTTTTAAGTAAGAACCTCTGAGGTCATGACTGTGTTAAAACTAAGTACCCGATGCAACTTCTGCCCAGTGGGATTGAAAGTCTTAGTTAGACCTCGCACTGCTGCTGTTTTAACTCACCTGTTCATTTGGGACACCTCTTAAAATAATTCTATGAGTTTTCTTAGAACGCTGTTTACCATGGAGGTCTAAGGGGAACAACTAGCAATAACATTTGGGCAACAATATCAGTTATTTCGCTTCATTTAATTTTTCAAAGAAATAAATAAAACTGTGAGACTGAGACAGGTATAGGGCCTACTCGTCTAAAAATGTTAATGGTCTTGGGCGGCTTTGTTGTTTTAATATATATATATATATATAAAATCAAAATATAAACATACACTTTAATTTAACTTATAAGGTCGAGGAACTATTAAAGTAAAAAATTACTTAGGAACTAAAAAACTAAAAAACTAAAACATTACTTAGGAACTATACAAATAAAACATTACTTGTCATCTATTTTGTAAAAGTATTTATTATATAAACTTTACACGTTTGTTTCAGCGACTAAACGCTGATTGGTCATTCTACAGCCTTTTCGCCTAAAATGCCTAAATCAGACATTGCCTTCTGGTGTTTTTTTTTCAGTGACGTTACTATAGCGCCAAAGCCAAAGGACAGACTAAAATTAGCTTTATTTATAATATAAAATCAATTTGTAAAAAACGGTAAGTTCCACATTGAAGGGCTCAGTGAGGCATATTTACATTAAGTGAGGCGTACTTACATTAAGTTAGCGACGCAATTCCAGTTACGCAGGGGATGAACTCTGTCTGCCTGTCTATTCAAAAAATTTGATTATCAACTATTCCACCGCCAGCTCCAAACCCACTTTGCTCTCTCCAGTCCCTTCCCAACACCACCCTTGCCGTTGAATCCAGCCTCCTTCTTTCACATCTACTCAAGACCTCACCCCTTCATTGTCTCGTCCCAACACCACCCTCTCCGTTGAATTCAGCCTCTTTCAGCTATATCTCCGGGGAGGGGGTGGGAGTGGGGGTGCCCCCCGGGAAAGCCAAGCGCCCCCCCCCCAGCAAAAGTATGCCCGAAAATAAATCAATTGGCACTGCCACCCTCCCCCCTCCCAAAAAAAAATTCTGAAGAGCCCCCCCCCCCCCCCCGGGGGGAAATTTCTGAAATAATCACTGCTACCATCCCATCTTCTCCCTTACACTAAAAGCTCGTCCATAACCCCCACCCCCACCCCAGTGTCCTTACACGGGGCATGGACTGGAACAATTTAAACACTGCCATCTCAAAATGCCAACTTCACTTCTGTACTGACGTAATATAACTGTAAGTCCAGTTGAAACCAAGGAGCAGGTCCGTCATATGTCACACTACAGAAGGGCGCGGCTGAGTTTTTTTTAATGAGCCCGTTCTTGACCTGGTCACTTCAGTTTTGAGGTACCGTATCGTTAACCTTGGTGCCCAAGTGGCAACTCACAGAGCCACCACACAAAGTGCTACCACACACGCTGCTACCACACAGAGCCACCACACAAAGTCAGTGCTACCATACAGTGCTTCCACACAGAGCCACCACACAAAGTCAGTGCTACCATATAGTGCTACCATACAGTGCTTCCACACAGAGCCACCACACAAAGTCAGTGCTATCATACAGTGCTTCTATACAGTGCTACCACACAGAGCCACCACACAAAGTCAGTGCTACCACACAGTGCTTCCACACAGAGCTACCACACAAAGTCCGTGCTACCATACAGTGCTTCCACACAGAGCCACCACACAAAGTCAGTGCTACCATACAGTGCTTCTATACAGTGCTACCACACAGAGCCACCACAAAGCTACTAAATTCTTTTTTCCCGCATACAAGACTAGACATAAATTCTGGGGCGCCCTTACATTTGGTTCATTTAGATCCACGTTATTTAACCAACAGGAGTGTACCAACATTTCGCCACCGTACCGCTGACCGTCAGAATTTTGTGGCGTGATTCTCTGGTCAGTCAGTTTGATGGAGAAAGGTATCTCTATGAATTTTTTTTTTTTTTTTCCCCCAAAGTCCTATCCATGAACGCATGAACAAAAATTGGCCACCTTAGATTTTGTAAGACCAAAAGAGTTTTTAGGGTAAAAAAAAAATTTCCAATTTTAATAGCATTTTAAGAATAAATAAATACATCAACTATAAACTTTTTACTATATTTAATATACCCTCCTGGGAACTCGTATACACTTTTCTTTTAAAACCTCAGCTAAATGTTATAGCCAAGTTGTTCTGTATTTTTTCTCTTTCTATCCTCCTTCCTTTTTTTTTCGAGACACGCACTGTTGCCCAATCCTTGGCCGGACACGAGTTTCTGGTCACCGGCCCTTGAAGTGAGTGGGAAATGGCTTCATGGTTGATCAAGCAGAGCTGCCACCCGTAACAGAAATAAATTATTATAGACACGCAAAGCTTACATTTGGGTCACTGGCCTAGGAAAAGAGGAAGAGGGGGGGGGGGGTTGGGGTGGAGGGAGTCAGCAAGCCGCCCGCGGCGCACGCGCGTNCACCCGTAACAGAAATAAATTATTATAGACACGCAAAGCTTACATTTGGGTCACTGGCCTAGGAAAAGAGGAAGAGGGGGGGGGGGGTTGAGGTTGAGGGAGTCAGCAAGCCGCCCGCGGCGCACGCGCGTCACATTCTTTAGAGGGCGTGGCATTTTCGGTCCACCTACAAAAAAAAATAAATCATTTACATGGGTTATGGTTTCGCGATGGAGGATTGACAAAGTTAATAATAGTCCCGATAGACATTGGTGGGGGGGGGGAGAGAAGAGTGTCACTTACTTTGTAACTACTCCACTACGTTACGACTTGTTCAAGAAGGGACAGTAAGTGGTAATGACGACAGCAACGAAATACATCTAATAGATGTATACCGTTTGCTTTCATCAGTACTACCAAATTAATGTTATGATTCTATGAAAAATCAACAAATGTTCGGTAGAAGATGGCCCAACATTGATGAACAATAAAGTACAGTTATAAAGTAGGCTACAGTGTCTATTAAACTCTTTTTAAAAACACACTGGAAAGGACGTCTTAGATTGGTGTCTACATAATAAAAGACACTTGACACGCGACGGTGTTTTCTGGTGTGTCTGAAACTAAGGACACAACCCTTATGAGCAACGATTCTCAAAATGGTGGATTTTGGGGGACTTTTCGTGTAGAACACCCCCTCCCACCCTTAAAAACCAATAAACCCTTTTATAAGTTTATCGATCCAGTGAAAGCAATAGTTGGCCATTGAGGGTTGTTGTGTATAAAACTATAGCTAAGGTGATCTTTCATTGAATGCCTGCTAGAGTGTGTATAGCATATTGTATCACTATGAAACTATAGCTATGTAAGTGTATCCCCCATTGTCTGTCTGCATCAATGTATAACATTATATCACTATGAAACTATAGCTATGTATATAAGTGTATCCCACATTGTCTGTCTTCATCAATGTATAACATTATATCACTATGAAACTATAGCTACGTAAGTGTATCCCACATTGTCTGTCTGCATCAATGAATAACATAATATCAATATGAAACTATAGCTATGTAAGTGTATCCAATATTGTCTGTCTGCATCAATGTATAACATTATATCACTATGAAACTATTGCTATTTAAGTATTTCACTCATTTAGTCAATGCCTGTCTGCTGGAAGTCATAAAACCACATAACCGAGAAGGTCATACGACTACAATGAAAGCGCTGTGTATGCTGATCTTCCTATATCTTGTACCTCAATGAAGCCTTCACTTTGTTCAAATCTAGTCGATAAAATTCCTGGAAGGCCTCGGGCAGACTTGAGATAACACTTCAAGGGGTGGGGGGGGGGGCGCAAACAAAAAGTGAAGGGTAGGGGGAATAGGGATATTTAGTAAATGTGAAACTTCCAACCGTTCAATGTTCAAAGTCCTCTTTCACCACACCTAAGTAATAAGTCAGTGTCGGATCTAAAGAGAGGCGCATAGGTGTCAACGTCACTTTCCTGAATAGGCCTATAGAACTGATGGAAAGTTACTTGACAGTCCCAAATTCCCGATGTCCATGTGTAACTCTCTCTCTCTCTCTCTCTCTCTCTCTCTCTCTCTCTCTCTCTCTCTCTCTCTCTCTCTCTCCCTCTCTATTTCTCTCTCTCTATTTCACAACACTTCACAACATATTCTGCCAACTAACTAGTCCTGGCCAAGGGTTCTCTGGTTCTGGTAGGGCACGTTGCTGAATCCATGCACTGGCCTATGTGCAAAGGTTGGGGGATGAGATGCTGGTATTGTAACGGCTCCCAGCGGATGCCAGGGGCGTGACTGAAAAACCTGGACCGAGTAGTTTTGGCTGAGCCCATCTTTGTCTTTGAGGGATCAGATCCCGCATGGGTATTTTTTTTTTTTGTTTTGTTTTTGTTTACCACACAGGACAGCCTACCACTTAAGCCTAAAGAACAGCGAGATGTCATGCAAGACTTTTAATTGTACTGTATTGTTCCCGGCCCCCCCCCCTTTTTCCTGGGGCAATTTGGACTTGAGATCACTGTACACCCCCCCCCCCCNAGCCCAAGTCTAACACAGTTACAAACAGTTAACATCTCTAATCATACAGCTATTTAAAATCAATATTAATCATTTGATTTGAATCAGATCATATGCATTTTATATTGATTTTAGATTGAATGTTCAAATCTTCTATGCTCTGAATCGTTTAATTTCAACCTCTTCGGAGGCCAGCCTGTCATTACAGCAAATTAACACTAACAAAGACGCGGCTGTGTGACCTTCAGGCTCCCCCTGCCAGGGCAGATATCTTCATGACAAGCACCCTCTCATTCACAAACTCTTATCAAGCCAATTTCGTCGAGCCCACATTTTTTTTCTCTCTTTTTTTTTTTTAAAGGAGAAGTATTTCGGGAGCGAAGCCAACCCAATCGCAAGGGGAGCTACTCTCATATACAGAATACGCGTTCGTGTGTTGTGTTGATTTCCCTGTGCTGCTACTGCCTTCTGCTACACGAGGGCCGGCTTCGCTGCGCTGGTCAAACGGAGCGTGCATTTTCTTAGAGGTCCAGTAATCACAGAGAATTTGCATTTCTTATTTGTGGAAGTGATTTCCCCCCCACCCTATACACACGGATTTAAAGAGAATTAAGTGGACGCTTCTAAAAATGAGGTAAGTGGCAAGAGCATTTGGTTGGCGTGAACTAGTTAATTTACGGCAAGGTTTCTTTGTGTGAACGGTCTCCCGTCGTACTGATCTGTTATCGTGACCGCTTGTTATTGTTTCACAAATACCAATCAGTTGAATCAGTGAACGTGTATGGCGTGGTAGTATGATTAAGCCAATAGAGTGTTGTGCATGGCATTAGTAAGCCTCATTAGGCCGAAAACGTGTGTGCCTGGTGTTATGTCACTAATTACAATTTTATAATGCAATGTTGTTTATACTGTTTGTTAGTAATGTAATAGCCTGGGAAATGTAAATAGTGGTAAATTGGAATTGTCAATAATTGTCGCTTATGCCCATGTTGCACTTACTTATAATTGCTGTTAACACAAAACTTTATCTTGATTACAAAAAGTGCGCGTGGAATGACCAGTATGGGTAATAGCATTTAATAGGTGGATTTGGACACTCATCACTGTCTTAGACTTAGACTAAGACGTAATAGTCTGACTCCTTCTCTAACACCGAGGGTAAGGGTGTGGGGCGTCCACCTAAAGTTGAATTTGAATGTTTACATGATTGTTTAGAAATTGTGAGAGGGGGCGCTTTTTAAGGGCGGCGCTTGGCTGGGAGAAGAAAAAAAAAAGCCGGGGGGGGGGGCGCTGGATTGTTGTGAGGACAAGAGGTTGTCCTATTTTTAAAAAAACAAAAAAAAAACACTTCAGCTTAAATTATACATTTTCAATCTGACAGTGACAGTGTCACCTTTCCCTGTAACAAGAAATAGAGACTCTACCTACATTTTGTAACAGTAATAGACCCGGGTTGAAAGCACACACAGAGGATGTACAACGTACAATTTAGTGAACGCTTATTCGTGGAGTGTTCCTTAACTTTTAACCCATTTAAGACAAAAAAGGGAGTCTTGTAACGAAAATGTTATATTTAGTTGCTATGCATTGAGCAAGATTGACCACATTGATTGCTCGAGCACAGTACACGTTAAATATTAGTACAATTACTCGCCAGGTCTAACCTCCCCCCCCCCCCCCGCCACTCCCC
>CAXITT010000223.1:755853-788948 GCA_964033795.1 Lymnaea stagnalis
CAGGAGTAAGCCACACTTTAAGGACTAAGCCATTGGACCAGGAGTAAGCCACACTTTAAGGACTAAGCCATTGGACCAGGAGTAAGCCACACTTTAAGGACTAAGCCATTGGACCAGGAGTAAGCCACACTTTAAGTAAGGACTAAAGACACACCGCCACAAATTGATAACAGAGTTAAATGTTTAAAGAAACGGGCGTAGCTTGTAGCTGCCCGTAGCTGATTTGTTCAAAGGGGCTAAATGAAAGTACCTAAGCGAAATAATCATTTAGATTAAATGCCGTGCAAGTGCTCAGTAATCCCTAATGTGCTCCCAGTGAGTGTGAGGCCTCTGCTTGCTCCTTACCTGGCAATTTATTTGAAGGCCGACTGAGACCGGAAGTATCCCGTATTCAGCACCTATAAAGCTCTGGGTAGGTTTTTAATTTGAACAAATTACCCCTTTTAAATCGGTCTTTAAAATTTCCCCTTAACAACCTTGAATGTTATTTGAAACTCGAACCAAAGCAATATTGTCGAGCTGAGCTAAGACCCATTGATAGAATTTGCCATGTGCTTGTGTGTATTCAATATTCAAACTTTGTTCAATCCAACACAGTTAGATCAACATTGGCCAAATAATGCCAGCGGTTGTCTTCCCCTATCCGGGCTCACCCTCGCTCTCCCCTCCGCCTGTCTGATTTTAGCACCCAGTCCAGTAGAAATTAATAAAATGCCCCCAATGCAAACTTTGGCCGACCTTGATGAGAATGTCCGGCTGGAAGAGGGTGTCCGAATCGGATTTGGTGCGCGAGAAAGATTGTCCTGGGCCAATGTTGACCTTGTGGGGGACAGTCCCTGGCACGGCACACGTGCCGCGTAGTGTTACCATCTTGTCTCTCACGGGGCCGAGTAGCAGGGTCGAGGTCATTGATGAGTTCATGAGATCGTGAAACACAAGAGCTGGATCTTCTGAAGATATTTAAGTTTGACGTACACGGGTGGGGGTGGGGGGAGGAGGGGGTGGCTTACTAAGTTCGTGCGTGAATTTCAAAGGGCAATTTATAAACCATAGTTACCTGACTCTCTAGCTTTAATCTCATGACACCCAATTACTCTTTGTCGTCCTAGCCAACCCTTCCAGGGTTTCTTTATAGCTGGGGGGGGGAGAGAGGGAGAAAGCCAAGTGCCCCCCCCCCCCGCCGTAAAAATATGTCCAAAAATAAATCAACTGCCCCTGCCCCCCCCCCCCCAAAAAACTCGGGGTTCCCCCCCCGGGGGGGGGGGCAAATTTCTGAAATAATCACTGCCCCCCCCAGGCCACCTGGGCTCATCCAGCTCTTACTCTCTTCTTTCTCTCCCATGGATGAAGATGTTCTTTAAATCTTACCTACTCTCCACTTTTTGTATCCCCTGGAACAGTGGTTCCCAAACGTTTAAGTTTGGCGGATTGGTGAACAATTTTCGAAATTTTACCAGGGACCGGTGCATGATTTATTTTTATACTTTTATTTCTATTTGAAAATAAATATTTATGCATGCGGACCGGTGAAGGTCCACGGACCGCCATTTGGGGACCACTGCCCTGGAATACTTTCATGGTGGGGGGAATGTCAGGTTACTTTAGATCAATTAGGTCAGGGCAGGACAGTTTTTAGGTCGCTGGGATCACTCGAAATTCCCCGCCTGTTTACGAGGCTCAAAAGTTTGAGAAGCTCTGCTGTGGCACACTCTTGATCTTACGTCTTGCTACTAAGTCGCTGCGGTTTGTTGGAGAGTGTGGGTCTTAAGTTGGTTTAGGAATCCCGCCGAGAGATAAGGCATCACAATGAGGCAGTATATCATGCGGTGTGCGGTACCATGCGATGTACTATATCGTACATTGTGTGTACGGAAATGTAACGGTGGTGGTGAGGGTACACAGTACACATGAATGGTGTATGGCTCGCTTCACTTTCGACACAGTGCACCGGAACTAGTTTACTTATGTGCACTACGAATCTATTGATCGATCAAGCCCAAGTTAGGGCCGGCGATTTTCACGAGGGGGGGGGGGGGCAATGACGGGGGATCAGTTCAAGGTCATTCCAAACTAGCCACAACGGTGGCTGCTTAAAGGTACACCCCTTTAAACGTACACCCCTTTAAACGTACAACCCTTTAAACATGAATGGTGTATGGCTCGCTTCACTTTCGACACAGTGCACCAGAACTAGTTTACTTATGTGCACTACGAATCTATTGATCGATCAAGCCCAAGTTAGGGCCGGCGATTTTCACGAGGGGGGGGGGCAATGACGGGTGATCAGTTCAAGGTCATTCCAAACTAGCCACAACGTGTGCTGCTTAAAGGTACATCCCTTTAAACGTACAGCCCTTTAAACGTACAACCCTTTAAACGTGCAGCCCTTTAAACGTACAACCCTTTAAACGTACAACCCTTTAAACGTACCACCGTTACGTAGACTGCACCACTTCCTAACTACATTATATGGATAATCAGTGTATCAGTTTAAATTGTTATAGTTGTAAAATTTTGTCTTGTTTAAAATAAGTATTTATTTATGTGCTGAAAATGAATGTGTACAGTGTAGAAAAAACCCCAAAAAAAACCATTTCCATTTATTTGGATCAATATAAGAATTTTATGTCATCTTATGTTATATAGATGCGTATAGCAATATGACTTATCCGAAATGATTGTAGGGTGTGGTCGTATAGCAATATGACGTATCCGAAATGTTTGCAGGGTGTGGTCGTGTAGCAATATGACGTATCCGAAATGTTTGCAGGGTGTGGTCGTGTAGCAATATGACGTATCCGAAATGTTTGCAGGGTGTGGTCGTATAGCAATATGACGTATCCGAAATGTTTGCAGGGTGTGGTCGTATAGCAATATGACGTATCCGAAATGTTTGCAGGGTGTGGTGCTGAGCGGAGTGGATATCTCGAACCTCACGACATCTTACACGTACAGCATAATGTGTAGTACGAGCATCTGAACAATTCAATCAAGGATCCTTTCTGAGTGTAACATGTTTAAATGTTCGCAAACTCGAAGCTGATGACCAAATTCCAGCCCTCTGCTATTGACAGAGTGTGGTTAAAATAAGTCTCCAAGTGGCGACACCATTTTGTCCACAGCGATGCAGATAAATGTATGTAAAAAAAAAAATGCAGTAGTGACGTCACACGTGCAAACTTCGCCCCCCTCCCCCCCCCCCCACAATACTAGATACGGTCAGCCCCATCAGGTGTGTAAGGGTAATCCAAACTAGTTGTTGCACACATGAACTGGCCGGCAGGTGAGCGGGAATCCTTATAAACGGATATTTTGTTGAATAATCAGCAGTTTGGCGTTTAAATATCGGAATTCTGAGTTTTTCTTTTCCTTTTAAATATGACATCGTCATTGTTTACATCATGTCGACGCCGTATAAACCAGGGGTTCTTAAACAGGGTTGCACGCACCCCTGGGATATAGCATGGGGTTGTGGTGGGGGGAGCAGTGCTAGCATTGGGGGAGGGGGGCGGGAAGAGCAAAACATCGGATTTATTTGCATTAAAAAAAATCAAGATCTGGGAGCGGGAAATGTTTTGAAATCCAGAGGGGGTGCGTCGCTGAAGAAAAGATTAAGAATCCCTGACCGAAAGATTACAATCTTCTCCACCCCTTCCCTTTTCACGATTTTGTTAGATACCGGCACTTTAAGAGATAGTTATGACGTAATGTACACGTTTCCCCTTTTCCTGGTCTTTAAATTAATTTTTGATGTTCAATTGGTTCTGTTTACCACTAGCATTATCCCCTGGGATTTGTGTACACCACAAGGTTTAAGTTGGTTGATGCGTTATTTTTGTAAGGCGATGACTTACTATATATAGAACAGGTGATGCATTGATCAAGTGCTGCAGATGCTGAAAATTTCAAGTTAAACCGACATGTTGCGTTCAATAACCCAGATTGGTGGTTAGTTGTTTCAAAGGGTCTGAGGTTGACGTGAACTCAATGTGGTAGGTAAGGGGGGTCGTACGCTGAGGTGAACCCAGTGTAGTCCATGTTACCCTGACCTCAGAATCGTCTGCCCTCAGGTTCTCTCCCCTGAGACCAGGCGAAAGTTATTTGCACATCATTGCGCCACTGTTTTTTTTTTTTTTTTTTTAAAAAAAAAAAAAAAAAAAAAAANTTTATCGACTCGCGACTTGCCCTTTGACTCGGTAAAAATTGTCTCTTTATCGACTCGCTATTTGACCCCGTACAAAATGCCCTTAATGGCTACAGCTTCTTGTCTACCACTAGTTAGTTCCCACCACGCCTCACTTCCCACCACGCCTCACTGCCCACCACGCCTCACTGCCCACCACGCCTCACTGCCCACCACGCCTCACTGCCCACCACGCCTCACTGCCCACCACGCCTAGTCTAGTGAGTTGGTTTTTAAAGAGTGCAAACTGCCTGAACAGCTACAACTTTTCCATTGTCAATTTAATCTCTCGTGTCACTGGACGCTTTCAACAAAAAAAAAAGAGGCATAAACACACACACACACACACAGCTTCTCTCAGCTTCTCTCTCACTTGCTGACACAGGTATACGCCTTTGTAAAACTATGCGATCGTGAGACTTGGTGCCGCTCCTCTCTCTCACTTGCTGACACAGGTATACGCCTTTGTAAAACTATGCGATCGTGAGACTTGGTGCCGCTCCTCTCTCTCACTTGCTGACACAGGTATACGCCTTTGTAAAACTATGCGATCGTGGGACTTGGTGCCGCTCCTCTCTCTCACTTGCTGACACAGGTATACGCCTTTGTAAAACTATGCGATCGTGAGACTTGGTGCCGCTCCTCTCTCTCACTTGCTGAAAATAGTGAGGGGGGGGGGAGACGCTGGACAGTAGGAATTGGGTGACCATGTGACGCCCGTGGTTCAGGGGGCCGTGGGTCGGACACGTTCAACCATTCTTACACCACCTTCGTTGAAAACATCTAGTATCTGGTTGAAATCGATATGCGTCGTCAGCAAGTTACAGGTGTAGTTCTCCATGTCAGCAAGGTACATCTGTATCTATCGCTCCATGTGAGCGATGTCCAGTTATAGCTATCCCTCCATGTCAGCAAGGTACATCTGTATCTATCGCTCCATGTGAGCGATGTCCAGTTAAAGCTATCCCTCCATGTCAGCAAGGTACATCTGTATCTATCGCTCCATGTGAGCGATGTCCAGTTATAGCTATCCCTCCATGTCAGGAGGTACAGTTGTATCTATCGCTCCATGTGAGCGATGTCCAGTTAAAGCTATCCCTCCATGTCAGCAAGGTACATCTGTATCTATCGCTCCATGTGAGCGATGTCCAGTTATAGCTCCATGTCAGAAAAGTATAGAAGTATTTATCCCTCCATGTCATCAAGGTACAGTTGTATCTATCCCTCCATGTCATCAAGGTACAGTTGTATCTATCCCTCCAAAATGTCCTGAAGATTGCCTTTGAAAAGTTGTCTCCACGTGTACAGAAGTTGGTTCAATGTGTACTATTTTTAAAATTCACCCTCTAGAGTAGTAAAAATGAAGTACGGGAAAAACCAAGCGTAGCGTGGAAACGCAACAGGAAATAACGCTAAGACACTCCCAAGCCCACGCACATGTGCGTTCATTCATGACGGAGCACTGTCCTTGGCCTTGACGAAATAAGTTTCCGTTTTTCCTGTTTCTTTTTCCGTCCCGTGTTTGCTTTGATTGGAGGGGGGGGGTTAGGGTTGATCATGTTAACCAAAATACATTTGTTTATGGTTGCAAGTCAACAATGGGAACGAGGTGGCGTAAAGGTGTAGGTCGCTAAGAGAAGCCGAGTAACTTACTTATAGGCTCAAATTAATGCATATGTTGTACAATGCCATTAGATATTTTAGATTTCCAATGCCTGAGTTCTGTAGTTTTTTACGTGTAACGTCTAGTGTGTAGGTACATCCGTTATTTGGGGTCGGATGTGACTCATGTTTCCACTTGACCTAGTTTTTTTAATTTGAGTGTGAGTTGAGGTGTGGTAATTTATATGTCTGTGTGCGCAACATCGCTTAGATATAATTATGACATTAACTAATACAACAAAACAGTGTTGGAGATTCGGTGCTTCATCATAGAAAAACCTGGGTTGTTAGAAAAATTGGGTTGTTAGAAAAAATTGGTTTGTTAGAAACACTTGGGTTATTAGAAAAAAACAGGCTTGTTAGAAACACTGGATTATTAGAAAAACCTGGGTTGTTTGAAACACTGGATTATTAGAAAAACCTGGCTTGTTAGAAACACTGGATTATTAGAAAAACCTGGGTTGTTAGAAACACTGGATTATTAGAAAAACCTGGCTTGCTAGAAACACTGGATTATTAGAAAAAACTTTTTGAAATGATTATAGTGTGAGCACTGAAGGAAAGTATAATGCATAGGTAAGTGGTGAAGCCTGGTCTATGGAGGATATAGTATTTCTGAGTGCATGTGCGTTTAGAGTTTAGCTAATAGCATGAACAAAACATTAATCTTTCTCTCTGTCGGCCCTACAGTTCTAATACAATAGTGTTGATATGTTTAGCAAATTTTACCAAAGCAATTTGAAATCTAAGCTAACACCCGTATTTTTTTCCCCCGAACGTGCAAGAAATCTCACAAACTGGACGCCCCTGGTCCACCTCGACCAGCCCACCTCCTGTGTTATCGCTGATCTCTTGCGTTAGTGGCGCTGTGTTCCAAAATCACACAGGCGCTTTATTAGGGACAAACTCAGCCTCCGGTGGGCCAGTCAAACAGGCTACCCCCTCCCCTCCCCTCACCCCCCACCCGCCTCAACCCCCTCCGGGATTTGATTATGCCGATCAATAACAGAGCGTTTTGTTGTTTTGTGGGGAGTCTCACATTACTTAGCCAGCAGCTGGGGAAAGGGGCATTTAGCGGAACCCTTGAAAATCAAACTATGCTATGGCCACTGGGGCGTAACACCGGGATATTATTTCATGGGGTAATTCATATAACGTTCTAGAACCTCTGATTTATTATTCTGTTCCAGAAATCACAATTCTTACCCCGGCCGTGTGGTGACGTGTTTGCATGGTACAACTCCCGCGTGGCGAGTCGCGTGCCCGGAGCTAGCCATGTTTCTCACTGACGTGGAGACCAGCAATCCATGCATACACGCCCTGTCTTGTGTTATCCTTGACTTACCTGACACCAGCCCTGTCATATGTAACACCTCCCTGCCTTCTGTCATCCCTCACTTACCTAACACCACCCCTGTCTTATGTTATCCTTAACTTACCTGACACCACCCCTGTCTTTATGTTATCTCTAACTTACCTGACACCACCCCTGTCTTATGTTATCCCCAACTTACCTGACACCACCCCTGTCTTTATGTTATCTCCAACTTACCTGACACCACCCCTGTCTTATGTTATCCCAAACTTACCTGACACCATCCCTGTCTTATGTTATCCCCAACTTACCTAACACCACCCCTGTCTTATGTTATCCCCAACTTACCTGACACCTCCCCTGTCTTTATGTTATCCCTAACTTACCTGACACCACCCCTGTCTTATGTTATCCCCAACTTACCTGACACCACCCCTGTCTTTATGTTATCCCTAACTTACCTGACGCCACGTCTGTCTTATGCTATCCATAACTTACCTGATGGGGAGAGAGAGCAAAGATTTACGATAACCAAGTTCCAGATAGCCGGTAGCTTGGCGTTACCATGACGTCAGGACGCCATTAAATTATCGCCGACACAAGGTTATCTCAATGATCTGAACCAGTGGTTCTTAAACTCTCAGACACGACCCTTATCTTGTGTTAAACTACCTTTAAGAAAAAAGTCCTTATTTAAAAGACTGAAATTGATATGAAGAGTGTCTGTTATATACCCATAATTTGATTTAGACATCCCCCGGCATTCCTTGTATCACATGATAAATTAGTTGTGACCTAATGACCCTTGAGTGTTCTTCTGTCTTAACACGGATATTAACATAGCATCAAAAAAAAAAAAAAAAGATTTCCTCGTTGCTCTTTTGACCCCATTTCTAATTGAGGTGGATATAGGAAAACCTATGTTTGCACCATGAAGACCAGAGGCTGAGAGTCACTGATCTAGACATCTCCACCCGGCGCACTGATACAGCGGAACGCGGATGTTGGGGTGTAGATAAGTGGTGACATTCACCTGCACCTGTCATCAGGTCGTTCATAAATTGACGTGTCTGGTAAAGATCAACTGATGTCGCCTGTGGAAGGGAATCAATTCAAGCATGTCCTCCTGGACAGTCAAATACGTGATCACGTAACAGTCAAACGTACATTATGACGTGGCAGTAAAACGCACATTTACATTCCGTCAAAAGTCATTCGTAAAATAAAATGTAAAAAATGAAGTCATTTTGTTTCCCCCATCATCCAAACAGGGACTTTTAATAGCATCTCTAAATTTATTTTGCTATTTTAAAAAAAAATAAAAAAAAGATCACCTTTCCGACATTTTAACGAAATAAACAATGAAGCCGAGAGATTTATTGGCATCTTGCCACAATACTAATATAACATATATTATCACAGTACTTTAACAAAAGAAATATACGTTATTTGCGTTGTACACATAGAACTGATTGGCGATGTACACATGTAGTCAACACAGCTAAAAGAACTATTTGACCTATTAAAAAAAAAAAGATTTTTAATACAAACTATTTCTAAAATTAATCTATTTATCTCGTTTGGTTTTTGAAACACGGCAGGAAACGGAGCTTAAAGTGACTCCACACAAGCCTTCAACAATGGGAAATTCGGAAAAATGAGCTTAAAGCGCCTTTACGAAGCCCCTTAATAATGGGAAAATAGGTGTGGGGGGGGTATAAATTGACTTCACGCAAACCCGTGAAGACAATATTAAGATTGACCAGTGAAATCGATTTATATCAATTACCTATGCACTGAATACCATTTCAATAGTTCATGTTTAGATTTGTGAATTGACACCCTAGCAGACACAAGTTATCCATTACAGCTGTAGAGGCTGACGTCACTACCATACTCTTTGTATGTTCAGCCTGAGTAGGAGTTTGATAAACGGGCGTTTGATGAAGAACATGGTCTCAGTCAGCCATAATGAGACACATGACATGGCCGCCCTTGTCTTATGTGTATAAATGTTATTAATTGTTAAATCTCAGTCAGTGTGTCCAGTAGATACTGTGTCTTACCTGATTCTCACAGTGTGTCCAGTAGATACTGTGTCTTACGTGACTCTCACATTGTGTCTAGTAGATACTGTGTCTTACGTGCGACTTTCACAGTGTGTCCAATAGATACTGTGTGTTACGTGACTGTCACAGTGTGTCCAGTAGACACTGTCTTACGTGTGACTCTCACAGTGTGTCCAGTAGATACTGTGTCTTACGTGACTGTCACAGTGTGTCCAGTGGATACTGTGGCTTACGTGTGACTCTCTCAGAGTGTCCAATAGATACTGTGTCTTACGTGACTGTCACAGTGTGTCCAGTAGATACTGTGTCTTACGTTACTCTCAAAGTGTGTCCAGTAGATACTGTGTCTTACGTGACTCTCACATTGTGTTCCCGAGATACTGTGTCTTACGTGACTCTGACAGTGTGTCCAGTAGATACTGTGTCTTACGTGACTCTCACATTTTGTCCAGTAGATAATGTATTTTACGTGCGCCTCTCACAGTTTGTCCAGTAGATACTGTGTCTAACGTGTGACTCTCACATTGTGTCCAGTAGATACTGTGACTTACGTGACTCTCACAGTGTCCAGTAGATACTGTGTCTTACATGCGACTCTCACAGTGTGTCGAGTAGATACTGTGTCTTACGTGACTCTCACAGTGTGTCCAGTAGATACTGTGTCTTACGGGACTCTCACAGTGTGTCCAGTATATACTGTGTCTTACGTGACTCTCACATTGTGTCCAGTTGATACTGTATCTTACGTGCGGCTCTCACAGTGTGTCCAGTAGATACTGTGTCTAACGTGTGACTCTCACATTTTGTCCAGTAGATACTGTGTCTTACGTGACTCTCACAGTGTGTCGAGTAGATACTGTGTCTTACGTGACTCTCACAGTGTGTCGAGTAGATTTTGTGTCTTACGTGACACTCACAGTGTGTCCAGTAGATAATGTGTCTTACGTGACTCTCACAGTGTGTCGAGTAGATACTGTGTCTTACGTGACACTCACAGTGTGTCCAGTAGATAATGTGTCTTACGTGACACTCACAGTGTGTCCAGTAGATAATGTGTCTTACGTGACTCCCACAGTGTGTCCAGTAGATACTGTGTCTTACGTGCAGTGTGTTCAGTAGACAATGCGACTTACTCGTGACTCACACACCTTAATCTCATCTCGTTATAGACCTGGGGATGGGGTAGGATTAATTAGGTTTAATAGGATTAACATAAAACATTGTCCATGCAAATGTCTGTAATACATTGTGTTCATTTCGTTATTCGTTAGTACTAAGGTAGCATGTGGTGATTGAACAATTACTCTCAACTCTCACCCTATGTTTCACTAATACTCATACACACACACACACACATACACACTTGTGCACATTTATGAGAATATTTTCCATTTATGTCATCCCTTTTTCCCCTGCCTGTCTTTTGACTTTCAGTGGACCTTTAGCATGCCTGCTACCCTCCGCCTGTCTTTTGACTTTCAGTGGACCTTTAGCATGCCTGCTACCCTCCGCCTGTCTTTTGACTTTCAGTGGACCTTTAGCATGCCTGCTACCCTCCGCCTGTCTTTTGACTTTCAATGGACCTTTAGCATGCCTGCTACCCTCCGCCTGTCTTTTGACTTTCAGTGGACCTTTAGCATGCCTGCTACCCTCCGCCTGTCTTTTGACTTTCAGTGGACCTCTCCCGGTCTGGCGTTTTCTTTTTCCCCAGACATTTCTACAGGTGGTAGCCATATAATTTACAAACCATAGTAAAGTAGTCCTCACTGGACAATTTCCTTCTCCTGTCATGTAGTCCTCACGACATGTTACTACATGCACATTACCAAATATGGGTGCACGTTGATAAATCTGGATTCCATTTAAGGTGTTATCTGTTACTGTTGTAACATAACAGGTAACCAGAACTCAATAATGACGTCCGGCATTCTATGACATTTCCCGGCGAATTAAATGTTACAGAGAGTCCACCTTGTTTCAAACATTATTTGGTTCCCAACACCTGCCAAGTAAGGTATTCGGCTACAAGTTTCTCCTAGCAGCGCTGTCTTCTTTAATAAAGTATACTTATTTGACTTAAGCCGACCAACATTAGTCAATAGTGCATGTAGTTCCCACCTGAAATCGTGTGGTTTCCTTGCGTGTCAACTCAACCTTAACTTTCGCTGTGTTATCAACATTGTGTGACAACTCAACCTTAGTGTCGCTGTTTATCAACCTTGTGTGACAACTCAACCTTAACTTTCGCTGTGTTATCAACCTTGTGTGACAACTCAACCTTAACTTTCGCTGTGTTATCAACCTTGTGAGACAACTCAACCTTACCTTTCGATGTATTATCAACCTTGTGTGACAACTCAACCTTAACTTTCGCTGTGTTATCAACCTTGTGTGACAACTCAACCTTAACTTTCGCTGTGTTATCAACCTTGTGTGACAACTCAAACCTTAGTGTCACTGTGTTATCAACCTTGTGTGACAACTCAACCTTAACTTTCGCTGTGTTATCAACCTTGTGTGACAACTCAACCTTAACATTCGCTGTGTTATCAACCTTGTGTGACAACAACTCAACCATCTTATCGTTGTGGTATCAGCTCCGGGGTCATCTGGTAGCCGGTGTGCACCAAACCTCTGAGCTATTTCTGGACGTCGAGTGGCATAATTAATCCTTGGGCCCTTATCAAATATTGGATTTCTAATGTCCTGGTGGAGTTTCAATACAGTGACAGCGGTAGGACTGTTGGGTATATATTATATGTCATATATAAAAAAAAAAATTGTCAATAATAAGTAATATTTTAAATGTAATAGTTATACAACTTTAATAGAAAAAAACAACTACATATCACAATTACCCCACTTTCCACATATTACTCCACTTCTCACAATTACCCCACTTCCGACAGATTACCCAACTCCGCATATATTACCCTACTTCCCACATATTACCCGCCTCCCACATACTACCACACATTCTCCATTTTACTCCACTGCCCACATTTAAACACACTTCCACTTATTACCACACATCCTACATACAATCACACTGCCTACATATTACCACACCGCCTACATATTACCACACTGCCTACCATTTTCACATTTGCACATTGCCTTCTGCTAGTTTGTCTAAATCAGGGGTTCTAAACTTTATGCAGCGCAGCACCCGTCTCGATTTCCAAACACCCGCCCACCCCCGCAATGAAAAGTAAGGGTTGTTTCCCTTCTTTAATGGATAATACACATAAGTGCAAATAATGCACAAACAATGTTCACCATAAAATCATTTGTTGCTTATGATCAAGTTGCGAAAAAAACTGATTTTGTGTGTGTGGAAGGCAGCAACAACTAGCAATGACAGCAACAACTAGCAATGACAGAAACAACTAGCAATGACAGCAACAACTAGCAATGACAGCAACAAGTAGCAATGGCAGCAACAACTAGCTATGACAGCAACAACTAGCTATGATAGCAACAACTAGCTATGACAGCAACAACTCGCTATGACAGCAACAACTCGCTATGACAGAAACAACTAGCAATCACAGCAACAACTAGCAATGACAGCAACAACTAGCTATGACAGAAAAAACTAACTGACAGCAAAAACTAACAATGACAGCAACAACTAGCAATGACAGCAACAGCTAGCGCAGCAACAACTAGCTGTGACAGCAAAAACTAACTATGACAACAACAACTAGCAATGACAGCAACAACTAGCAATGACAGAAACAACTAGCAATGACAGCAACAACTAGCAATCACAGAAACAACTAGCAATGACAGCAACAACTAGCAATGACAGCAACATTTAGGTATGACAGCAACATCTAGCAATGACAGCAACAGCTAGCAATGACGGCAACAATTAGTTCTGACAGCAACAACTAGCAATGACAGCAACCGCTAGCAATGACAGCAACATCTAGCAATGACAGCAACATCTAGCAATGCTTCAATAGTGTATACGTCTTCCTGCACCCCATTGCACTGCTTCCTATATCCCCAGAAAATGAAGGAACCCCTGTCATAGAACTTACTCCATTATTTATTGGCAGCTCACCAACATTTATTCGATTGGCTTACCGCGCTTTTCTCACCTAAGAAAAAACCGTCCAAAGTCCTTGACATTCGCCGTATAAGGTGTAGCGCCTGTTTACCATTCCAGTGGTATTTTAAATTTATCTCCCCTTTCAGCAGATTCTATTGTTGTCTTTTTTTATTAGTCGTCGGAGTAATGTCAGTGTGTGTTGTGGAGACGCGGGTAGAAAAGGTGGGGGTTTGGGGGGGGGGGTCATTTGTCATTACAAACTGTTGCACACAGCTGGGACAAGTGTACACGTTGTACAAAGTAAACTACACAGCGGTTCCAACTATCTCATTCAGGACCCACGTGATCTATTAGAGTCTTAGAGGATATAGAGCATATTTAAAATATTTCATTACATAATAAACAGTTATCAGTCGTGTATGTCTTTTATAAAATTGTTTATGTTATTATACTTTGATATTGTTGCAAAGTACCGTGTAGTCTTCCGTCCACTGATGCGCCCTACACCACTGTCTCCCTTGTCAATCAAACGATCAAATGCTGTGATTATTTCAAGAATAAAGTAGACCTGTAAATTTTCATTTTTTTTTTTTTTACTTTTTGAAACTCATTGTTCGATCGAGGTTAAAACTCATGTCGTTCTATTCTTAGGTTGGGGGTTCAATTCCCAGCCTAAGCCAGACAATTAAAATATTTTTTTTTTAATTGCCCTCCCCACAATACTCTAAGTGAGAAAAAAATTCCCCCCCCCCCCCCCCGTAGACGCCCCGGTCATATGACTCCCTTGCATTGACACCTTCCACCCTATTGTCTCCCTTGCATTGACACCTTCCACCCTATTGACTCCCTTGCATTGACACCTTCCACCCTATTGTCTCCCTTGCATTGATACTGTCTATTCTATGGTCTCTCTTGCAAGGATGCACTCTATCCTATTGTCTCCCTTGCAATGATACCCTCTACCCTATTTTCTCCCTTGCATTGATGCTTTCTACCCCAGTTGTCTCCCTTTCATTGATGCATTTGAGCGTCTTGTCCCTCTTTCACTGATACCCTGTTTTCTCCCCTTGCATTGATGCACTCAAGCCTATTGAGTTGTCTCCCTTGCATTGATGCATTCTACCCAGTTGTCTCCGTGTGGCTGGATCTCTGCGCCATTTTGTTTGTCAAATGCTGACGTACACAACAAAGAGATAATCCCCAAACGTAGCGGCCATCCCCAAGATACCATGTACCCTAAGCTAAAAGACCGAAGTGTTTCAAGTGCCCTCATGTCCACTTCACTTAGTACGAAACTGTATTTCTACTCGCCCCATTGAGACTTCTTCTTGTTGAAGGTCTGATGCACTTGTAACATTTTTGTAGTGACGATATTTAACAGACAATGTTGGGGGGGGGGGCTGAGAATACGGATTCCGCCCTGGGTGTTTAGATGAAGGGGGTACCACCAGGGGGAGTTACCCATTGAGACTTCTTCTTGTTGAAGGTCTGATGCACTTGTAACATTTTTGTAGTGACGATATTTAACAGACAATGTTGGGGGGGGGGGGCTGAGAATACGGATTCCGCCCTGGGTGTTTAGATGAAGGGGGTACCACCAGGGGGAGTTCGTGTGCTCATACAACCTGCATGAATATAAGTTGTCACATATTTTAGTTGCGCCCTGTCATTTTGGAAACGTAGTCCAGCACGCCATTTCAGTTTATAAAGCCTGCCACTCTCCATATTTATCGAGGAGAATCAACATTAAATTATTCATGTATTTTTTCTACCCAACAGCCAGTCTCTATCTCTAGATATTCACCTTTATCAGTCTATCTCTGTGTTTTCATAATTGTTTGGCCATCGCTATTTTTATCTGCATATGTCTAAAAATGTATATCTGTCTGTGGTTACCTCAATATGCCTATTTCTGACTGAGTATCTCTCTACGTTTATCGCTATGTCTGTCTCTGACTGACGATATCTATCTACGTTTATCGCTATGTCTGTCTCTGACTGACCATATATGTCTACGTTTATCGCTGTGTCTGTCTCTGACTGACCATATATGTCTACGTTTATCGCTGTGTCTGTCTCTGACTGACCATATATGTCTACGTTTATCGCTGTGTCTGTCTCTGACTGACCATATCTGTCTACGCTTATCGCTATGTCTGTCTCTGACGGACCATATCTGTCTACTTTAATCGCTATGCCTGTCTCTGACTATATCTGTCTACGTTTATCGCTGTGTCTGTCTCTGACTATATCTGTCTACGTTTATCGCTGTGTCTGCGTCTGCCTTTTGACTTCTGTGACCAGATCCAACAAATTCTCTCCTTACATAACATTGTTAAGTTCTCTTAAATAGAGTCACTCGGGTTTTATCTTGTCATTTAACCCCCCCCCAACTTTTTTCCGAAAAAAACAACTTCAATAATACAACCACTTTATACCACTTAAGATCGTATGCCACTGGTTCTCAATCTCTGAACAATAGCTCGCAGGCCTGTGCTAAACTAACATTCACTGGTTTTCCCTATGTCCAGACTCACTGTTGTGCAGATGTCATTGGGAATTACCAGAACACGAATTATTTGTGCGTGTGTTTTTCTTTTTTTGAGACCCGCTGCCATATCCCAAACAGTGATTGGACAGAAACCTGGTACCAGCAAAGATTTATCTTTGGCAGAGAGGGTCCATGGCGCAGGAGCGAGCACCACCGTCGTGTAAGATATTGCGACCCGGAAATACTACAAACGTGTCTCGTGCCAGTCCTTTTTTTCTTTAAAAAATTGATTCACAGACATACTGCCATTCAGTTTGTGCATTCAAGCAAGCGAATGCTTATGGTATCATTTCCTGGTAGAGATTTGACTTAAATAACACATTCGTAATGGAACATTCTAGGAATATTTCTCAAGTGTAGAAAGTGAATGTGCCAGAATAGCAACAGCATCGATCAGGTAAAACATCTGACAAATATCTCCTTTTATGGTAGAGGGTTGTTGTATGGCTGAAGGAGGGCTCCCAAACACTGTGTGTATCACTGGGCCACGTTGTGGTGAAACAGCAGTTTTTCCAAAATGTGTGTTTCTAAGGGATCGTTTGGGGCATAACGGCTGTTGCTGAAGCCTGCGATTCAAAGGGTCATTTAGAACAGGCGTGCTGAATAAAGGCAGCCAAAGACCACCGGGTCTCGAGATGGAGATCTTTGTAGTAGAGGCCTCGTGGAGAGGGCTCTATTGGACAGCGAATATGAAAACTCATTAAAGAAGTTATATTTGATACACAATAATCATAATGTCTTATTATTTCATACAATACTCACACTGTCCTGTTATTTCATACAATAATCATACTGTCATATTATTTCATACAATAATCATAATAATGTAATGTTGTCCAACTGCTTATGCCGGAATATTGATTTGATTTGCGTCCCCTCCACCCTCCTCCCCCAACTGTGACACCCTCCACCCCGGCCCCCCCCCCCCCCCCCCCCCCCCCCCCCGGCCTCGCTCCACCCCAACAGCGTTGAATCATAATGATGACGTGACATGACTAACATCTCCATCAAGTGCTGTCTCTAGTGTACAATGAAGTTTTTGAAAAGCGTGCGCCAAACACTTGATTGGAGTAGACAAACAGTGACGTCATGCTGGAATGTGTGAATATTGACACTTGGTTTGTGTTTGAAATGATTGAATTGCACATTGTGTGCGCCTGCTGACGTTTTGGTGACAGTGTGTTGAATGAACCAGTGCGTATTGCGTTTTGTCTAGCTGCACGTGCACAGTAGATTGGATAAGTCAGATCTCTAGCTTGTGTCAAGTGGTGCACAAATTGGAACGTTGTCCAGGGCTTAATGTCAGGGAGTGTTGGAAATTGGCCAGAGCTAGGAATGTCGTGTCTAATTATGCACATCATCTAGAAAAATTTAGACTCCAGAACCTGTATCCTTGTTACAACTAAAGGAATTAACAAGCGCAAGCCCTTCTGAAAACGGAAGTCATAGAACAATCCCTCCAATAAGGTGTGTTAAATCAGCGTTTTAGGGTATGGCGTGTTAGATAGACAGGTATTCTTGAATAATGTTTTTTTTTTCAGAGCGTGATGGGTGAGGTAGATAAGGTGTGTTAGACAGATAAGTTATGTTAGAGTTAAGAGTGTTGTTTGTTTTAGAGCCTAGGTCTTTTGGGCAGATATGTGTTTTAGAGATTAAGTCGCCAGACGGATGAGGTATTTTAGGTAATCAGGTGTAGATTAATAATAAAGGTTTTAGAGCGTAAGGTGTGTTAGTTTGTGTGTTAGGCAGTAATGTCTTTTTAGCGATTAAGGCTTGTTGTTTGATGGGTAATATATTTTAGTCATAATAAAGTAAGGCAGGACGCTAGTTTTGCTAGGCAGTGAGGTGTGTTTAGAGAGTCAATGTGTTTGGCCGTACGGTTGGTTATAAAGTACAATGTGTTCGATGTGGGATTACTTCCTTATTTCCAGCTGAACGGAAACTCAACGTACCGTAACCGTTGCTTTTTTGCTTGGCGCACTTGGGGTTTGAAACAACCTAAAGTTGACCTTAAACCCCCCCCCCCCTTACCACTTACTTTCCATAACACATTCCATTGTAGATGTCTGACGCTAGTGAAAGTAAGCCGTCATAAAGATCAATAATGGCTGCGCATGTCGTATTTCATCAGTTACATTAGGCATGCTGGTCGTTTATTTTTGTGGTCATCAACAACTCAACATTCGATACCAGAAGACATCAATTTAATACATGCCCATAACTCAACATTCGATACCAGCAGACATCATTCCAATGCACGTCCATAACTCAACATTCGATACCAGCAGACATCATTCCAATACACGCCCATAACTCAACATTCGATACCAGCAGACATCATTCCAATACACGCCCATAACTCAACATTCGATACCAGCAGACATCATTCCAATACACGCCCGTAACTCAACATTCGATACCAGCAGACATCATTCCAATACACGCCCGTAACTCAACATTCGATACCAGCAGACATCATTCCAATACACGCCCGTAACTCAACATTCGATACCAGCAGACATCATTCCAATACACGCCCGTAACTCAACATTCGATACCAGCAGACATCATTCCAATACACGCCCGTAACTCAACATTCGATACCAGCAGACATCATTCCAATACACGCCCGTAACTCAACATTCGATACCAGCAGACATCATTCCAATACACGCCCGTAACTCAACATTCGATACCAGCAGACATCATTCCAATACACGCCCGTAACTCAACATTCGATACCAGCAGACATCATTCCAATACACGCCCGTAACTCAACATTCGATACCAGCAGACATCATTCCAATGCATGCTCATAACTCAACATTCGATACCAGCAGACATCATTCCAATACACGTCCGTAACTCAACATTCGATACCAGCAGACATCATTCCAATACACGCCCGTAACTCAACATTCGATACCAGCAGACATCATTCCAATACACGTCCATAACTCAACATTCGATACCAGCAGACATCATTCCAGTACGCCATACTGCTGTCTGCTAAATCGTCTTTTATGTGGCTAAACGTGTTCTCAGAAATCATCTTAAATTAAAATTAAAAAAAACATGCCGTCCACCATCTCTAGCCATTCACCTCTTCCTCTTTCTAATCACGACCCAAAAGTCTGACACAGCAATCTAATCTAGGTTTTTAAAAATACTTTAAAAAAAAAAAATTGTATTGCTCTGTTCGTTTTCCTTGAGTCAACTCAACGCCCCGCCCCCTTACCTCACCAGTCGCATGTTTTATACGTACTCGTAAAGCCACCCGTAGGGGGGTCGTATATCCACCTGTGTATGTACTTGAAAAGCCACCTCTTAATGCACTCGTAAAGTCACACGTAGATGTACCTCTATATCTACCCGTGAAGCCATCTGTATAACGTGGACTTAAAAAGCCACCTCTTTATGTATTTAAAAATTCACCTCTTTTGTACTTGAAAATCCACCCCTAAATGTACCCGTAAATCCACCTGCAGATGTACGGGAAAAAACCCACCTCTTTATGTACTGGAAAAGCCACTTCTTTTTTTTTACCCGTAAATCCACCTGCAGATGTACGGGAAAAAACCCACCTCTTTATGTACTGGAAAAGCCACTTCTTTTTTTTTACCCGTAAATCCACCTGCAGATGTACGGGAAAAAACCCACCTCTTTATGTACTGGAAAAGCCACTTCTTTTTTTTTACCCGTAAATCCACCTGCAGATGTACGGGAAAAAACCCACCTCTTTATGTACTGGAAAAGCCACTTCTTTTTTTTTAACCCGCAAAGCCATCTGCAGATGTACGTAAAAAACCCACCTCTTTATGTACTAGAAAAGCCACTTCTTTTTTTTTTACCCGTAAAGCCACCTGTAGATGTATTTTTGTAAAGTCACCCTGCTTTTATCAAACGTTTAAGTTTGAGATACCTGACTTCTGCCAGTGGCTACAACCGTGATAGCACCCTGAGGTTTTTCTGACGTCAATCCAGACGAGATAAGACCTCGTGGTGTGTTGGCATTTGTGTCGGTGTGTCTGTGGATTGGTGTGTTTAGGTATGTGGGACGGTGTGGCGGTAAGCGTGTAGTGCATGTTTGTGTGTGTGTTAAACTATTAAAGTTCCATTAGTTTTTCCCGAAGTAATTTTAACATGGTGTATGTGACGAGGAGGGGGGGGTGGGGGACTCCAACACAAGACATCTCTTAGGGTTTAATATGGCGGCAGTTATGGCAACACTTCCTACTTCGTCCGTCCAGCTTAGTAAACCGATGATAAGTCCAATGTCTGACATGTTAACTGCTTTGATAATTGTTTTTACTTTGACAGAAGTATCTCTGTTTGATTAATGTTTGTGGATCTGTTTATCCAGACTCCACTTATTCGGGAGGTCCGAAAACCCATGTAAACTATAACGTGGCGACACATTTCAGCCTATAACGTGGCGACACATTTCAACCTATAACGTAGCGACAGATTTCAACCTATAACGTAGCGACACATTTCAACCTATAACGTAGTCACACATTTCAACCCATAACGTGGCGACACATTTCAACCCTATAACGTGGCGACATATTTCAACCCCATAACGTGGCGACACATTTCAACCCTATAACGTGAAGACACATTTCAACCTATAACGTGGCGACACATTTCAACCCTATAACGTGGTGACACATTTCAACCTATAACGTGGCGACAAATTTCAACTTATAACGTGTTGACACATTTCAACCTATAACGTGGCGACACATTTCAGCCTATAACGTGGCGACACATTTCAACCTATAACGTAGCGACACACTTCAACCTATAACGTAGCGACACATTTCAACCTATAACGTGGTGACACATTTCAACCTATAATCTTAGCGACACATTCCAACCTATAACGGGGCGACACATTTCAACCTATAACGTGGCGACACATTTCAACCTATAACGTTTTGACGGGATTTACCCATACCACACTGTGTCGCTAAAATACTTAACGAGTCTAGAAGCAGTTAAAAGAGATGTGGTTAGAATAACAATTTGAAATTACACACAGTAAGTTTGTTTCTCAAAATTAAATCAAATAATATGTCTAACACCAATGTTATAAAAGTATTTGGACAGAAATTTATTAATTTTTTAAAAATGTTAATGTTTTATTTTTCCTTTTTCCGTTTGATATTCAGCCGATAGAGGTCGTTGGGCGAGTAGTACAGTTTTTAAAATTAGACTTTAGGCGCCCTACCATGTTGTATAAATCAAGTCCAAAAATACATTAATCTTGTCTCATCAATGTCTAACAAACCGAAGTCAGACTGTTGTTTAAGTCCATATACACGTTGTTGTTGTTTCATGCGTTATCAGCAGATGTTGACTAGATCAGGATTAGTCGTATGTTAGTCATACTGCAAGGATTAGTCGTATGTCACGCATCAGTCGTATGTCAAGAATTAACACGTTTGTCAAAGGATAAGCGCCGCGTAAGGGACTAGCGATGTGTCTGGGGCTAGTCCTGTGTCAGGGCTACGTGCAGTGTCAGGGCTACGTGCAGTGTCAGGGCTACGTGCAGTGTCAGGGCTTTTTCTGTACCGTAGGTCAGGGCTGTCACATACCAGCGTCAGGGCTGTCAAATACCAGCGTCAGGGCAGTCAAATACCAGCGTCAGGGCTGTCAAATACCAGCGTCAGGGCTGTCAAATACCAGCGTCAGGGCTGTCATATACCAGCGTCTTACCAGGAAGGTTCTCATTCGGGTATTTAAAAAAAATCATGTCCACCCCCCCCCAACCGAAAAAAAGAAAGAAAAAAAAAAAAGACAATCTAAATTGTATGTCAAAATCGGGTTTTAAAAAACTTTTGGTTGTAATAAATACACACGTGACATGATTATGTGTGTGCATGTTTCGATTTATTGTAGTCTGTCTTTGTGTTCGTATGGTTCTTTGTGTCTACATGCCCCTGTGTGTGTGTTCGTATGCTTCTTTGTGTCTACATGCCCCTGTGTGTGTTTTTGCAATGGATTTTATTGTGTTGGTTTGTTTGCGTGTGCACTTGTGTAGGAGATTTAGGGAGGTTATCAACCGGGGATGTTGGAGTGGTCTAATCGGTGGTTCTCAAACTACGGTTGTAATGAGACTAACAACTTTATCCCCCCCCCCCCACAGACAAGTCCATAAACAGTTTTCCCAACGAACGAGATAACGAGTTCTTTGGCTGTCAGGTGGTGAGTCAAGGGGCATCTGAGAAGGCCCGTCAATTCTTGCTCTGGTGGCCTCTTTTGCCTTAATAAAGGCCACGCATGAGGTTAGAATGACCGCCAAGAGAATAATGAAAACACTGGTGTGATGAAGACCTGGGGCTTCATTAGGTGACATCTATCCAACCATCCATCCATCCCTTTGGCGCTACAGCCATGTAGGGCTGTGGCCTGTCTCACTACTTCCTTCCACTCAGACCATCCATCCCCATGGCGCTACAGCCCATGTAGGGCTTTGGCCTGCCTCACTGCTCCCTTCCACTCAGACCTAACTAATGCTTTTCTTTTCCATGCTTGGATTCCCAGCTGTTGTAGATCTTTTTCCACATCATCCATCCAATTAAGCCTAGGTTTGAGCCGTTTTCCTCTGGGGTATTGGTGATACACCCTCTTCACCCCCATGTCATTAGCCATTCTCTCTAAGTGTCCTGCCCAGTGTATCCTATCCTTTTTTAAAAAAATTTTTTTATTTCTACTACTATCATGGAATCCTGATATAGACCGAACAATTCCTGGTGCAATCGTATTCTCGATCCATATGTTTTCCTGAGAACTTTAGGTGACATCGGAATGTTGAGACTCCATATGTGACAGGAGAATGTTTAGTACTTAAAGGTGAAGAAAGGAGTTTGACATTGCAACGTTCGCAAAACTATAGCCCAAAGTTACAGGTGTGTTCAACGGCAAAGGCTCATTTCACAGGTAAACTCCAGACGGTGTCTGGTGTTCCTTGTGCTCTTGCATGAGCCCCATTTCAATATTTATGGCCTACAAAAATTGTTGTCTGGATCCAATAAAAATAATTTTGTAATTATAAAACTGCCCATGATATTATCGGTTTGATGTATATGTCCATTGAGTTACTGGACTTGATCATCAGGTGTATAGGGTCCTTCCTGCCACTACCGCACATTTATTCCATGCGTCACTTCACTATTACCACACCCAGCTATTCCCTGCACCACCCATCCACTCTTCATCATCCACCCTCCGTCACCCATCCACCCCCATCACCCATCCACCCCCATCACCCATCCACCCTCCATCACCTATCCCATCCCTCCCACACACACCGCAGCACTCATCCCTCCCCTCCACCACACATCCCTCCACTTCTCCACTAATCTTTTCCTGCAACACACATCGCTCTCCTTCCCATCCCTCTTCCCCCCCCCCCAACCTACCCCATTCCATATATACACACACGACAAAGTATGTACAATCAAACATCTTTGGAATGAGGGCATTGTGAACAAAACATAATATTTCCTGCAACACACATCGCTCTCCTTCCCATCCCTCTTCCCCCCCCCCAACCTACCCCATTCCATATATACACACACGACAAAGTATGTACAATCAAACATCTTTGGAATGAGGGCATTGTGAACAAAACATAATCAATTAAATGAATGTTAAAGATGGTTTATGAATTGATATGAAATAAAATTTGGAGCTTAGAAGAACGCCGCGCTTATAAATAACTTGATAATGAACGTCCGAGAGGAGGATTTACTATCCTATTTTAATCCCTCTTTAATCTCTCGGCAGATTTCGAGAAGATTCTCCGAGTTTCCCCACAATGCAATGTTCTTCTTCTTTTTTTTAAACAAAAAGCCCTGGGATTAAAAGGGTGTGTTGATGTGGCCCCTAAGATTAGCGGGGTAAGACCGGGGCTTCAATCTTCACGCAATATGCCTGCGGCTGACAGTTTTAACTGTCAGTAGTAGCTGTGAGGACGTAGGACATTGCTGCGTGTGGTTAAAAAGCACTCGCTTGGCACTGATCGCGTAATGAAACAGCCTCCGAGGACCGCATACAGCCCGCGGGCCGCTAGTCGTGTATCTTTATTGCTACTAGCTATCGACATAGTTTATAAGGGTAGAAATGCCATAGACCTTTTTTTTTTTTTAAGACAAGAACTGTCAGTGGACAAGAAAATGGTCGGTTTAAAGCCGTTTCTATACACTCTTACATATAATTCAGGCGCACAATAGTTGAAAGCAAGAAGTTATCGCCGATTTATGAATTTATTACAATGTCAAACAATGAGTACTCGGAAACTGCACACACGGCCACTACATACACACGACATACACACTGCATAGATAGCCACTACATACGCCCACTCACTACACGGCCACTGCCTACACAGCCACTGCCTACGTCCACTTCCTACACAACCACTGCCTACGCCCACTTCTACACGGTCACTGCCTACACGGCCACAACCTACATAGCCACTGCCTACGCCCACTTCCTACACAGCCACTGCCTACGCCCACTTCCTACACAGCCACTGCCTACGCCCACTGCCTACACGGACACTGTCTACGGCCTCTGCCTACTCCCACTGCCTAAACGGCCACTGCCTACTCCCATTTCCCACTTGGCCACTGCCTACTCCCACTGCTTACACGCCACTGCATACATGGCCACTGCCTACTCCCACTGCCTACAAGGCCATTGCCTACGCGCCATTGCCTACGCGCCATTGTCTACGCGCCATTGCCTACGCGCCATTGCCTACACGCCATTGCCTACGCGCCATTGCCTACGCGCCATTGCCTACGCGCCAGTGCCTACACGGCCAGTGCCTACACGGCCAGTGCCTACACGGCCAGTGCCTACACGGCCAGTGCCTACACGGCCAGTGCCTACACGGCCAGTGCCTACACGGCCAGTGCCTACGCGCCACTGCCTACATGGCCACTGCCTACACATTAACAACGAATACAAGTGAAGTGTCCTAAACACCAACAACCTTAAGTAACACTGTGTGAAATATTTGATAGTCATTTTAAAGTCTTTGAAGGCTGTGGAAGATAAGTAATGAGAGCAACAAGACAAGACATGTTTAGGCTTGGAGAAAAAAAAACTCACTTGCGGAAGATGTTAGGAGGGGGGTGGAATTCAAGACAATACACATGAAATACCCCCCCCCAACCTGTAGGTAAGGCGATTGTCAGGGTCATTGTCCAATGCGTCAGTTGTGTGTCGTGACCATTAGTGGGACCAGTAATTAATCAATATTTCATGTAAACATTTGCCCATAGATTTAAAGTGAGTGTCTTTAAGCCATCTTTATCATAAGTTTACCGTGTAGTTCCACCCCCTCCCTAAACAACACCAACCAACAACATGTGATAGTATGAGGAATGTCCAAATGGTGACAATGCGCAGAGTCCATTTCCTGTGTGGTTGATGTAAATCTTGACAAAGACAGACACCCGACGTGTACCTTGTATGTCAAGACAGTGTCACACGGGCAGTCAGACACTGTGTGTCATTCAGTATGTTGGTGTCTTCTAGAAAACACATTTGTACTTTTGGGACTAACAAGTGAACGGTTCTCTTGAGTTTGTACTCATTTCTAGTGTTAACAACTGAACGGTTCTCATTTACTGCCCGCCCTAACTAGTTAATAATTGAAGGACTTAAACCTAAATCATTTAATAGCTCCCCTCTTCTTCCTCTAACAACTCGACGATTGATGTAAAACAACAAACCACTTAAAGCTTTGATTAATCCTTTGAATTGTGTCTTATATTTTGCTATTTTGTATCTGATTTGTTATAATTGCCTTAAAATGACCTAGAAGTACCGCTGGTTGCAACATGATTCCCCCCATAATCACGGCATATCGCGTTGTTCATCGAAAAGAGTTATGCACCAGTTACGCCATGAGCCACTTAACACCTGATGAAAAAGACAAGTGCATGAATTTCAGCAACGGGAGATGACTCCAATCTAATTTACTAAATTAGTTTTACAAAAACATTAATCTCCACTTGCGAGTGAAGTGCCCACCATGTCATGACTCACTACGCTTGGATTGTTTTGTTGGGTGTATGAGTTGGAAAGGTGGGGGAGTGGGTCGTTGGGGCAGAGGTGTCTCACCCCAAACTCTCACCCCAAACTCTCACCCCAAAATCTCACCCCAAACTCTCACCCCAAACTCTCACCCCAAACTCTCACCCCAAACGTACAAAAAAAAAAACTTTCAGCCCAACATTCTTTTCATGATTACCCGCCACGCTTAACAAATGCACCCTGACCTACCTCTACAGCCAACATTTATAATAAATATGAAATGAAATAAGTATTGTTGTACTTATGCACCACGTTTTATCACTTCTTGTGTGAACTAATGTATGGATCGCCTTCATTATGAACTAATGTATGGATACCTTCATTGTGAACTAATGTATGGATCACCTTCATTGTGAACTAATGTATGGATCGCCTTCATTGTGAACTAATGTATGGATACCTTCATTGTGAACTAATGTATGGATCACCTTCATTGTGAACTAATGTATGGATCGCCTTCATTATGAACTAATGTATGGATACCTTCATTGTGAACTAATGTATGGATCACCTTCATTGTGAACTAATGTATGGATCACCTTCATTGTGAACTAATGTATGGATCGCTTTCATTGTGAACTAATGTATGGATCACCTTCATTGTAAACTAATGTAATGACCGCTTTCATTGTGAACTAATGTATGAATCACCTTCATTGTAAACTAATGTAATGACCGCTTTCATTGTGAACTAATGTATGGATCACCTTCATTGTAAACTAATGTAATGACCGCTTTCATTGTGAACTAATGTATGAATCACCTTCATTGTAAACTAATGTAATGACCGCTTTCATTGTGAACTAATGTATGGATCACCTTCATTGTGAACTAATGTATGGACCGCTTTCCTTATAAAAACACTCTTTAAATTGACAGTACATTAAAATCAAGATATTTGTGTGTGTTATCTTTGACAAGTATGAATGTGCATAACTTCAGAGCTTGTACTGTAACATAGAGTTGGAATATGTTATATTTATTGGCATATCGAATAGGGCATAGTATGTGTCGCAATAGAAACGTTAAGTGGCCATTGGAGGGGGGGGGCGGCGTAACTCTATGGCCTGTGGATGAGGTCTTCTCGTGAAAAAAAAAAGGGAAGGGGTGAGGGGGGTTTCTTGAGAATACAGTAGATCTGTATCTTGTACAATTCTTTACTCGTAATATGGTACTGAAGAATCGGTTTACATTTTTGTATGTGTTTTTACTATCTGACAGTCGCATAACTGAACTATCGTGCGATGATGCATACTGTCTATGATTACATCTATGATTACATACTGTCTATGATTAGATCTACATACTTTCTGTGATTACACGTGTCTGTATTTTCTAACTTCACATTCGAGAACAGCGCTTACAGTAGTTGTCTGTTGCGCACCAAACACACGCGTGCACAGTTGCGCACCAGCGTGTCTATATTTCCTTGCTGACAAAGTAAGAAAGACTATGAGAGAGAAACAATCTACAAATTATTCCTACTGAGAAGTTGTCCAGCAGTTTCCTGGTTTTGTGTCGGTGTTCCAGTAAGGGTACGTTCGGGTCACGTTGATTTTAACCACACAACCGTATGATCTCAATAAACAAACTTTCTTAAATTATTTTTAAAAACAAATTATTTATGAATATCACGTTAAAAAAGTTTAACCAATAAGACTCGCCATTCTACACTACAAATGTCCATTGTCCATTGTTTCGGCCGTAATACTGGCATTTACAAAACAACTCATGTTATCCAGGGGTCATGTTTCTGGCTTTATTGGAAAAGAGCATTTAAGTCATTTTTAAATATTTATTATTTTTTTTATAGCTGTTCCGAAATGCTGAAGTAAAATATAATCTTTGAATGATATAGTCTATATATCATACCTTAAGAACTGTTTGTTGACAAATACTGAATGAAAATAAAAATAGATCCACGGGCAGTTAGATAAACAGATGCGTGATCAGTAACTGACAATGAAAGGAAAATATGTTGGCATTTCATGTAACGCACAGTGTCCAGGTTTATAGAGAGCTAAGAGGAAGGAGACAAGCATGTTCCTAAATAGCCCCTTCGTGTGACTAATTGTCCCCTTCGTGTGACTAATTGTCCCCTTCGTGTGACTAATTGTCCCCTTCGTGTGCCTAAATGTCCCTTCGTGTGCCTAAACATCCCTTTCGCGTGCCTAACTTTCCCTTTGTGTGCCTAACTGTCCCTTCGTGTGCCTTAATGTCCCTTCGTGTGCCTAACCGACACTTCGAGTAAAACACCATCCCACACGAATATACTTTTACGGACCTGTTTACCCTCAAACTCTTAAAATCGTACAATATCATCACAAAATCGTACAATATCATCACAAAATCGTACAATATCATCACAAAATCGTACAATATCATCACAAAATCGTACAATATCATCACAAAATCGTACAATATCATCACAAAATCGTACAATATCATCACAAAATCGTACAATATCATCACAAAATCGTACAATATCATCACAAAATCGTACAATATCATCACAAAATCGTACAATATCATCATAAAATCGTACAATATCATCACAAAATCATACAATATCATCACAAAATCTTGCAATACCTTATATTTATAGTAAAAAATAAACATACAATATATATAATGTTTACACCTCAAAATCGTACATTGTACGCCAAAATCGTAAGAGTAAACAGGTCTGCTTTTACTGGAAAAACACTGTTAAGATGATACAAAATCAGTGACTTGGTTCATGAACACAGCGTAAGAGGCATGACAAGACAATGAGAGATAGATGACGTATAATCTTTGCTAACATCCCACGCGGCGGACACCACGCGTAGTATATCCCAGTGTTAGAGAGTGGCACGCCCTGAATGCTAATGTGTATGACTGATAAAATCTAGGGGAGCACCAGATGTCTTCCCGCGTGCTGTGCGCCATATTTTCCGCCGTCCGCCCGCTCACGGGCAGTAACTCTTGGTTTGTTTGCGTGGTGTCGGAAGTTGAGCGCGGTGAAAGTTTTGTCAGAAGTGAGAGTCGACTCTGCCGGGAGCTTCCTCGACTACTCTAAAGAGTGCCTGATTGGCTCCCGCGTGGTCAACCGTTCAGCTGACTGCACACGACAGATGGAATCATTGCATGACGTAGGGTAGGTCTGACGTACGGCATGGTCATTGCGGAATAGTTGAGGGATTTTCACAATGACGGTTTCCGATTCATTTCAAATCAAGTTCTTAAGAGTTTTGATGGTTTGTATATCTGTTTTGGATTCCAGCACTGTAAAAAAGGGCACATTTACTGTGTACGTTCCGATAGTCAGAACTACCGGTGAAGTTTATTGAGCAACACAATGTTGGATACATCTTGAACCGATGAACATGAGTGTTTCAAATCTTGAATTAATTCAAAGGAAGATGCACTAAAAACCCAAGCTGTTTGAGAGTGGGGATGGGATAGCAGTGTCGTTAAAGAGTTCAAGTGTCTTTCCTAGTGCACTTAGAGGTAGTTTAAAATCGGATATATTCCTAGTGCACTTAGAGATCATATAGAGCTTTTTTCTTCCCTCAACTATTGAGATTTTTTTCCGTGTAGAAACTTACGCGACTGCCTTTAAAATTCGATATGCGCGTTTAGTAAAAGTCACACAACATGGTTGTATGTTGTTGTCCTATTTTCCATACCGCCCCCCCCCCGCCCCACCGGGGTTACCTCAGCTCTCATTTACTCCACCCACCAAGCCCCGTTGTCTACTCCATCCCACCCACCAAACTCTGTTGTCTACTCCACCTCCACCCATCAATCTTCCATCAACCGACTCACATCCGATCTTCACTGAAAAAAACACTAATAGAAAACAAGCCAATTATTGTTGTTTTTTTTTGTTGTTTTTTTTTGCCTGCCTAAGTGTGTGCTAACATTTCATTGTTTGTCTGTCATCATGCCAAAGCTCGAATCACCTTCCTCGTTGTCTTGTGAGCCCCGGAGTGTTGGTATCAGTGGCTCACTGATCAGATGTTCCATGTTGTTTCCGCAGATGTGGCCGAGATGATGTCCAGACATGACGTGACACCAAGTGACCTCAAGTGTAACGTCGGCTGCTCAGCGAGTGGACGTAGGTGACGTCAGACTGTCCACACAAAGATTCAGTGCCTGTGATTCGGGAGGTGATTGCGTCACAGGATTAGACAGGGGGATTGTGAGCGCACGGTCGTGGGAGGGTATTCATTTACGGATACATTAACGGATTAACTATCCAGCTCTGAGTGGATCAAGACACAAGATATAGAGGTAAGGATAGACAATTTTTAGCTTACTGAGTTTTTTTGTATTCGATATTTAGCCCCCCCCCCATATACGCACTCCCCTACTCCAAGCGACCCACCTGCGCCCTACAATCCCGCCCCACTCCATGAGCCCCCACACACGCCCTTTCCAACCCTGTGTGCGACCTACTCCCTACTCATACATGTGCCCCACCTACGCNCCCTACCCACCCCTGCCTCCCATCCACGCCCCCCCCCTCCCCCCCCCCCCCCTGAGCCCCCCCCCCCACACACGCCCTTTCCAACCATGTGTCCGACCTACTCCCTAGCCCATATATGCCCCGCCCATCGTACCAATGGACTTATTTATAATACTGGCTGTGATATGATTTTGCAGCCTTCATTCATTAATAAAAAATCACTAGCGAAGTTTGACGGACCCCAAACTTACATATGGTATCAATGTGTCATTTTCATGCCTGTGTACTTGTGTCCACGTGTAAATGAATGCGTGTGTCCTTGTTTGCACGTGTAAATGTATGCGTGTGTCCTTGTGTCCACGTGTAAATGTATGGGTGTGTCCTTGTGTCCACGTGTAAATGTATGGGTGTGTACTTGTGTCCACGTGTAAATGTATGGGTGTGTCCTTGTGTCCACGTGTAAATGTATGCGTGTGTACTTGTGTGCACGTGTAAATGTATGCGTGTGTACTTGTATGCACATGTAAATGTATGCATGTGTCCTTGTATGCACGTGTAAATGTATGCGTGTGTACTTGTATGCACGTGTAAATGTATGCATGTGTCCTTGTGTGCACGTGTAAATGTATGGGTGTGTATTTTTTGCACGTGTAAATGTATGGGTGTGTCCTTGTGTCCACGTGTAAATGTATGCATGTGTCGTTGTGTCCACGTGTAAATGTACGGGTGTGTACTTGTGTGCACGTGTAAATGTATGGGTGTTAACTTGTGTGCACGTGTAAATGTATGCTTGTGTCCACGTGTAAATGTATGCATGTATACTTGTGTCCACGTGTAAATGTACGGGTGTGTACTTGTGTCCACGTGTAAATGTATGGGTGTGTCCTTGTGTCCACGTGTAAATGTATGGGTGTGTACTTGTGTGCACGTGTAAATGTATGGGTGTGTATTTTTTGCACGTGTAAATGTATGGGTGTGTACTTGTGTGCACGTGTAAATGTATGCGTGTGTCCTTGTGTCCACGTGTAAATGTATGGGTGTGTACTTGTGTGCACGTGTAAATGTATGGGTGTGTATTTTTTGCACGTGTAAATGTATGGGTGTGTATTTTTTCCACGTGTAAATGTATGGGTGTGTCCTTGTGTGCACGTGTAAATGTATGCGTGTGTACTTGTGTCCACGTGTAAATGTATGGGTGTGTACTTGTGCACACGTGGAAATGTATGGGTGTGTACTTGTGTGCACGTGCGTCTGTGTAGTAAAAGAAACTTCCCGACTGTCTAACACATTAATGATGAGGCAAAAACGAAATAATATAAGGATCTCGCTCAGAGATCAAAATATGTAAACATATAGAGGACATATCAATGAAAAGCGGGTTTGATGGGAACGGTCTTGATCCGGTCCTCTTACGTTCTACCCATTCTGTACAATTTAAAACAAGCTTTCTTGTCCTCTTAAAATTATCACTGGGTTGGAGATTAATAATTCAAACTTTAAAATATTGACGCTTTGTGAAAAAAACAACAAAAAAACAACACGAATCATGCACTGATTATCTTATAGGGCATTCTCACTGCCCCCCCTCTCCATCTCTTTCTGTCTCTCTCTCTTTCTCTGTCTCTCCCTCTCCCCCTATCTCTCCGCCCCCTTCCCTCTCCTTTATTGTACGAACGCCTTAATACCCCCGCGGGGCGCCACGATGTCTCGATGATGCCTCTTAAGATATTTTCTTTAGATTCATAATGTCCCAAATCTAGTCCCTCAACTAGAGGACGTTGGCTCAAGAACGGATTTAGCTCCCTAATGTCCCGAGTAAAGGACTCCCCAGTTTCAACATGAAATCATACAAAATAGAACATTTCCTTACTTATGGCTTACCAGACTAGAACAGCTCTCTACTTATGGCTTACCAGACTAGAACAGCTCTCTACTTATGGCTTACCAGACTAGAACAGCTCTCTACTTATGGCTTACTAGACTAGAACAGCTCTCTATTTATGGCTTCCTAGACTAGAACAGCTCTCTACTTATGGCTTACCAGACTAGAACAGCTCTCTATGTATGGCTCACTAGACTAGAACAGCTCTCTATGTATGGCTTACTAGACTAGAACAGCTCTCTATGTATGGCTTACTAGACTAGAACAGCTCTCTATATACTTATGGCGCACTAGACTAGAACAGCTCTCTACTTATGGCTTACTAGACTAGAACAGCTCTCTACTTATGGCTTACCAGACTAGAACAGCTCTCTACTTATGGCTTACTAGACTAGAACAGCTCTCTATGTATGGCTTAGTAGACTAGAACAGCTCTCTATATACTTATGGCGCACTAGACTAGAACAGCTCTCTACTAATGGCGCACTAGACTAGAACAGCTCTCTACTTATGGCTTACCAGACTAGAACAGCTCTCTATATACTTATGGCTTACCAGACTAGAACAGCTCTCTACTAATGGCGCACTAGACTAGAACAGCTCTCTATATACTTATGGCGCACTAGACTAGAACAGCTCTCTACTAATGGCGCACTAGACTAGAACAGCTCTCTATATACTTATGGCGCACTAGACTAGAACAGCTCTCTACTAATGGCGCACTAGACTAGAACAGCTCTCTACTAATGGCGCACTAGACTAGAACAGCTCTCTACTAATGGCGCACTAAACTAGAACAGCTCT
>CAXITT010000223.1:795550-819937 GCA_964033795.1 Lymnaea stagnalis
AATTTTTATTTCGTTTTGGCTGTGAGTGAAATTTAAAAAAAAAAAAAAAAAGTTTGATGTATTTATTGAGATAGGTTGTCAAAGTACTGCCTTGTATCGGAGAATGTCAGTGGGAGCTTAACATATTACTTAGGTATGAAATATCTTAGCTTTGACATTGTTCATCTTTAGTGCACTTTTAAATTAGCTATGTGATAGAGTCCTGTTCAGGTCATGCCGTATTTGTCTTATATTAGAAGGTCATGTATGTCATATAATGTAGTCCATGGCGTGCATTGTCTCCCACCTGACTGTGCCATCAAGTCATGACTTGTCACTTGGACACGACTCTCAGTGCGATGATATAGTCTGTTATGTAATCATTTGATGTAGTCTCTTACTTAATAATATTCTATAGTCTCTTCTTTAAACATATGGTATATTCTCTTATTTTATCATATGGTATAGTCTGCAATTTAATAATATGGCACAGGTTCTTATCTAAGCATAAGGTATAGTCCCTTATTTGATCATATGGTATAGTCTCTTATTTAATCATATAGTATAATCTCTTATTTAATCATATGGTATAGTCTCTTATTTAATCATAAGGTATAGTCTCTTATTTAATTATATGGTGTAGTTTGTAATTTAATGATATGTTATGGTCTCTTTTTTAATTATATGGTATAGCCTGTAATCTAATCATATGCTATAGTCTCTTATTTAATCATATGGTATAGTCTCTATTTAATCATATGGTATAGTCTCTATTTAATCATATGGTATAGTCTCTTATTTAATCATATGGTATAGTCTCTTATTTAATCATATGGTATAGTCTCTTATTTAATCATATGCTATAGTCTCTTATTTAATCATATGGTATAGTCTCTATTTAATCATATGGTATAGTCGCTATTTAATCATATGGTATAGTCTCTTATTTAATCATATGGTATAGTCTCTATTTAATCACACGGTATAGTCTCTCATTTAATCGTATGGCAAGTCAAAAAAATGTGCTGGTGTATTCCATGAGCGGAATGTAATTGCACGTTGGAATCAAATCGTCTGACCACGTTTTGCCCTCAAGGGAAAGCCATATTTACCGTCGAATGGCTTTAGTATCTTTGTTGTTTATTTTGTTGTAGCGCGCTGGAAATGTCAAGGTCCACTTTACAGGTGATCTGAAGCCGAGCAGATGACGTAGGTAAAGGAAGTACGTGGGGAAAATAAATAATAGAAAACAGATGCAGATGTGAGTGCTGGATAGCTGGGGTCTACCGTGGAATTATGCGAGGAATTGAGTTGTATGGAGGGGGGGGGGTCTGGCTTCGACTTTTGTGAGGAGTGGAGGTGTGTAGGGGTGGGGTCCAGCATAGAATTGTGTGAGGAGTTGAGTTGTGTATGTGTGGAGGGGGGTCCAGCATAGAATTGTGTGAGTAGAGGTGTGTCTGTGTAGGGGTCCAGCATAGAATTGTGTGAGGAGCTGAGGTGTGAGGGTGGGGTCCAGCACATAATTTTGTGAGGAGTTGAGTTGTGTATGAGTGGGAGTCCAGCATATAATTTTTTAATAGTCTTGCATTGATCTTGGATGGTTGGTTCGTCGAATGACTTGCCTTTTACTCATGTTGTTATTATTCCAAATTTGGTGGCAGAGAGTAGGTAGAGACTTGGCGTATCTTAAGTTATGACGCTTACGGCTATCACACCCGGCATCTACCCGGACCCGGCAAACACCAAACCGGACGGTTCAGAAAAAGAATGCAGGCACATGTTTTGTTTACATAATTTTGTTTACATTGTAACTGAATTAAATTTTAAAAAAAATAGAACGCTGACCAGCGATTGGTGCAAAGCTAAATGAGACTGCAAAGATCTGAAAATAATAATGAACTTTTTGCGAATTATGTATAATTTTGTTGTATTAACGAGATGCAAAGCTTAGGTGATGGCCATGACAGTTTCTATTGACAATTACTGTTTCATTTCACATGCTGACTGGCCGTGGTAAAGTGGTAAAAGTTTGTATGTGTGAGCGGGGTTATTGTTTTTTTTTTGTTTTTTTTTTTTTTTTTTTTTTTGTGGGCGTAACTAAATAGTGGTATCGCCTTGATCATCTTCTCTTGTATATATTACGCTTCTGGTGTGACTCGTGGACTGCTACTGCTTCAATTTCCGACTGCGTCCCATTCAGCGTATTTGGTTTTGAGATTATACTACAAATAATTCTATATGTTTGAAAGAAATTATGATTCAATAATGAGTGCACTAGCTGGCAAAATATAATTCCCGATAACTACGCTTAATGATATTATTATTTTTAATAACGCAACTGCATTTGGTGCGTAATATTTTATTTTTCGGTAAATGAAATCGTCTCTATTTAAGTATGGTATAAAAAAATTCGGTTAAAAAGTGGTTGGGACATCAGGATATTTAATATAGTTCATGGGCGTGAAATAAAAAGTGTGCAGTGACGTAATATGGGTAGGGTTGGGTGCAAGAGGGGGTGTAACAAGAATTGGATTCTTAAATGTGCGTTACTTGAGTTCATGTTTTGTCAAGCAGATGGGAAGTCCACGCATTGCGGACGCCAATGTTTGGCGGGCTAGATCTAGTGGTATAAATACTTATAATAAAAATTGTTTTAATATGCGTATGTCGGTAATTCTAACACCGACGTACCTTACGGAGGAAACTGGCTCAAGAATATGGTCATGCAATTCGTACGGGTGGTGTAGAGGGGATCTGCTTCTGGAGACTGACAGGTTCTGGCACTTGACGGGGTGAAATTCCATGTCCCAGCTCATCTCAAACTCGGCTAACCGATGTGGGTCCTGTTGTAGCTGGTCCTGGTCAGAACTGTTGGCGATCGTCCTATACACCGCCCTGTCATCTGCGAACAGTGCAAGGCGATTGTCTCCTGGAGTTGATTGTACAAGGCGATTGTGTCCTGGAGTTGATTGTACATGGTTATTGTCTCCTGGAGTTGATTGTACAAGGCGATTGTCTCCTGGAGTTGATTGTACATGGTGATTGTCTCCTGGAGTTGATTGTACATGGCGATTGTCTCCTGGAGTTGAATGTACATGGCGATTGTCTCCTGGAGTTGATTGTACAAGGCGATTGTCTCCTGGAGTTGATTTTACAAGGCGATTGTCTCCTGGAGTTGATTGTACATGGCGATTGTCTCCTGGAGTTGATTGTACATGGCGATTGTCTCCTGGAGTTGATTGTACAAGGCGATTGTCTCCTGGAGTTGATTGTTCAAGGCGATTGTCTCCTGGAGTTGATTGTACATGGTGATTGTCTCCTGGAGTTGATTGTACATGGCGATTGTCTCCTGGAGTTGATTGTACATGGCGATTGCCTCCTGGAGTTTATTGTACAAGGTGATTGTCTCCTGGAGTTGATTTTACAAGGCGATTGTCTCCTGGAGTTGATTGCATATGGCGATTGTCTCCTGGAGTTGATTGTACATGGCGATTGTCCCCTGGAGTTGATTGTACAAGGCGATTGTCTCCTGGAGTTGATTGTACATGGCGATTGTCTCCTGGAGTTTATTGTACAAGGCGATTGTCTCCTGGAGTTGATTGTACATGGCGATTGTCTCCTGGAGCCTGGAGTTGATTGTACAAGGCGATTGTCTCCTGGAGTTGATTGTACATGGCGATTGTCTCCTGGAGTTTATTGTACAAGGCGATTGTCTCCTGGAGTTGATTGTACATGGCGATTGTCTCCTGGAGTTGACCCCACCCACCCCATTCGTATCAACCCCCTTTCCCCCCTTTTCGTCCTAGCTGCCCACCCAACTCATAACTCGTACTAGCTGCCCACCTGACTCATAACTCGTACTAGCTGCCCACCTGACTCATAACTCGTACTAGCTGCCCACCTGACTCATAACTCGTACTAGCTGCCCACCTGACTCATAACTCATACTAGCTGCCCACCCGACTCATAACTCGTACTAGCTGCCCACCTGACTCATAACTCATACTTGCTGCCCATTCGACTCATAACGCATACTAGCTGCCCACCAGACTCATAACTCATACTAGCTGCCCACCTGACTCATTAACTGCTCAACCCATTCGTACCAACTGTCTGTTCCACTCATATTTTTCATCCTCCCCCCCCCAACCGCCAATGACCCACCTTCGGACACCATCTTGATTGTAATTTACACCAGCAAAACCGTTAAACCGACCAGCTAAACGTTATGGACTTCTCAGCGGGGGTTGTGGCCCTGTGGACGTGTGTGTGGTGGGTTGGTAGAGGGAGTTAATTGCCTGTGTGGTATGTCTGGTATTCCCTTCTAGCGAGAGGTAGTTCTGTGGATAATCAAGCTTGGAGATTTGTGCTATATGTTCTGTTTACGATATAGGTAGTCGCCCTCAGATTCACAACCGATGCAACTCTACGATAAGAGAGCTAGCTCGCAGCTAAGTTACTGTGAACAATCTCTCCATCACAACGATGTCTAGTAGAGTTGTTTAAGTTAAGGTTTTTGGATAACAGAAACTAGCATTACCCTCATTATTTGTGTGGTTAAAGTAACTAGCATTACCCTCATTATTTTTGTGGTTAAAGTAACTAGCATTACCCTCATTATTTTTGTGGTTAAAGTAACTAGCATTACCCTCATTATTTTTGTGGTTAAAGTAACTAGCATTACCCTAATTATTTTTGTGGTTAAAGTAACTAGCATTACTCTTATTATTTGTGTGGTTAAAGTAACTAGCATTACCCTCATTATTTTTGTGGTTAAAGTAACTAGCATTACCCTCATTATTTTTGTGGTTAAAGTAACTAGCATTACCCTCATTATTTTTGTGGTTAAAGTAACTAGCATTTCCCTCATTATGTGTGTGGATTAAAGCAACTAGTACTATGAGCGTTATTTATTTTTTATTTCAAAAAGAATTTAGACACAGAGTCTTTTCCACACTACGGTCACATTTATACCCTGCCGGTCACATTCATACCCTGCCGGTCACATTTATACCCTGCCGGTCACATTCATACCCTGCCGGTCACATTTATACCCTGCCGGTCACATTCATACCCTGCCAGTGTTTCACCAACCCTCACACCTACACCATATTTTAAGTCTGATGGTGCTGCACTTGACTCATATTACACTAGTGTCCCTTTGGCCGAAGTAACCCACTTACCCAAATGACCCATGTACCCAAGTGATCCATTAACTCAAGAAGCTCATTGACCCAAGTAACCCATTAACTCAAGAAGCTCATTGACCCAAGTAACCGATTGCCCCGAGTAACCCAATGACCCATGTAGTCCATTGACCCAAGTATCCATAGACTCACGTAACCCACTGACCCAAGTGACCCATTGACTCAAGTGACACAAAATGACCTATGGATTTACTGTGTATAAACTTATTATTTCATTTTTCTAGAGTTTATAAATCAACCCCCCTCCCCCCGACCTTACATCCCATCTTCATTTTATGTTGCTCCTTACCTACCTATCTCTCTGTTCAACCCGTGTTTGAGAACCTCTGCTGGTTTGATATGACTTTTTGAAGAAAACGTCTCGTTACTAAACACAGGAACAACTTGAGACGGACAACGTGTACACACAATACACAAATAACATGGACTTGTAACAATACAGATGAAATATAGACACAATATAGACATATAACATCGAAAGACTATGCGGACAATACAAGACAGATACAGAACTGATGACATAGTCAAACAACGTAAACATTCAACATAGATCACAAACAAGGCAGTTAACATTGACAAGACAACATAATAGATACATGCACATATGAATTTAACAAAGTCACAAAATAGACAGAAAACAGAATATTACGTAGACACTGCATCATAGACATAGAGTAGATTATAACCAAGACATACAACTTAGACCGATCAAATATTATGACAAAGACTGACAACATAGACACATGTGCACTCATCCCGTCCCCAACATTAGGTCATGCTGCTGTAGCCAGTGATCGATATCATGACCGGACATCGGTGTTGGCGGGTGTCCAATGAGTCATACCCTTTTTTGACTACGTAAATACGTGATATGTGACCGGAGGAGGGGGGCATCTTTTTTAGGGTGTGCTGATTGGGGAGTACAGGGTGCCTGGAAGGAGTGGACCATGTTGCTGGAGCTGTGGGTGGAAAGTTAAGTTGAGGTGTGGGGGTGAAGCAGTGAGATGGAGTGGTGGGTATATAAAGAGGGAAGGTGAGGGTTGTGTGGATGGAGGGGGTGGAGAGAAGAAGTGCTCGGTTATGAGATTGAAAATACGGGTGATGGTTGGTATGAAGGAACGTGAGCTTGTCTCGACGCCCACTCTCCCACATCAGACTTTCTCCCGCACAATCTATCTACTCTGTTCCTCTATCTAAATGGAGACCCGTAAGCTCATTGAACAATTCACTCCAAAAGAATGTCGGCTGCACGTCAGGCTTTCGTTAATTACTCAACAGACTCCAGCCACAACTATTCTGGACCATATAATGAAGGCACAACCATTTTGGACCATATAAATGATGAAGCCACAACCATTTTGGACCATATAAATAATGAAGCTACAACCATTTTGGACCACATAATGAAATCTTAACCATTTTGGACTATGTCGTTTACAATAGCCTGTCACGATCTTCTCCTCAAAGGGTCGTCAGAGCTAAGGTTCTCGCGACTTATTTCTACTCTACCCACCCCTTTTAAACATATAGACCATTCCTTGAACGGCATATAGTTATTTGTTGTATTTCATATAGTGCAACTTCACCATAACTCGTATGGTATGTTTGCACGTTCAGTGAGTTCAAGGGCCAGCCACTCTCCATAGAACATCAGGAAGTTGGCTCCCTTGGCTGCATGTCTTTAATGTTAAATTATATTTTTCCCTGTGTCCTCATCTGAACTCTGCGGTTTTTAGATCCAGTGGTCACGCAACATTACAAAATGTCCGTGATTACCCCATCCTCTGCTCACCCCCCCCCCCTTTTCCTGTCGGTTGTTCCTTTAGTTATCGATCGACTAAGCTGGTAGTAGAGCAAGTGGTATTCAATAATCATCTTTTTTTTTTACAATTATTATTATTTTTTTTTTTTTTTTTTTTTTAAATCTTAAACCTCGTTGAAACACGCCTCGCGGTCTTAGAACCTCGGCTGGTACATTCCAACTATAACCTCGGAGACACAACGTCATGCGGTTTTAGAACCTCGGCTGGTACATTCCATCTATAACCTCGGGGAGACAACGCCATGCGGCTTTAGAACCTCGGCGTTTTAAAAGAAAGGAGAAAGGTCGACCAATTACTCCGATTACCTCCCCTATTTGTGTCTCGCTAATCGAACTGTGGTCCCGCAGAGACAATAGGATCTCTCAGGAACTTTGTCAGCCAGTGCCCGTGGGGGTTTTCTCTTGGTCAGACAGGGGGACACCGACCAGTGGTCAAGTGTTTTATCCTTATCTGTTGGAGGCCTGATTGCTCACATGTTCAACAAAATGGAACAGTAGGGAGTGTGTGCGGGCTGGTGACCAAAAAAAATTACGATCCAGTTTGTAACTTTTCAGTATAAACTAATTTTATGGTTTTGTTGCTCTTTATTTCAAGCCGTTCATCTAACGTTTATCCCAGGGATAAAAATACCAGTTATTCATTTCGTTTTTATGAGTTTGAAATGGCTACGAGCGAACTTTTTTAGTCAACTATAAGAACTCTTAGTATATTTTTTGGAAAAGTTAGCGGTTTGAGAAACCAGAAACAGTCAGACACTGCTGTCTTTCGAAACTGAGTTGAAATAACCTCTTCTTCGCACTCACCTGCTGGGGTGATGTAGTCTACCTCCTTGTTTCCAGCTTGCTCATATTCCTCGATGTTTATTGGCTTGTATTGTCCATTGCCCTGCATGTAGATTTTGTATCGTTTCGTTTTGTAGTATAATGTGGAAAAATCTAAATTGTCATATATGGTTGACTTTTTACTGCGTTTCGAGCCTTCATTAGGGATCAGGCGTTTTTTTTTAAATGGACATTATTATTATTATTATTATTATTATTATTATTATTATTATTAATCTACTATTATTTTATATTGTTTTATTTTGTGCCTTTTAGTCAACGTTTACAAAGTTTCATTTGAATTGGTAGATCAGGAAGTGGGTCACGATTGAGATGTAAGATCAGGCAGTGGGTCACGATTGAGATGTAAGATCAGGCAGTGGGTCACGATTGAGATGTAAGATCAGGAAGTGGGTCACGATTGAGATGTAAGATCAGGCAGTGGGTCACGATTGAGATGTAAGATCAGGCAGTGGGTCACGATTGAGATGTAAGATCAGGCAGTGGGTCACGATTGAGATGTAAGATCAGGCAGTGGGTCACGATTGAGATGTAAGATCAGGCAGTGGGTCACGATTGAGATGTAAGATCAGGCAGTGGGTCACGATTGAGATGTAAGATCAGGCAGTGGGTCACGATTGAGATGTAAGATCAGGCAGTGGGTCACGATTGAGATGTAAGATCAGGCAGTGGGTCACGATTGAGATGTAAGATCAGGCAGTGGGTCACGATTGAGATGTAAGATCAGGCAGTGGGTCACGATTGAGATGTAAGATCAGGCAGTGGGTCACGATTGAGATGTAAGATCAGGCAGTGGGTCACGATTGAGATGTAAGATCAGGCAGTGGGTCACGATTGAGATGTAAGATCAGGCAGTGGGTCACGATTGAGATGTAAGATCAGGCAGTGGGTCACGATTGAGATGTTAGATCAGGCAGTGTGTCACGATTGAGATGTAAGATCAGGCAGTGGGTCACGATTGAGATGTAAGATTTGTCCCGCAGACGTCACACATTGGTCAGTGGTAAACCCTTTCATTCCACGACCATTAAAAAAATTGTAAAATGTAAACGACCTCAAAAAAATGTTTAATTTTACCAATGACTTACTGATCATGAAGGGTTGTATGTTGCTAAAAGCAAACAGTGAGAATTTCTAGTTGAACGGAACCGTTTCACTCGCCCCACCCCCCGCCAACTGCGCTTCATTGCCTAATCTACACATGGGACATTTATTGTTGACTAGCTGGGACAACGCGAACACGTTGCGCGTGTTAGGTACGGGAAGAGCTGAATAATCTTTAATAATCATTCCAGATGGCGCTCCAATGCTCAGCTGGGAAAGGAAAGGACTGTGTTCTTTTGTGTGCATTAGTGATTACTTTGGGGGGGGGGGGGGAGCAGCGAATAAGAGCGCATCACGGTGCGCACTCGGGGCGGACAACACCCACTGAGGAATTATGCTATTAGACAGCACGTGGACATTTAAATGTGGATCACACCAGGCATGGGGGGAAAACATTAGACACATATACCTCATCCGTCCCCCAAAGCTGTCCAATCATGGCGTGATATCCAATGAATACTTTTGATTTGGCAAATCTCTTACACGTGGGTCTGTTATGTATGTTCAAATTTTTTTTTGTTTTCATGTGCGCCATAATGAAAAGAATGATTTGATAAAAGGTATATTCCCTTATCAAAGGCTTTATTTGATTAAAGGTATATTAACAAATTAAAGGAATGATTTTGATAAAAGGTATATTCTCTAACCAGATTCATTAAAGTTATTTTCTCTGATTAAAATAATGATTTGATAAAAAAAAAAAGGTATATTCCCTGATCAAAGAAACGGTTTGATAAAAGGTATATTCCCTAACCCGATTTATAAAAGGTATATTCCCTGATCAAAAGAATGATTCGATAAAAGGTATATTCCCTAACCAGATTTATAAAAGGTATATTCCCTAACCAGATTTATAAAAGGTATATTCCCTGATCAAAGAAATTATTTGATAAAAGGTATACTCCCTCCAAATGACATTTATAACGCATGACCGGGTTTAACTGTAGAAACAAACTCAGCTCAGGTCAATGGAAAATGGTGACCGGTGCACTCCCCCTCATTTCTCCTTTGCTTCTTATCTCCCTCCTCATTTCTCCCTCGTGTCTTTGAGAATCGGTCTGTGAGTTGACTTGACTCATTCAAGGACTGACTCCCCACTCCTGACATCCCCCCCCCCCCAACCCAACCAGTTGCCCTCAGCTTCTTACCTCCCCTCTTGTCTCTAAGTATCACTCTGTCAGTTGCCTTGACTCACTCAAGGACTGACTCACCCAGCCAACCACCGCTCATCCAAGGCGCAGTGTCGCCAACGGTCGATAACGGTGCTGCTGTTCAGCTACTAATGGTGCTGTCGTAACAACAGCGTCTACCTTTACGGTGTGACACCGCCGTTGTTTGCCTGATAACGTCCCTGCTGCCGCCTGTTGTCGCCGTGTAACTTAAGTCCGGATATCTCGTGCTGCCAGGATCTTAGGTAATTTCCTGTTGAGAATGGGCCAATAGCTGCTCCGTTCTACTTCATCCTTCGTTGGGATACGCAACATGACTATATTGTAAGTAAATTGTAAATATAAGCTTCTTTTTACATTCCTTCCTTCCTTCCAACCTTCCTCTCTCCCTCCCTTCCGTCCTTCTTTCTTCCTCCCTCTCTCCCTCCCTCCCTCCCTCCTTCCTTCAACAGCACCCACCGCTCTCGTCAAAGCTTGGGCAAAACTAACTCAACTTAGACCAACCTTAATTACAATAATTGACAGCTTGTCTTGGAGAAATTACCAAAATTAATGTGACAGGTTGTCTTAGAGTGTAGCAGAAAGTCATTCTATAGATTATATATATCGTGACAAATGACATCGTTTATCGACTCCATCCAACCAATGGTCTTTAGTCCTGTGTCTACTTATGAGATCCTCCCCCCCCCCACCCACCCCCACCCCAAAAAAAAAACAAACAAACAAACAACAACACACAATTAAGTACTAACGGCTTTCCATTGAATAGGGGACTGGAACAAGCTTCCAAAAGCAACAGTTACAGAAGCTCCTCATTCCTGCCGAAGACAATAGGGGACTGGAACAAGCTTCCAAAAGCAACAGTTGAGGCGGCTACACTCGATACATTTGTGTCTATTGCCTCCTGTATTCCAACCCCCAGTTCATAACGCCACTGCTGAGTCGCCCTTGCAACCAGTGAAGTATCCCATTGAAACCCATGGACAGTAACATCGCAAACCCCTCTGAAACATAGGAGCCAGAATGATCAATTCATTGATCGTGGGCCCTTAAAATAAAGAAGAAGAAGAAGAAGAATTCAACAGTTATGTTGTGCATGTTTTCTATATGTACGTGAAGCCAAGTAAGCGTTGTCTTGGAAATAGATACATGCAGGTGGATGGTGATTCAGATAGAGACGCTTTTAATGGATGGCTATGTAGGCGGTCCATCATGTACATGGAGGATCATTTAGGTGGAGGGTCATTTAGGTGGAGGGTCATTTAGGTGGAGGGTCATATAGGTACAGGGTCATGTATGTGGAGGGTCGTGTAGATGAAGGGTCATTTAGGTGGAAGGTCAATTAGATGAAGGGTCATGTAGGTTTATGGTCATTTAATGGAAGGTCATGTCGGTGGAGGGCTATGTGGGGGGGTTAGGTGGAGGGTCGTGTAACTGGGTTGGTGATACAAATGCCAGTGACGTGGGACACGAGCACGTGACAGCGTAAATCACTGTCTTGGGATAACCACGATACACACATGACACTGGTCGGGTCAGTTTGTTTGATGTCTGGTGTCATAGATCGGGAGCCTGGGGATTATTGCGCAATCCTCTTACCCCCTTCGAATCCGCCCCTGACAGCAGGAGAAGTTTGCTAAGATTTGGACGATACACACAGATGACATGATCGTCTGCCAGGCACGACGGTTGACACGAACGTACTTCCGGCGTTGAAAGAAAAGGCCTTGCCTTGCCTTGCGTTTTCCGAAGTCTTTCTCAGTGAGATTTAAAAAAAAAAAAAACAACTACTAATATTTGCTCCCCCTTTGCAAAATAAAAAAAAGTGTTTGTCCTGGTCTGAAGTGTGATTTAACTTTTGTGGATACACAATCATACAACTGTTTAGGGACACAATCATACAACTGTTTAGGGACACAATCATACACCTGTGTGGGAAAAAAATCATTCACCTGGCTGGCGACGCAATCATACAACTGTGTAGGGAGAATCATACACCTATGTGGAGACGCAATCATACACCTGTGTGGGGGACACAATCATACACCTTTGTGGGGACACAATCATACACCTGTGTGGGGACACAATCATACATCTGTGTGGGGGCGCAATTATACAACGGTGTGAGACACAATCATGCATCTGTCTGGAGACACAATGATACACCTGTGTGGGGACACAATCATACAACTATGTGGAGACACAATCATACAAGTTTGAGTGTACTTTAAATGTAATAGTAGCCTAATCGATTTCCTAAGATTTTTTTTTTAAGTCCACTAATTAAATACTAACATATTTGAAATCACGACATTATCTCGGAGAGGGTGGTGTTATGTTTATTTGAGACCCGGGCCCAAAAATTGATGGCGTCATTTGGTCCAATAACTAACGGAATGTGGCAAAGGCGTTTGAACAGCTGGGTGAGCCCATAGTCAGAAAACGTTCCGATTCCGACTACATCCTTCCGCACGACATGCTCGCTGACCTGAACAGTTTGACCTTTGGGACGGACAGGGGGCAGAAACGTGGATCCATGAGCAAATATTTTATCTCATTATCCATGGATGAAACATCGATGAAGGATGCATCATGTCAATAGTGGATGTAACATGACAACCGTGTTGACGACACACGGATAAAGTAGCATATTACCTCGGCAACAACGTGTAGAAGTTGACTCGCTCAGTTTGGGCCTGTAAAGTAAAATTGGGTCTTGTTGCACCCCCCCCCCCCATAAACGGTACTCTAATTAGGGCCCATTCTCTGCCAGCCTGTCCGAATGAACTACGCCTGTCCAACTAAATCAAATAATTGCGTGAAGCACCCTCTGACATGCGCAACTTTTCAATGAGATATCTCTGATTTTAGTTTGAGGTCCACAGATCTCTGCCATCAGTTTAACTTCATCATCTCGTACGTTGGACTTTGTCTCGAGGAAAAAAAAAACATGTATTGATTTTAGTTGAAGTAATGAACTTTCGCCATCAGGTCATTAGAAGTTGGCGTTATGCTGCAGTATTGACATTGTGGTTTTGAAGAAAAAAAATCGAAATTTTTTTTTTGCATAGGCTAAATGTAAACATTTAAAGTAATATAAAATAATGCTGCGTTGAATAGTTTGGGGTGAAGTCGAAGGTTTGGGGACTTTAGAGGAATGCTTAGGGTTGGAGGAACTAAAGTGAGGCAACAGTTAAAGGGTGGGGGGGGGGGGGTTTAGGGGGGACGGGGGGGACGGGTTACAAGGGGCCACTAAAAACCAAATTTACAATTTTTAAAAGTTAGTTTGGGGACTTTAGAGGAATGCTTAGGGTTGGAGGAACTAAAGTGAGGCAACAGTTAAAGGGTGGGGGGGGGGGGTCTACGGGAGACGAGGTGGACAGGTTACAAGAGGCCACTAAATACCTAATTTACAAATTTTCAAAGTTTACGATACTACATTAGTATAATTCATTATTTATGGTAATACATTGATATAATTGATAATGTCACGTCAATGCATAACTGATAATGTCATGATACTCATTGGTATAATATATGAGGTTATGATGCTAAAATTACATCAGCGTCGTCATGATACAATGATATAGTTCACAGTTTCAGGATGCTCCAAAGATTTCATTCACAAAGTCGTGATTCCACATGGATATAATTTATAGTTCTGGATCAGTAACACTTTTATAAACTGCCCAGAAATCAACTGCCAACACTGAACACGCCGCCATCATTGCCTAGTATTAGCCGGTGGACAAGACTCCAGGGGCGCGGGGTTATCACCTGGTTGGCAAGGTTGACCTAGTTTCGCTCACGTGAGGTTAAATTTAACCCTGCATTTTTTTAGACTGGTGCTATTAATACAGCTGTAGCTCCATTTTTTCACTCTCTTTTTTTCTCAGCTGTGGAATTTTCTGGGGGAATCTAAGGTGCTCTGACACAGACCAGGGCCCCTTTATCACACCAGGCCCCCTTGCAATCATACACTGGCCACTTTGCTATCACTCGCCTGGACCACTTGCCAATCACACACCAGGCCCCTTTATCATCCCACACTGGGCCCCCTTGCCATCACACACCAGGCCCCTTTATCATCCTACTCTGGGCCCCCTTGCCATCATATACCAGGCCCCTTTATCATCCCACACTGGGCCCCCTTGCAATCACACACCAGGCCCCTTTATCATCCTACTCTGGATCACACACCAGGCCCCTTTATCTTCCCACACTGGGCCCCCTTGCCATCACACACCAGGCCCCTTTATCATCCTACTCTGGGCCCCCTTGCCATCATACACCAGGCCCCTTTATCATCCCACACTGGGCCCCCTTGCAATCACACACCAGGCCCCTTTATCATCCTACTCTGGGCCCCCTTGCCATCACATACCAGGCCCCTTTATCATCCCACACTGGGCCCCCTTGCCATCACACACCACTCTCCCTTTCATCAAACAACAGGACTCTTTATCCCATCAGGCATGATCAGGCCCTTTATCAAATCAGGCCCCCTTATCAGATCAGGCCCCCTTGCCGTCCCAAACCAAATCCCCTTTACATCACACAGGTGGCCAGCGCACAAAGCTGGAACTAGTCAGGCAGACAAACAGGCAGACATGAAACCTACCTTGGTAAAACCGTGTGATACCAAAACACTGAGACAAGAAAATGAGACGACATGGCCAGACGGGGAGTGCCTTAATTATTCACAACATGTTGGCATAACTCTGCAAAGCTTTGAGATAACTCTGACGTCTTAAAATCAGTTTGATGGACATAACTCCACGGGAAGCGGTCAGATTATTCTCGCACCGGAACATTCTTAACGCTACACGTCATCAGAACGTTGAAACTGGGCTGACGTGGCATTTAGGTGGATATCTGAACAGTAACTTTACTTGGAAGATTGTCTTTCTTCCCCTGTGCACTGTCCCTATTGTCCCCATGGCTTTTGGTTCGCATCTTGTCCAATGTCCCCATTATTCCTCTGGATTTTTGTTTCCATCTTGTCCAAAGTCCCCATTATTCCCCAGGATTTTTGTTTCCATCTTGTCCAATGTCCCCATTATTCCTCTGGATTTTTGTTTCCATCTTGTCCAAAGTCCCCATTATTACCCAGGATTTTTGTTTCCATCTTGTCCAATGTCCCCATTACGCCCAATATCCCCATGATGCCACTGGCTTTTTGTTTCCATCTTGTCCAATGTCCCCATTATTCCTCTGGATTTTTGTTTCCATCTTGCCCAATGTCCCCATTATGCCCAATGTCCCCATTATGCCCAATGTCCCCATTATGCCCAATGTCCCCATTATGTTCAATGTCCCGAATATATACCCCTGGATTTTGGTTTCCATCGTGTGCGATGTCTCCTTTATGCCCTGGCTTTTGGTTTCCAGCTAGTCCGATCTCCAAATTATGTCACTGTTGCATCAATGTATTTCCTTTTTGCCAATCGACTCCATAATGTCCCTTGCATGGTCACAGAAATTTACCGTGTTCAATAAGACGAAGTTGCGGTTAACAGAGTTTGCGAACAAGCGATTTTTAAAAATTCTCCTAGGTTATTTCCAGGTGAGATCTAACTTTAGACTCCCCGAATCGGAAACAAAGGGGGGCCTCTATCCCCCACCCCTACACACGCACTGACACACACACACACACACACACACGGTGTATTTGTGACGTAAGGGGAGACAACTAGCTCTGTACAAAACGTAAACTTGTTTACCTGTCGGGTAAAAAGAACGTACCGTCATGACGTCAGGAGCTGTTTATTTCTAGACAGACATTTGAGGGTGAGCTAGAAAGATGGATTCAACTGGCAAAAAATCTCCCGCAGCCAAAGGCACGTGTAGTTTTCTAAGCATTTAATTCCAAGCAGGGCATGTATGCAGGACAAAATGATTGGTATGGCAATGGATTTATACTGTAATAACTCCATCTGGAAAGAATTTAGCACAATTTTCTTATTTAAAGTCACATCTTATCACTTCATTACCACACAAAAAGGAAGCACGTTGAACAGAAAGTTAATACAATATAAAAACGGACATCCATACACAATGTTTGTTATATGCTCTATGTGATGTGGAAGAAATGTTTGTTTTATGCTCTATGTGATATAGAAGAAATGTTTGTGAAATTGTGATAATGAATTCAAAGTTTGTAACGAACGTAGTTTTCAAAGTCATTTTTACCAACATATAGTTTTAAAAGGTCATTATTACCACCATATAGTTTTAAAAGGTCATTATTACCAACATATAGTTTTAAAAGGTCATTATTACCAACATATAGTTTTAAAAGGTCATTATTGCAACACATAGTTTTAAAAGGTCATTAGTACCGACATATAGTTTTAAAAGGTCATTATTACCAACATATAGTTTTAAAAGGTCATTATTACCGAAATATAGTTTTAAAAGGTCATTATTACCGACATATAGTTTTAAAAGGTCATTATTACCGACATATAGTTTTAAAAGGTCATTATTACCGACATATAGTTTTAAAAGGTCATTATTACCGACATATAGTTTTAAAAGGTCATTATTACCGACATATAGTTTTAAAAGGTCATTATTACCGACATATAGTTTTAAAAGGTCATTATTACCGACATATAGTTTAAAGGTCATTATTACCGACATATAGTTTTAAAAGGTCATTATTACCAACATATAGTTTTAAAAGGTCATTATTACCGACATATAGTTTAAAGGTCATTGTTACCGACATATAGTTTTAAAAGGTCATTATTACAGACATATAGTTTTAAAAGGTCATTATTACCGACATATAGTTTTAAGAGGTCATTTTTACCGACATTTAGTTTTAAAAGGTCATTATTACCGACATATAGTTTTAAAAGGTAATTAATACCGACATATAGTTTTAAGAGGTCATTTTTACCGACATATAGTTTTAAAAGGTCATTATTACCGACATACAGTTTTAAAAGGTCATTATTACCGACATATTTATTTTTTTAAAGTCGTTTTTACCGACATGTGGTTTTAATCACAAATCGTTTTAAGAAATCAATGTGAACGATGCCAGCACATCTAGTTCCTGTTATAGTCTATGACCATCATGACCTGACCGCCACCACCAACACGTCCAGTCAGGCAATGCCTCTTGTCTCGAGTTACAACAAAGCTCTGCTGGAATGTGTTGCAGTCTCTGTTAGCTAGTTAGCCGGCTGTTACATCTTTTGTTTTTTGTAAAGTTGGGGGGAAAGGGCGGACTAAATAATGTGCAGTATTTTGACCAGAAGACGATTCTCGGACACTCCTGGAGTCGAGTATCTGTTTATAGGACACATACTCTACGTGTTATGTCATAGAAGTGACACCCAAACGCCGGGACGTCGCGTGTTAAAACATATCGGCAAGACTGAGATAATTCATCCTTTCAAATAATTCCAAGAAAGACATCAATCAGCTCTCATGCATTCAGCGCTTCATACTTGTGGATTCATTAGCGGTCGCGGACTTACACAATTACGGCACTCCTTCTCTGCCTCTGTTTAAATATAACCTTCTGAAGTCTTCCTTTGTTTGGAATTATTCATCAACTGGCTACGGCCTCCTCAAGGTGTAATGATTACATGCTTATTTTTTGAACCCTGCTGTGTAGCATCTCAAAGAATCTAATGTAAACGCCAGTTTTACAAATGACTTGATCACACACAATCACTCTCTACCCCCTCTTCCAACTGTCTCCTCCATTGCCCCCTCCCTCTTTACGACTCGACCCCCTCTTAAACCTACTCACCTCTTACATCCCTAGCCTTCAATTAAACGCTTTCACATCAACCCTCTCTCAAACACAAAAGGGAATTTACTTAATCTATATTGGTGTAAATCTGTAAATCTAAGTGTTTATATATTATGTATAATTGTAATTGTTAATATCTACGCATGTCATGAGTGCGTATATAGGTGTGTCTGTGCTCAAGCAGCGAAGTTGCTCTAATGTGATTCTTTTATCATTTCTAATTCATGTCAATGTGTTTTAATTTCATTTTACCAATCAACGACCAAACGTTTTTGGATTGTGCGAGCTTTGTTTACGTAGTCTGGAATAATTAGTCAACATTTGGCACGAATAGCTCAGGAAATAGGCCAAATTACATTGTGGTATAGAGGAAATAGGTCACATTACACGTATGACATTGGTCACATTACACAGTGGGAACATAGGAAGTAAGTCAAATGACACAATGGGCACTTAGGAAGTAGGTCAAATTACACAGTGGGCACATTGCTTTTAAATATCTTTTTTTTTTTTTTTTTTCGGAAGTAAGAGTACATCTTATTAAACAAGTTTTATACCAACTTACGCAGCACAAATCTGCGAAACTATCTTTTACGCACTGACTTCTATTGTGAGAAATTAATCTCTTGTTTTATGTTATGGCTCTTTCAAACAGTGCCTAACAAAAGACGATACCATTTAGAAATACAATAACAAAAATACGACACCGAAAACAGTACCAATTACAATTAATAAAATTTAATTTAGTAATAATACAATTATAAAACAAAAGAAATATAATTACAAATGATCAACTTACAGAGTATGGGAGATCTTGTACCGGTACACAGTTAGTTCAATGTGCCAATTAATAATGCACAATGACGAAATGCGAATAAACACATATATAAGAACACAAAGAGTAATACACGTCTCGTAAAGTTACAAATATCTATCTGAATCTCCGTCTTCTCTTTGTCTGTCGATCATTTATATATGGGGGTCTACCGACGCGTCTGGAAACGCCCTTACTTTTCTAATACAATCGAGAACCTTCGACGAGATACAAGTAGACCTACTAACCATGTTTAATTGGAAGCCGGTAGTAAACACGACACATCAAACGAATAGGTCACGCCCATCTATGAACGTAGCGTGTGCTAGGGGTCAAGCAAAGTTCACGCACGGGGAAAAAGTTTCATACATAACCCTATCATACTCCATCTCATTCTATTTTACACTGTTTAATGTCCTAACTGTAATCTTACTGAGCTACGCGTTGTAATTGTTCTCTCTTGCTCTAGTACCACAAGTTATTTCCTCTATTCCACAGAATGGCCCTTCACGTGGGCACGCTACAGATCTTCGAGAACAATGTGGGGGTCAGCGACGCTGTCCTCCTTGATCCCATGACGGAGGAGGCGTTCATTGATAACCTGGTGAAGAGATTTGAGCATCAGCAAATCTATGTGAGTCCTTTACAAAGATAGATTTAATTAAAGAGCAAGACAAACAGAACTGATGGCCATGTGAACTTTTGAAAGTTAAGTCACTATCCACAAAACTCTTACAATTATCTATGTATGTCTGGAACTAACTCTGTTGGCAAGAGAGACCACTGGGGCAACAGCGTTGTATTTTCAGAATATGTATTTGCGTTCCCTTAAAAACGTTCTTGAACAACTTTTAGCACACTGGTAAATTTATTCTCCACACACTAATACAAACATACCACGATAAACACGTCAGTTTTCGACGGGCTATTGCTAGTTTTAAAAACCGTCGTTTGTTCCCCGGCGAAGGCTTCTCGCCGACGCGTTCGTTGTTTTGTTTTGTTGTTTTTTTTTCAGGTGGTTTTCCCGTTCTTCGTTTCATTCATTTCCTAGTTGTATCGCGTATACTTATATTTCTGCTCTCTTCTCCCCACAGACGTACATTGGCAACGTCGTTGTCTCCGTCAACCCCTATGAAAAGTTGCCGCTGTACACACACGCCGTCATAGAGGAGTACAGGAGCCGGAACATCTACGAGCTGCCTCCCCACATGTAAGTTGCTGTTTATTTCTTCGCTCCCTTGTAGGACACTTTTCCGCTTGGGGGTTGGGGGGGGGGGGTGTCTTCGTCGCGGGTCTCCCACTGGGACTTAAAAAAGGAGCCGGAACATCTACGAGCTGCCTCCCCACATGTAAGTTGCTGTTTATTTCTTCGCTCCCTTGTAGGACACTTTTCCGCTTGGGGGTTGGGGGGGGGTGTCTTCGTCGCGGGTCTCACACTGGGACTTAAAACTGTTCATCTATCTCTGGATAAATAAATTTTAACAAATCTTGTTTTATTGCCACGTGTGGATTTTTGTCTCGGTAGATGACGTCACGTGACATGGGAATGTACGACTTACTTTACAAGCATGGGTGTTGGGCAGCAGATGGTGTCACGTGACATTTACAAGCATGGGTATACGGTAGAACTGTCTCGGAAGTTGGAAATTATGACATTAAATTGTGCATTTATAGTTCTCAAAACTTTTTGATATGGTTCAGAATATTTTTTAGTTTAAAAAAACCAATTGTTATAATGCCTTCAAATACACAATTTTAACCGGGCTATGTACAGCTTCAACCTTTTTCTTAATCTCTAGTTGTCTCTGGTTTTCTTCAAATCAATCAATACGCTTTGCTTTTATTCAATGTGGGATAGAGTTCCTGAGCTCTTCGATCCACCATTACAGATGATTAGCCAGAATTTGTATAAATATATTTGTTTCGTTTCTCAAAGTGCCCGTGCTTTTGATTAAACACCAGCCACTACCTATTCTTGGCCTCACAAATACCTTATTCCGATAACGTGCATCAAGTGACGCGGAGAGAAACTTTTTTTTTTTTTCCTCTCAAAGTCCAGATTTATCCCATTGACGTCATCAATGTTTGGTCTCTCTCCAAGTGGCAAGCACCTTGAGCACTAGAGAAATGGAGTTCAGCTTTAAAACCAAACCCTTTCTGTTGCCTTGAGACTGCTTAAGATTACGCTTTCCAATTCGCGCCATCTAAATTGTATCACTAACACGACTGATTTTAATTCGTCTTTTGAAAAGGGTTTATTTTTTAAGGATACTTAGTTTATTTCAGTTATTTATTTTTTAGTGGCTGAGAGGCGGGGTTGGTGGTGGTGGAGAAGGAAGAGATGGGTTCGTTTTCTGAACTGCTTGATTTAAATTTATCTAATGCCATCGTCTTGTATCGTTCTAAGCATTTATCTAATGCCATCGTATTGTATCGCTCTAAAAATTTATTTAATGCCTTCATATTGTATCATAAATCTTCGAATTTGGCCACACATTTTATACTAGTCCGAAACCAAGGACACTTTTTATACGCTTATCTTAGGTTGTTCAGGCTGTTTGTTAGTTTGTGTTGTCAAATCTTGCATTTCAATTTGGACCCACTTCCTGATCTCCAATTGAGCTGAAACACTACCGATGACATTACAACACTTAATGGTCGGTAGGTCACCAGAGACCTCCACTGACCCTTGAGTTCCCTCTGCTAATATCTCAGGAATTTAGTTGTGTTTTACATCTACCAAGACCAAAAGTACCAACAAAAAAAAAATAAAAAATTAAAAAACAAAAAAAAAAAAACTTTTTCCAAAAAATTTTTAAAAAATATCAAAAAAATCCCCCCCCCCCCCCCAAATCTTCAGAGTTGTTACAGTCATATGTCCAATGTCTCGTGTTCAAATTGTTTTATTTATTTGCTGAAAATGTACAACGCAATCAAAAAGCATTTCCATAGGTTTGGGTCAATAACATAATCTAATCTTATCTAATATCTGAAGTATTGGGGTTATTTATTAATTTTTTTTTTTTACTTTTAGTACTTGGTACATTTTGGAAAATCGTGTGTTATAGCCTGCGTGTTGTCTCCCCCCCCCCCCTTTTTTTTTTTTTTTTTTTTTTTCTTTTTTTTTTTTTTGTTATTTTTTTTTTTTTTTTTTTTTGTTTTTTCCCCCCCCCCCCCCCTTTTTTTTTTTTTTTAAAAACAAAAACAAAAAAAAACAACTTCTACTTAGCGTTGTGTCAACCACACTCTCCCCATTTTATTCATTTAATTTTTTTTGTGTGTGTTTTGATATTGATTTCATCGATTAAATGTGTAGCCTGTAACGACCCCACCTCTCCCTTGATTGGGAAAATGTTATTTTTTTTTAGATTCTATTTATTCTAAAGAATTCTATTTCTAGGATTTATATTTTGAGGTTAGGGTTTAACCCCCTCTCTGTAAATTGTCTGGCAGCTTTCCCAGCCGAGAGGGATTTCTGCTATTTTTTGCTAGACATTTACATATCAAATCATATACTTGAAAGATTGTACTGTTTATGTGTGAATATAAATGAATATTTGTTTTCATTCGAGGATCGTACTTTTGCGATTGATGTGCTATATGTTGATGTAGTTTATATTTTTGTCTATATATGACTTTGTTCTCTTTATAGAAATTTAATTGTAAAATTAAATTGAACATTGTTAATATCACTAGCTTTATCATCGTTTTTCTTTCTTTCCTGAGTTTCAGAACTTTGTTACGGTTTGTTTATTGAACGAGACAAATCTTAAAACAGATTACATTTAAAAAAAAACAAACCATACAACGGTCCGTAACAGCGTGTTTTTAAAAGTGTATTTTTAAAATTGTGTTCTGGGAGCTGCAAAGCTGGCGCCGCTATTATGTTAGAATCTAACTTGATTTCTTTACCTAGAGGGTTATTAGCTCGACGCGAGGGGGGGGAGGGGGCACATTCAAGAAAATGTGGGGGGCACTTTGAACGCGTTGATTACCTGGCAATGCTCCAAGGATGTGTTCTGGGAGCTGCAAAGCTGGCGCCGCTATTATGTTAGAATCTAACTTGATTTCTTTACCTAGAGGGTTATTAGCTCGACGCGAGGGGGGGGGGGAGGGGGCACATTCAAGAAAATGTGGGGGGCACTTTGAACGCGTTGATTACCTGGCAATGCTCCAAGGAAAGTGTTATGTAAGGAAAATGACATCTGAAAATATTTTTTAATGAATAAACATCGCGCTCAAAAACAATTTCGGCCTTATTTATCCAGTATTTTCTGTTGGTTTTTATTTTTTTTAAATTTAATTGCATTTTTCCTTCTTTACGTTTTGATCAAAAGGCAGACAACGAATGCTGGGATAATGTTGGGCGTTTGTACCGAGGTTATGGCGACCCGCTGTACAGGGGTGATGGTAGGCTGTTGTACTGGGACGATGTTGGGCTCTTGTACTGGGACGATGGTGGGATCTTGTACTAGGACGATGGTGGGCTCTTGTACTGGGACGATGTTGGGACGTTGTACTGGCATGATGGTGGGACGTTCTACTGGGTTGATGATGGGTCAAGTTACTCAAGCAGTAGAAGCCCCTAGCCCTGCTCCAAGCTAATGTTTGCATTCAGAGTTTATATTTAATTTAACAAGATGTGGGAGCTGAGGTCAGAGTTTTGCGCCCCCCCCCCCCCGTTGTCAACTAATCTACTCGAGCCCCTGCTTCGAAATATTTATGGAGAAGAGTGAGACACGGAGATGAGGTGACCCTCTTCTAATGAGAAGAGTTAGACACGGAGATGAGGTGAATGGAGAGGAGTTAGACACGGAGATGTGGTGAAACCTCTTCTAAGGAGACGAGTTAGACATGGAAATGAGATGAATGGAGAGTAGTTAGACACGGAGATGAGGTGAATGGAGAGTAGTTAGACACGGAGATGTGGTGAACCCTCTTCTAAGGAGAAGAGTTAGATACGGAGTTGAGTTGAATGAAGAGTAGTTAGACACGGAGATGAGGTGACCCTCTTCTAAGGAGAAGAGTTAGACATGGAGATGAGGTGAATGAAGAGTAGTTAGACACGGAGATGAGATGAATGGAGAGTAGTTTGACACGGAGATGTGGTGAACCCTCTTCTAAGGAGAAGAGTTAGACACGGAGATGAGGTGAATGAAGAGTAGTTAGACACGGAGATGAGGTGAATGAAGAGTAGTTAGACATGGAGATGAGGTGAATGAAGAGTAGTTAGACACGGAGATGAGATGAATGGAGAGTAGTTAGACATGGAGATGAGGTGAATGGAGAGTAGTTTGACACGGAGATGTGGTGAACCCTCTTCTAAGGAGAAGTGTTAGACACGGAGATGAGGTGAATGAAGAGTAGTTAGACACGGAGATGAGGTGAATGGAGAGTAGTTAGACACGGAGATGAGTTGAATGGAGAAGAGTTAGACACGGAGATGAGGTGACCCTCTTCTAAGGAGAAGAGTTAGACACGGATATGAGGTGAATGGAGAAGAGTTAGACACGGAGATGAGGTGAATGGAGAAGAGTTAGACACGGAGATGAGGTGAATGGAGAAGAGTTAGACACAATGATGAGGTGAATGGAGAAGAGTTAGACACGGAGATGAGGTGAATGGAGAAGAGTTAGACACGGAGATGAGGTGAATGGAGAAGAGTTAGACACGGA
>CAXITT010000223.1:821865-849032 GCA_964033795.1 Lymnaea stagnalis
CATGATTTAGACCAGTGGTTCCCAACAAGCTATAAATACATGATTTAGACCAGTGGTTCCCAACAAGCTATAAATTCATGATTTAGACCAGTGGTTCCCAACAAGCTATAAATACATGATTTAGACCAGTGGTTCCCAATAAGCTATAAATTCATGATTTAGACCAGTGGTTCCCAACAAGCTATAAATACATGATTTAGACCAGTGGTTCCCAACAAGCTATAAATTCATGATTTAGACCAGTGGTTCCCAACAAGCTATAAATACATGATTTAGACCAGTGGTTCCCAACAAGCTATAAATACATGATTTAGACCAGTGGTTCCCAACAAGCTATAAATACATGATTTAGACCAGTGGTTCCCAACAAGCTATAAATACATGATTTAGACCAGTGGTTCCCAACAAGCTATAAATTCATGATTTAGACCAGTGGTTCCCAACAAGCTATAAATACATGATTTAGACCAGTGGTTCCCAACAAGCTATAAATACATGATTTAGACCAGTGGTTCCCAACAAGCTATAAATACATGATTTAGACCAGTGGTTCCCAACAAGCTATAAATACATGATTTAGACCAGTGGTTCCCAACAAGCTATAAATACATGATTTAGACCAGTGGTTCCCAACAAGCTATAAATACATGATTTAGACCAGTGGTTCCCAACAAGCTATAAATACATGATTTAGACCAGTGGTTCCCAACAAGCTATAAATACATGATTTAGACCAGTGGTTCCCAACAAGCTATAAATACATGATTTAGACCAGTGGTTCCCAACAAGCTATAAATACATGATTTAGACCAGTGGTTCCCAACAAGCTATAAATACATGATTTAGACCAGTGGTTCCCAACAAGCTATAAATACATGATTTAGACCAGTGGTTCCCAACAAGCTATAAATACATGATTTAGACCAGTGGTTCCCAACAAGCTATAAATACATGATTTAGACCAGTGGTTCCCAACAAGCTATAAATACATGATTTAGACCAGTGGTTCCCAACAAGCTATAAATACATGATTTAGACCAGTGGTTCCCAACAAGCTATAAATACATGATTTAGACCAGTGGTTCCCAACAAGCTATAAATACATGATTTAGACCAGTGGTTCCCAACAAGCTATAAATTCATGATTTAGACCAGTGGTTCCCAACAAGCTATAAATACATGATTTAGACCAGTGGTTCCCAACAAGCTATAAATTCATGATTTAGACCAGTGGTTCCCAACAAGCTATAAATACATGATTTAGACCAGTGGTTCCCAACAAGCTATAAATTCATGATTTAGACCAGTGGTTCCCAACAAGCTATAAATACATGATTTAGACCAGTGGTTACCAACAAGCTATAAATACATGATTTAGACCAGTGGTTCCCAACAAGCTATAAATTCATGATTTAGACCAGTGGTTCCCAAACTTTTAAGTTGGCGGACCTGTGAACAAGTTTCGACCGGCAGCGTTAGGTGTGCGGACCGGTGAAGGTCAACGGACCGCCATTTGGGGATCACTGATTTAGACTGTACTTCGTAACGGCATCAATGACGTTGTACTACAAATTGATGGGAAATATGCGTTGCATAAAAGTTAAATTGGTGAGGGGGGGGGGGGTTGGCTGATGGCAACATTTGCGAGACAGTGGAGCGGGACGTTTTGAATTGTTTACACAGACGCCGAGAGTACAAGAAAGGCGCCTCCAACCTGTTGGTCGTGCTAGAGAGTACAAGAAAGGCGCCTCCAACCTGTTGGTCGTGCTAGAGAGTACAAGAAAGGCGTCTGCAACCTGCTGGTCGTGGTAGAGAGTACAAGAAAGGCGCCTCCAACCTGTTGGTCGTGGTAGAGAGTACAAGAAAGGCGCCTGCAACCTGCTGGTCGTGGTAGAGAGTACAAGAAAGGCGCCTCAAACCTGTTGGTCGTGGTAGAGAGTACAAGAAAGGCGCCTCTAACCTGTTGGTCGTGGTAGAGGGTACAAGAAAGGCGCCTCCAACCTGTTGGTCGTGGTAGAGAGTACAAGACAGGCGCCTCCAACCTGCTGGTCGTGGTAGCGTCCGCACGCAAACACAAAAATTGTATTATTTTGAGATTAGTATCGTGTTATCATTTTGATGTGATATCGAACCATGATCTTAGTGTGGTAAAAAATCGAGCTGTTAGAATCGAGCTATGATATTGCTGCGATGGTATCGAGATATGATATTGGTGCCAAGGTATCGTGCTATAATAACATTGATGTGATGTATCGATCTGTGATATCGTTGGGGGTTATATCGACAACGAGCTAAGAAATCGGTGTGATGGTGCCGAGTTATGCTATTGGCATCGTATTGTTATTGAGTTGTTTGGGTTCGGTAAAGGTTAAGGGGAAAGCTTGGGTAATGGATAGATCTAATCGCATCCACTTCCACTCTTGGGATCGAATATGTACGAATCTGACTTGTTTTTATAACGCTGATGTAACAGTTCCGCTAAAAGATGATTACCTTTATAAAGAAATCCTCGGAATTTTCCCGGTGATGTATCAGAAATAGAAATGAATGCGGCGTGTAACAAGATAACTCTGCAATGGCTGCTAGGAATAATGACGTACTGAAACAATGTTGAAGGTCAAAGCCACCCAATGTCAGTTCGCGTAATACGTTTCATTCCTTAAGGTTATGTTTAAAGGTCATCCCTATCTGTTTACCTCGGGGTATATAATCCATGAAGTCATTAGTTGTGTAGAGTAGCAAGTAAAAAAAGCTCGACAACATCTGATAAAATATGATTCCTCAAACAAAGAATGACAAGGGATAACCTACCCTTGTTTTTGTCAATGGAGGGGGGCATTGCCATACGATGACAGTGGAAGTACTGTCATGAGATGACAACGGATTTAACTATCACTTTATGACAATGAACGTGCTGCCATGCTATGACAATGGATGCACTTTCATATTACGACAATTGATGCCCTACCACGCATTTACGATGGGTGCACTATACCATACAGTGACAATGGATCTACTATCATATTATGGCAATGGCCCTACTTCCATACATCGTGTCCGTGGCTTTATCACGTTTGTGATGACGCCTGATCGGAGGTGGAGTCATTTATTTTATTCGATCCCGGAAACAAAATTACAAAGTCATTTAAAGTCTGTGACAGTTCAGTTAGCGCATTCCTTACCCGAACTCTGTCATTGAAAGTGTACACATAGAGTAAGACAAGTGTCTACACATAGAGTAAGACAAGTGTCTACACATAGAGTAAGACAAGTGTCTACACATAGAGTAAGACAAGTTTCAATGTCATGATATTAGTTGCACTCTTTGTTTGGAGTGGGTAAGTGGACTCTTTGCTGTCGCTAGTAACACTTGAGCTAACAATGAAGCAATGTACTAGACACTTGAGCTAACAATGAATCAATGTACTGGACACTTGAGTTAACAATGAATCAATGTACTGGACACTTGAGCTAACAATGAATCAATGTACTAGACACTTGAGCTAACAATGAATCAATGTACTAGACACTTGAGCTAACAATGAATCAATGTACTGGACACTTGAGTTAACAATGAATCAATGTACTAGACACTTGAGTTAACAATGAATCAATGTACTAGACACTTGAGCTAACAATGAATCAATGTACTGGACACTTGAGCTAACAATGAATCAATGTACTAGACACTTGAGCTAACAATGAATCAATGTACTAGACACTTGAGCTAACAATGAATCAATGTACTGGACACTTGAGTTAACAATGAATCAATGTACTAGACACTTGAGCTAACAATGAATCAATGTACTGGACAATTGAGTTAACAATGAATCAATGTACTGGACACTTGAGTTAACAATGAATCAATGTACTAGGCAATTGAGCTAACAATGAATCAATGTAATAGAAACTTGAGCTAACAATGAAGCAATGTACTAGACACTTGATTTAACAATGAAATATTGTACTAGACACTTGAGCTAACATTGAAGAAATGTACTTGACACTTGAGCTAACAATGAAACAATGTACTAGACACTTGAGCTAACAATGAAGCAATGTTAATAGACACTTGAGCTAACAATGAAGCCATGTACTAGACACTTGATTTAACATTGAAGCCATGTACTAGACACTTGATTTAACAATGAAGCAATGTACTAGACACTTGCGCTAACAATGAAGTAATGTACTGGACACTTGAGCTAACAATGAATCAATGTACTAGACACTTGATTTAACAATGAAGCATTGTACTGGACACTTGAGCTAACAATGAATCAATGTACTAGACACTTGAGCTAACAATGAAGCAATGTACTGGACACTTGAGCTAACAATGAAGCAATGCACTAGACACTTGAGCTAACAATGAAGCAATGTACTAGACACTTGATTTAACAATGAAACATTGTACTAGACACTTGAGCTAACAATGAAACAATGTACTAGACACTTGAGCTAACAATGAAGCAATGCACTAGACACTTGAGCTAACAATGAAGCAGTGTACTAGACTTAACTAGACACTTGAGCTAACAATGATGCAATATACTAGATACTTGATTTAACAATGAAGCAATGTACTAGAGACTTCACATATCATCCCATCCCTGTGGCGCTACAGCCCATGTAGCCTGCCTGCCTCACTACTTCCTTCCACTCAGACCTAACTAATGCCTTTCTTTTCCATGCTTGGACTTTCAGCTGCTGTAGATCTTTTTCTACATCATCTATCCAACTAAGCCTAGGTCTGCCTTTGAGCATTTTTCCTCTGGGGTATTGGTGATGCCCCCTCTTTGTTCCTCTGTCATTTGGCATTCTCTCTAGGTGTCCTGCCCAGCGTAGCCTGCCTCTTTTTATTTCTGCCACTATCGTAGGATCCTGATATAGACTGTATAATTCCTGGTTGGTTCGTATTCTCCATCCATATTCATCCTTTGTTGGCCCATATATTTTCCTGAGAACTTTCCTCTCCCATGTGTTTAATAGGTTTTCTGCTGTTTTTGTTAGGGTCCAAGTTTCGCTTGCATATGTTACAACTGGTCTTATCACAGTTTTATAAATAGTTTTCTTTGTTTCTCTTGTAATGTTTTTACTTTTGAGTATTTTCTGACTACTGAAGTATGCCCTGTTTCCGGCTGATATTCTCTCTTTTATTTCTGTTGGTAATTCGTTTCTTTCATTTAACAGAGATTCTAGGTATTTGAATTGATTTACTTTTTCAAAAGTTTGGTTTCTAATTTTAATTGTTTCATTTATTTGTTCCTCTCTTATCATGGTCATGTATTTTGTTGTTTTTTTTGGTTGTTAACTTCCAGCCCTGCTTGTTAGGATGCATCTTCTAATTCAAGAAAGGATTTTGATATGTCTTTTATACTTTTCCCTAGAAGTGCTATGTCATCAGCATATGCAAGATACTGAAGTGGTTGGTTGTAGAGTCTGCCCGTTGGTTGTGGGTCTTGAGTTTCCCTCAGAAAGTATCCTGTTATCGTTCCTCGAGTGTCAATGTGTATGTTTCTAATAACTCTCTCCAATGTTAGGTTAAAGAGCATACAAGACAGTGAGTCTCCCTGACTTAGGCCTCGTTTAATATGAAATTCCCTTGAATATTCTCCTTGAATCTTGATTTTGCTTTTTGAGTTGTTTAGTGTTACATGTATTAGCCTTGTCAGTTTGTTGGGTATCCCAAACTCCTGCAGAGCCTCATATAAATAGTTTCTTTTGAAGCTGTCATAGGCCATTTTATAGTCGATATAGAGTTGACGTACTGGTATATTAAATTCATAGTATAGAGACTTCACATAACAATGAAGAAATGTACTGGTCACTTGAGCTTACAATGAAACATTAGTCTAGACACTTGAGCTAACAATAAAGCAATGTACTAGACACTTTAGCTAACAATAAAGCAATGTACTAGACACTTGATTTAACAATGAAATATTGTACTAGACACTTGAGCTAACAATAAAGCAATGTACTAGACACTTGAGCTAACAATAAAGCAATGTACTAGACACTTGAGCTAACAATAAAGCAATGTACTAGACACTTGAGCTAACAATAAAGCAATGTACTGGCACTTGAGCTAACAATAAAGCAATGTACTAGACACTTGAGCTAACAATAAAGCAATGTACTAGACACTTGAGCTAACAATAAAGCAATGTACTAGACACTTGAGCTAACAATAAAGCTATGTACTAGACACTTGAGCTAACAATAAAGCAATGTACTAGACACTTGAGCTAACAATAAAGCAATGTGCTATACACTTGAGCTAACAATAAAGCAATGTACTAGACACTTGAGCTAACAATAAAGCAATGTACTAGACACTTGAGCTAACAATAAAGCAATGTACTGGCACTTTAGCTAACAATAAAGCAATGTACTAGACACTTGAGCCAACAATGAAGCAACGGGCCTATGTATAAAACAAATTTTTAAAAAAAATGGATTACGAAATGACTTCCGTTCTCTGGCGTAATGAATTGTTCCCTTTCCTACAATTCTACTTTTTTTTTTTATCTTAAAGTAGTCCCCACATGTAACAGGTGGATACCCTGAACCCACTTTTAATGATTCCATTGATTTCATCTTTTACTTTTAAAGGTGGAAGCAACCATCATCATTTGATATTCAGACTGAAAGTTTGCTTATCCATTATTCAAAGATTGTTATTTGAAATCTCCATTATTTATGGATATAATTGTGATGAGCCTACTCTCACACAACCCCCCCCCCCCACCCCCCCCCCCCCAATCCTCCCGTCCCGTTGTGTTGGTATGGACTCGAGTAGTAAGTCAATCGTCTGCACAGCGGTGAAGCTAAATTAAATTACTTCTAAAATGTGCTTGAAACTTAAACCCGTGGTAATGATGTCTGGTCGTTGCTATGGTAACTTTGGCATCAACTTACTTGTCAACAAACAACAAAATAAGTGGATGAAAGACATTGTTCGTGTCTGAACACGTTTGAGGAGGAGGAGGGTGCGGTCTGCGACCAGGGCAGCACTTTCTTTGGGGCGGGATTTTCAGCTCACTTCATATAGTTTATGTAGCTTAGTTTCATGTACTTTCCGTGTGCACTGTTGCTTTCGTTAATTGGTGGCGGCAACTTTAAGGACGATACGGGCGCCCCAAATCCTAGACGTTCCACCGTGTCTTTATGTACAGCGTAAATAGTTGATAGCTTGACCAACACTTTCTTTGGTACAAGTCTGAGATCAGACCCAATGCAACTCAAATTGAAATTTTTATTTTTTTTGAAATAGTAAATTCTCTGAAACTGAATCTTGCCTGGCAATTGATCACCCCATCCTCTCACACTGTCCTCCACCTTCTCCGTCGCCTGGTCCTCCCATCGACCCACTCTAACTGTTGCATCTACCTGTTGCAGTGGGACGGGCCACGCCCTAGTTTTCCAACCTCGTCCTGGTTCCTGTCATTATAAAATCTATACACTACGCCACAGCACGGGTGGGCGCTAGGGTGAGTACGCACAGGGGTAGGGTTAGATGAGGCCTCGGGAGTAAGGATAGGTGAGATCTCAAGAGTAAGGATAGATGCAGTCACAGGGGTAGGGTTAGATGAGGTCTCGGGAGTAAGGATAGGTGAGATCTCAAATTTAAGGATAGATGCAGTCACAGGGGTAGGGTTAGATGAGGTCTCCGGAGTAAGGATAGGTGAGATCTCAAGAGTAAGGATGATGCACACAGACGAGTATTGGGTAACAGCGACAGGGTAAATGGGCAACGTGGAATACAGATCCCACCACTAGATATAAGAAGAGCTTGTACATCCACACTGAACCCCTAAGAGGTATCAGAAGATCTTGTGCATCGACACAGAACCCACCAGTAGGGATCGGAAGATCTTGTACTCCTCAAAGATCCAGTACTCCTCTCATAGATCCCACCAGTATCCATTCATTAACCGCTGACTATGCTATTCGTGGAAGGTCTTTGAGAGGCCGGCGCCAGTGAACTTTGTAATGGTAAACAAACCTGTCAATTATAAATGATGTCTGTAACCTTCTACGGAACGACACGTCATCCTTATCCCGATCCTACGGGGTCTCTGGCGTCATGCCAGCTAGATTTTGAGAGTTATTTTACTTTGCACGTAAGAGTTATCTTACATAGCACCATTGACAAAGGGCACAGCCATAGGGGTGTGTTATTTCTACTGTCAAGATCTGCAGCATTTGTGTTACTGATGTACGATATTAATGTAATCGATTATTTTCTTAAATCGGTAGTTCTATGTTGGAAATGTTGCTTTTGCGCCACAGTTTAAAAGAAAGGAAGAAGTTCTTTGTACTGTGGGCGTGCTTTGATGTTGTCATATGCAAGACGTCGTCTTACACCAGTGAAAGAAGTTTGAATGCTTACATAGGTCACATCTCAAGGGCAAATTTATACCCTACAATTCAGGAGGAAAACCAGTTGACAAATATTAAGCCACATTTTTTTTTATTTTTTGTTTTTGAAAATACGTAATGACGACTTAGAAAAAAAGAAGTGGGGTAAGGGGGAACAGAAAAAGTGTGTGTGTGGGGGGGGGTGAGACTGTTGAATTGATTTACAAAATTAAAATCAGTTTTAATATCTAGGGCGTGGCAACAACTGTCTTCGATGTCACATGTCTATAGCATCCTGTGCACTTTTTTTCTATATAATTGTCTGTCTGCCTGTTGATGTACCCCTCCCCCCCCCCAACCACCACACACGCGCGCATGAATCTATACCTGCCTACTTACTTGGCGTCTTGCACACCCAAATGATCCATGATGAGTCCCTCCAACTCACACTCAAGCTCCCTTGTGTGTTGTAAGGTTCGTCGATTGATTCTTGGGGTGGGGTCAGACCCTCACGTTGTTTATTGATGGTTTGCCCGTCTGCCCCTTCAACTACCCCATGTTTCTAGCGTCCAGCCCTCGCGGTTTAATACATAATATGTCTTTTTTGCATATGTGACTGCTCCTGAACTACAAAATTACTACCATTATGATATTGCTGAACAGCTATTTTTATGTTATTTGTGCAACTCCATTAGCTAGCGACGTCTTAATCGTGCGCATACTTAGAAATAATTTGATTTGTCACATACAGGGAACCATTTGACTTGTCACATACAGGGAATTATTTGACTTGTCACATACAGGGAATCATTTGACTTGTCACATACAGGGAATTATTTGACTTGAACTTACATTTAGCCTCTATTTCTTGTTTGACCGTTTTTTTTTTTTAAATAAATATTTTGTTGTTGCCATGAAAGAAATACATTTTGATTTCCTGACAGAATTCACGATCGGCTGACTCACCCCTACTTTTGTTTATATATATCTTTCATGATGTATATCTTTATTTCTCATCTTCTCATTTCTCGCCCCCACCACCACCCAACTCTTTCAGATAAGAAATATAATGCACTTTCCCAACTTAGTCCAGCATCTAAGTATGACTTGTCCACAACGTCTGTGTTTTTAAAAAAAAAATAATAAATAAAACTTGCTGAATCAGGACAAGCAGTGATTATCGATTTTTTTTTTAAACCACCCCTCTCCTTTTCCCAAAACCACCCTCTCTTAGGAGTTCAACCAAGACAATGGTTCTCACATTTATTGCTGCAAAAAAATTCCTCGGTGTAATTTGAAACATTTCAGAAAATAATTTAATTCAGACACAATAAATAAATATGCTTTTGTAGGGCAGAGTAAAGAAAGATAGTTACTACAAATGTGTTAATATCTATCTATCTATGTATCTCTTTTAACTCACCTAGTTTAATTTGCTTGGTATACGTGCTTGGTATACGTGCTTGGTATACGTGCTTGGTATACGTGCTTGGTATACGTGCTTGGCGTAGAGAAGAATATTCCAAGCATTGGGAACTTGTGATGGAAACCAGCAACCAGGGGACTGAGGGCAACGTTAATGTCTGATGTTAAACACAACTCATAGCTGCTGTTTGTAGCATTATAGCAAATAATATAAGACTAACTTTGGAATAAGGAGACAGAGTCAAAGCATTCTGATGGCAATTCTTGTAGGCCTTTCAGTGGGATGTCTTTATTCTTGTAGGTCTTTTAGTGGGATGTCTTTATAGTAGTTTTTTCTTGTAGGTCTTTCAGTGGGATGTCTTTATAGTACTTTTTTTCTTGTAGGTCTTTCAGTGGGATGTCTTTATAATACTTTTTTCTTGTAGGTCTTTCAGTGGGATGTCTTTACATTACTTTAGTGGGGTATCTTTATAGTACTTCAGTGGTATATCTTTATAGTACTTTTCTCTTTTAGGTCTTTTAGTGTGATGACTTGATTTCTCTGATAAACTTCCTCAGCTATGCAATCACCGATGATGCCTACCGTTCCATGCGAGACAAAAACTTGGATCAGTGCATTATTATATCTGGAGAGAGTGGTGCAGGCAAGACGGGTAAGTTTTAATAGATTGGTTTTAATTGTAGTTGTAAGGATTATATTACTGAATGAAATTTGTGCTACAAACAGATCACCTCAATCGCATTACCTTAATCAGATCACCTCTATCGCATTAACTGAATCAGATCACCTCTACCACATTACCTTAATCAGATCACCTCTATCGCATTACCTTAATCACATCACCTCTACCGCATTACCTTAATCAGATCACCTCTATCGAATTACCTTAATAAGATCACCTCTGTTGCATTACCTTAATGAGATCACCTCTACCACATTACCTTAATCAGATCACCTCTATCGCATTACCTTATAAGATCACCTCTGTTGCATTACCTTAATGAGATCACCTCTACCACATTACCTTAATCAGATCACCTCTATCGCATTACCTTAATAAGATCACCTCTGTTGCATTACCTTAATGAGATCACCTCTACCACATTACCTTAATCAGATCACATCTATCTCATTACCTTAATCACATTACCTGCATAGCATTATCTTAATCAGATCACCTTCATCATATCACTTTTCTCGGATCACTTCCACCAGATGTCTTCATTTAACATTAGGTTATTTTTTACTTTTTGAAATGACATCCAATTAACAGTTCTTCTAGACCAGGGGTTACCAACCTTTTGGTTATGATGTGCGGGAGTGGGATTCATTATTTATTCAGCTTGCCTCAAACCTACAAGTCTAGCTCATAAAATGCATTGTTCAGTCAGTTACAAACCTACAGGTCTAGCTTATAAGATGCATTGTTCAGTCAGTTACAAACCTACAGGTCTAGCTTATTAGATGCATTGTTCAGTCAGTGTCGAGTATGAGCGTTCATTGGTAATTGTTGCGACTCAATGTTATGTTCATTAGTTGTTGAACGCTTTTCCCGCGCTTGTCTATTATGGTTAGTGAACGCTCTTCCCGCCATTGTCTCTATGACGTATTTTTATGCTGAGTCGTGACGTATTGTCTATGCAGTGTTGTGACGTATGTTTTAGTCGTGCGGCAGTCTTGAGTGGAACCTTGGAGTGATAGGATGTTTATTATATTTACTTAGATATTAAAGTTATAGTTATTATGAAAAGGAGTTGAGTTTGTTAATTGATAGTGAGAATAGTACGACGCTTCAACGTATGAAAGAACTGACGAATGTAATCAATCCAAGAAGACGTTAGGAGTTGACATGGGGGCTCGTCCGGGATCATTTTTTATAAGGTATCCCATCTAAAGGATTGAGAAATAAGGAAAATTAAAAAATATATTCCTACCAAAATAAATGTCAAATTCCATTGCGAAAAATTGTGTATTTTACAGGTTTATAAAAATGAAATGGAAAAAATGTGTAAGACAATTTTAGGGGATATGAATGCATTGATGGTGTAGTATTGAACATATATGGTGTAGTATAAAGAGTTGTTTTAGTTAAACTCTGGGAAGAGTGTTCTGTTATTTGTATGGAATAATATGGGTGAGACTGAGATCAAGTCAAAAGATAAGTAAATAAGCAGCACACTGTCAATGATCACTTGAAAAATGACACCACTAAATAATCTTGGTGGTTTTTTTGGTATTTTTTTTACCCTTTCATTCAACTTTATTCATCTTCTGTTGTTCATCTTATACATCTGTTATGGTATTTGATGGATGATCAACATCTACTGACCTCATGTTAATTTTCCCATTATGCAGAGGCAAGTAAAGTCATCATGCAGTACGTGGCAGAGGTATCTGGTAAAGGACAAGACATTGACAGAGTCAAGGAACAGCTGCTACAGTCCAATCCTGTGTTAGAAGGTGTGAAGTGTTAGAGCAGTAGAGATGTAGTTCATGTGTTATATGTACCAGTGGCTCTTTAACAGGTGTTCTTTAAACAGTAGTTCTTAACTCTCTGCAGTCTGACATTTTTTTCACATTTCTTAAAAATCTTAATGTGAATTTTTAAAATAATTAATTAACTGATCTGAAATAGCTCTGATCTGATCAGTTAAATATATTAACTTGTTCATCTTTGACTCAGCTATCATAAGATATTTTTTGTATATTTTATTTTCTTAGTTATAAAAATAATTGAAACATTATTGGAGAATTATTTTTTTTCATTTTATGCAAAAATTTGACCAAATCTTTACACAGTATGAAGGAAAAAAAAAACCTTGTTATAAAAGATTTAAAATTTAATTAAATAAAATACTTCATCAACTTATACAATTCATAGTCAAACATGACAAAAATTCTTTGAACAATCAAAAAGTTGTCAACATTTTAGCAAAACCTATATTTTGTCTTTTTTTCCTAAAAAATGCACTATAATTTTTCTTTTAATGAAAATTATGTTTTGTATGTAATATATTTAAAAAAATGGGTCTCATAGCTTATAGATTTGTATATTAAATATATTTCTTAATAATTCTTGAGTAAAAGATAACTAATTAAAATTTGATGAATATATAAATAACTCAAAACAAGAGTCAATTTTTTTTTTTTTAAATTTTAAAATAGCGGTATTCGCTGATGTTAAAGTTAAAAAAAATTAAAATGTATCAGTACAATAATGCTAATTTTGATATACATGTCAAATACAATCCATTCCTCACTAATGTGATCTATTTTTTCCCATGTACCGGCATTTTTATATATCTTTGTTATAATCCTCACATAACACAGGCTGATAAACTACATTATTCCTTAATTATATTTATGGACTCTGAACAAATATTATTTCTTAAAACAGTCTGCAGTTTTATTATAATAATTATATTTGATAAATAAGAGCTTGTCCTGGACTTGATTTCTACATAAGATTAGGTAAGATTTTTCACCACAGAATATTCACTCAATAAAGAACCTGTGGAAAAAAAAATTTGATTGATTCATAAATAAATTAACACTAATGGTATCAGTAATGTTACGCTATCAGTAAGGGAAAATACCATTAATCCTGGTCCAAGTGCCTAAATTAGTATAAAAGTAAACCATTGTACATAGAAAATACATTATAACATATGTTATAACAATATTGTGAGTTTATTCTTTATGCATTTTGCTACCAAGTGATTAGATTAAAACTTACCACCACTTGTTTTTAGGGTAAAATCTTCAAAGATATTCATCCAGTAACTCTGTAACTCAGTAAAAGGGTGGAGTCCAGGCTTAATATTTAGGATCAATAAGGAATAAGGGCTTCTTGATCCAATATCTGCATTTTTGTCTCTCTCTCCTCCTTCCCAATAGAGTTAGAGAGCTTTTAATAAAAACATAAATGTTGGTTTTTTTATTCTGCCGACAGTAGTCTCTACTAATACTAGTGACTAGCGATAATGATAATAAAATTTAAACACATTTCTACTATGCAATATTATAAAATTTAGAAGATTATTCTTGGCTGTAACATATTTTAAATAAATATATTTAGTTAATAACTCAGAAGTCCTTAACTTTAAATTTATTTAATTACGCAAGTTCCAATCGGCCGAAATTTGCCGCAATTTTTTTTTAGATATATATTTCGCATAGCGACGCTATTTATTTATTTTATAATTACTGAAACTCAATAAAATTCAAATAGAATATATCAATATAAGTATAAATGGATAATATATACTTCAGCCAATTAAAATTATAAAAATATCACTTTATTGTTTTATTATTAATTTTAAAGTCGGGAAATCATAATTAAAATTAAGTTTAGTTGTTTACGATAGCATTAGTCGGTACTTTTATATGTAAATCGTGATAAATTTCATGATTAGAGTCTCCATTTGGAAACATTACTTTAGACAAACAAATAACTCCTTGATAAATCGGGAAATTAAAATCATTTGACAATATCCATACTACTATTTAATTTTCTTTGTGAGACTCATATTTTTTGTTTTTTTGGAAATCTGCGAAGCTTTCAAGGGATACTCCGCGATGAATAAGTTTCCCAAAAAAATTTTTTAAAATAGTAATTTCAAATTTTGTAATAATTTTAATTTTTTTACAAATACTTAAACCAATGAAACAAATTATTAAAATATAATAAATATTTTTTTTCAATAAAAAAAAAAGTTAAAAAATAAATGACCCAGCCACAAAATCTATGGTACTTATATGTACCATTTCTCTATAGTCGGACTGCAGAGAGTTAAAAGGGGAACAGTTGGTTCTTAAAAGGGGAAAAGTAGTTCTTAAAATAGAAAAGTAGTTCTTAAAATGGAAACAGTAGTTCTTAAAAGGGGAAAAGTAGTTCTTAAAAGGGGGACAGTAGTTCTTAAAAAGGGAAAAGTAGCTCTGAAAAGGAGAAAAGTAGTTCTTAAAAGGGGGACAGTAGTTCTTAAAAGGGGAAAAGTAGTTCTTAAAAGGTAAAAAGTAGCTCTGAAAAGGGGGACAGTAGTTCTTAAAAGGGGAAAAGTAGTTCTTAAAACAGAAACAGTAGTTCTTAAAAGGAGAAAAGTAGTTCTTAAAAGGGGAACAGGTGGTTCTTAAAAGGGAAACAGGTGGTTCTTAAACGGGGAACAGGTGGTTCTTAAAAGGGGAACAATGGTTCTTAAAAGGGGAACAGATGTTTCTTAAAAGGGGAACAGTAGTTCTTTAAAAGGAGAAAAGTAGTTCTTAAAAGGAGAAAAGTAGTTCTTAAAGGAGAAAAGTAGTTCTTAAAAGGAGAAAAGTAGTTCTTAAAAGGGGAACAGTGGTTCTTAAAAGGGGAACAGTTGTTCTTAAAAGGGGAACAGTGGTTCTCAAAAGGGGAACAGTAGTGTAACAGTAGTTCTTAAAAAAGGAAAAGTAGTTCTTGAAAGGGCCTCTTACACTGGAATTGTTAACAGGAGTTCTTAAGAGAATTTCTTAAAATGAGTTCTTAAACAGCATTTTTTAAGGGTAGGTCACTAAAAGTGATTTCACAAAAGTGTTATACAGTTGGCTTTTTTTTTTTTTAAAGGAATTTTTTTTGTGTATGAATTTATATTTATTGTACGGTAATGCTAGTTTGTTTCTCTAAAGACAATAATGCTGTTTTTCTAAACTTTTTCTTTTTTCTTTTTTTTTTTAGATTCAAATGATTTTTACACACACAAAAATGTTTAAAAGAAAAAAACTGTTGCATTTTTCATTCATTATCTCCCATTTAATTCCAGCCTTTGGGAATGCAAAAACTACAAGGAATGATAACTCTTCCAGATTTGTAAGTGATTAAAGTAACAGATTTCTTTAATACAACTAAATCATCAGGAATGCACATAAACAGCAAACATAAACCTGTCTGTGATGGTGTTTTTCTTTAGTTTGAAAAGTTTAATTAAATTGAGAACAATATTTTTTTAATCAAAATGGTGATATGTTGTATATAAAAACAATGTTAATGTTGCAAATCAACAGGGCAAATACATGGACATTGAGTTTGATTTCAAAGGGGATCCTGTTGGTGGCGTCATTACAAACTGTAAGTTGATCCACAAATTATCAGTCTCCTCATTTTAGTTAAGCTCTTATTAATTGGCTTTTTTTTTGTCCAGAATTACACTGAATCTGATGATTGGGAAATTTTTAGTTTTCCAAATATTCACTTCTATAGAGCTCCTTGGTCATACATAAAATATGGTAATTGTTCAATGTAGAATACATCTTCATGACAAGCTGTAAACAAATATTTACTCAAACTAGAGATCAATACAAAGTGTTTAACAATTTTGTCTTGTTACCATCATCATACCCCCTCCCACCACACACCTTTTATTTGTCAGTCGTAATCCTACTCTTATTGTCAACACCAGTAAATATATGGACTGTTTCTCTCTTCCCCCCCCCCCCACCTGCTCATGTTTAAGTGAACTAACTTGTACATTTTTTTAAAATTTTTCTCCTCCCCAGATTTATTGGAAAAGGTGAGTATCAGTTTGAAAGAAAATATTAGTAATATTATATTTACAATGATGACATTAGCAACAACTATCTATTTAAGGAAATGTGTAAATACTTGTATTGGCCATAAGATCCATTTTCATACAAACCAAGCCTGACCATTTAAGTGTGCATTTTTCTCATGCCGATAGTCAAGAGTAGCCTCACAGAACAGTGGAGAGAGGAGCTTCCATATTTTCTATCAAATGTTGGCAGGGATGGAGGAGGGGTCCCTCCGTAAGTTGATATTTTATCCTGTTAAACCTGTCATATCGGCAGAACAGTTTCATTAAATAAAAATATTATTTGGAAAATCTTTCTTATTTATTCAAATATATGTAACTTTATTTGTCTAGTCAGTGATTTTTTGCTTAAAATGTTTCTTTTTTTTTTTTTACTTTTTGTGTTGGCTACAACAGCCATAATAAAAATTATATTTAAATAGTTTTAATACTAGCTATAGACCTCGACTTTTTCAGTGAATCTATAATAGTGTTTGTGGATTTTCACATGAGAATTTTCCATTTTTTCTGACACTTTTATGAATCCAACCCTACAAACATACATTTTTTTCAGGTTTACTGAAACTGGTTCCTGGGGCAAGAAACTACAGTTGTCTTAACAAAAGCGGATGTGTGGATGTGGATACCAGGGATGATGTGGGTGACTTTAAGGCTGTGACGGTGAGAAAAGTTTTGTTGAAACTGAGATATGAATTTATACCAGTCCCTGGGGGAAATAATTGGTTTGTTACTGGGGTAGATCATAAATTTGACGTGACCACATTCAAGAATTCGACATGACCACATCCAAGAATTCAACATGACCACATCCAAGAATTCGACATGACCACATCCAAGAATTCGACATGACCACATTCAAGAATTCGACATGACCACATCCAAGAATTCAACATGACCACATTCACAACTGGTGGAAACTAGTAGACTAATATTAATATTATCATTGTATTTGTGTTAGTTCAAACAATCCCTAAAAACAAAAGGTTTTCTTACAAATCCTTTACAAAAGGTACATCTGACAAAACTTGTATACAAGTAATGCACTTTATAAGTATCCAAATTAGTGTTTCCCTCCTCAATGTTTGCAACCCCCATATTTTTTCCACACTGCTGAACTATATTAATAATCTTATGACCCATCCACTTTGACACCCCCAGATTTACAGACGCTGGATTTATTTCACCAACAATTTTAGAAAAACAAAAGAAAATATAAAGCACATGCAAAATTTTTTTTTTTTTTAGATGGAATTTAGCACAATTATTCAGAATTTTATTTAATCATCCCGTTGAAAAACAGGAAAATAGGATTTTTGGGGGGTGGGGCTTAAAATTTGAATGTGTTGTCATCCGCAATAATTCTATGTGCCAAGTTGCAGCTCAATATGTTGACGGGAAGTGGGTCAATTAGCCGTCCGAAGATTTTGCCAGCAAGCCATCCACATACAAAAGCGAAGTTAATTTAAAGATTAAGAAAAGGGAATAATGTTTAAAAAAAATTTTTTCAAAGTGAAATATATTTCACAAATTTGGACTGCATCATTTAGTTAGTTTTAGTTTGTTCATCTCTGTTAGTTTATCTCAGTTAGCTAAACTGCTTTTGTTGAATGTTTGACAGAATGGAATGGAGATTATTGGTTTCCTAAATGAAGAGGTTCACAATGTATTCCAACTTCTGGCCAGCATTCTCAAACTGGGAAATGTTGAGTTTTCTGAAAGAACTAATCCTGATGGCACAGATGGCTGTAATGTGGTTAACATTTCAGGTAAACAGTTTTGCTTATAATTCAGGTAATTTATGATAAAGAGTTTGGTATATAATGATCAGCTGCTGGTAAATCTTCATATGTGGTACCTTGCGATGATATTATTTGATAAGAGCTGTTAATACTTTACAAGCTGCTCAGTTTTAAAGACCAACTTCATGGACTAGTAGTTCTGTACACTTTGCCATTGAGGCTATCAGTATTTCATCTTCTATGAAAGTATTAGATCTAATTCAGTTTTTAAATGCTGCCACAGAAAAACTTTATAAATTATTTTGTAAGGTTTAGGTCTCATAATTGCCATTTTTAATTGGTATCTACGGAAAGAGCTTAAAAGTAAACAGAAATATCTTTAAACCCAAGTTTTTTAACTTCAAACTTAGATTACTGTCAAATAAGGGAGCTTGATGCTAAATGGTTGGTACGTTAAAGAATTATTTACCTGTGCAAAATTGTCCAATTTGTTATCGATTCATCAATCATCTTTCCAGAGGTGGAGGGAGTGTGTCAGCTCCTTGGTTGTACACTTGAGGTTCTGGCCGGGTCATTGATGCAAAGGACAGTGGCAGTGAGAGGAGACATGGTCAAAACTGACCTCAGCCTGGCAGGGGTGAGGCCTTTTTTCAAATTTTTTTTTTTCCGTTTACCTCAGCCGCTCTGGCAGCCTGCATAGAATTGTAGAATTGTTTACATTAACATAATAAATACAGCCATTTAAATCAGATTAAAACTGGAAATGTTGATGTATGTACAATTGTCCCATGGGATTTTTTAATTTTTTTATTTTTAAAATAAAATTACCATTCCAAGATGCCTAGGTTGGAAATAATTTTTTTTAGCAACCTTTGATGATTACAAAATGATTATCTACTTCATGAATAATATGAATATGCAAAGTTTTGATTTTAATTTACATTTTAAGGCATGTGTGATCTTTAACCAAATATTTTATAGATTTGTTTAAACAAAATATTAGTTCCCACTTCTAGTAATTGTCAAGACAAAGATGCGCGCATATTTAATCTTTATCATTGAAAAGTAAGCTTTAAACAATTATTTCATTTAACATCAATATTTGTTTCTTTAGGCTATGTATGCGCGAGATGCTCTGTGTAAAGCTATTTATAGCCGAATGTTTACATGGCTCATCAAGAGAATTAACAGCAGCATACGGGTAAATAATGTCAGTTAGACTCTTTGGTGTTGTAAGAGGAGTTTTGAAATAATGTCGCTCGCGCTGAGCTGGTGTATTAAAAAGGGTTTAATCTCAAAATTCATTTTAGATTTAAAAAATATGAACAAGCTAATTTATAGTCAGGAAAAAAATTAAGCTTTTCAGAAGTTAAACATTAGTTTTTTTTTGTAGAATTTAAGCTTTCATATCAGATCATATTTTATTATTTAATTAGATTTTTTTTTTTTCAAGTGAAGTCAATATGATTGATGTTTAAAGATCAAAATTCATTAATTGCATAAAAGTTTCTATGCAGCCATGTACCTGAAAATCTTTAACCTTACTTTCCTCTAGGTGCGAGAAGACCTGGAAACTAGGACAAAAGTCATGGGGGTCCTGGACATTTATGGTTTTGAGGTTTTTGAAGTAAGTGACAATTTTATAGGTTCAGAAGTTTTAGATTGTAGCCTATTGTACATGGTAGTCATATTTAAATGTAAGGCGACTTTAGTTGATAAGTAAGGTTACAGGGCAGTCATTTTTACATGGATGTGATTTTTATATGTTATGTCAATTATTTTTTTTAGTGATGAAATATATTGTATTAATTGGTTATTAAGTTTTTGCTAGACTTTATCGTGTGCCACTATTGTGAATGATAGTTGAAATAAAACATATGTGTTGTGGGAAGTGAAGTGGTATTAGATGTTCATTAAAAGGCATCAGGTTATCAAATAGCTTATTATTTAACAGGTATAATACATTTTGTGATAGATAACCTCACAAAATAGTCCCTAAATGCCTCCACTTTTTGTCTTGCATCTCATGTTTGTAATGCTTCTCCTTGCAGACAAATAGTTTTGAGCAGTTCATCATTAATTATTGCAATGAAAAACTGCAGCAAATTTTCATTGAGCTGACGCTGAAGGAAGAGCAGGATGAATATGTGAAAGAGGTGATATGAAAGTTAATATTGGAATACACAACTCAGGAACAACACCTGACTATAACATATGTCTAGACTATTGAATAATTATTATATAATTATTAACTGCAAGAACACAATGTTTGAAAATGGCAGAGTTAGTGCCTGAGTCATGGACTCCTTCATTAGTACAGTTAAATCGCAGTGTATATTTCATCATCTTTTCATTTAATAAATTATTTACTATCTATATATATATATTATGCTATATATAAATGCTGTATACTTACTATCATTATATTCCAGGGCATTGAATGGATACATGTAGACTACTTCAACAACTCAGTCATCTGTGACCTGATAGAAAAAGTAAGTCTGACTCAACATTTCATACCCTAATTTTATATATTTTACTTTCTGAAGAGCTTGTAGATATGATCTAGTAGTATGCAATGTCTGGTTACATTGGTAAAATATAGTACAACTTTTTTGATGTTTCATTTTTCTATTCAAAATTTAAATAACACTCAAAAATGAAAATTTTGTTCATCAATGTAAATTAATTGAATTAATTTAAATGTGTGATCTTCATTGCTTTCTCTTTTCATTGCAGCAAAATCTGGGAATTTTAGCCTTACTTGACGAGGAGTGCCTTCGGCCTGGCAACACATCAGACCAGACTTTCCTGGATAAGCTGGATGATAGATGTGCTAAGCATCCACATTATGAAAGCAGGAAATGCAAGAAGAACCAGTCAGACAAATCTTTGCCCCATGATGCATTCAGGTTACGGCATTATGCTGGCAATGTAAGTGGGAAAATTCATAATTATTATTATTTTTATATAAATTGAAATTTTAACAAAAATATTTGAATTTGTCATCACAGTCTAACAGGGCCTTTCTCCATAAAATTTGCTCATGATTTGTTGTGGCTTATATTCCTGTCATAGAATAAGTTTCAAGTGTAATAAAATGGTAAGTTCAGAGTTAAATTAAATTCTTACCAGATTTTATTGTATTTTAGGTTTTGTACAAAATCTCCGGTTTCCTAGACAAAAACAATGATCTCTTGTTCCGAGATTTATCTCAGGCAATGTTTCAGTGCACGCATCCAATGCTGCAGGAGCTCTTCCCAGAAGGTAAGCAGTATTTTCTTTAGCTCGTGCTATGGACAATTCAAACCAATAGATTTTAATTTTCTTTTGAAGATTTTACATGTGAGCTTGGCTTGTAGAATTTTGAGCCAAATCTTAATCTAGTAACTCTCTGGGTGATCCAAAGAGCAATGTTGAGCAGCTTGTTCCAAAAGTGATGAATAGCAGATACTGCCCTGTTGAAGGGGGCTGCTAAAGGCTGGGGGATCTTTTATGAAACTAGAATGAGAAAGGCTTGCAATAAATTATGGGTCCTGATGGCAAGTAATGATATTGTGATGGCTGTAGTATTTGACAAATATAATTTGTACTGTAATGCAAGGAGATGGCTAGTTTATTTTCATTAGACGCTATCTGGATGTTTCATATAAAGCTCACTGATCTTTATTTTTATTTTTTTCCAGGGAAGCCATCAGAAAATTCTTTGAAAAGACCAGCAACTGCTGGCTCACAGTTTAAGGTTTTTATAATGCTCAAAATATTACTCAGCTAGAATTTGGCAAATATCTAATTCCTATTTTATCCGAAATTATAAATATCTCCTTTCTTTGCTTACATTAATGAGTCATTATAACTCTAAAACTTGTATATTTGTTATGGTAAATTGCAAAATATTAAATGTCAGTACTAAAAGGGTAGAGTTATGTTGCAAGTATGATTTTTTTTTTTTTTTAAGATTTAAAAAAAATATTAACAGACTTATGTTTTAAACAAATTTTTTCCTAGACCTCAGTGACAGAACTGATGAAAAACTTGAGTTCCAAGAATCCCAACTACATCAGATGTATTAAAGTAAGTTGCAAATATTTTTTATTGTAGGAATTAGATTAATTTCATTTTTTTTTTCTACATCTAAGTTCCAACCAGACTTACACTTTAACTTGTTCACATTTTACTTCATCATTATTTTTAATCATTCCAGCCTAATGATTTTAAACAAGCAAATGTCCTTGACAGGGAGATAGTCAAACATCAAGTCAGATACCTGGGGTAGGTCTACACAAAAGAAATCACTTTCCCTTTAGTGTTTATTTAGTATGTGATAGAAAAGTTATAAGTATAAGTGAAATAGTATCAACAATATTTTAACAATAATTCAAAATATAAAAAATAAATTTCACCACATTATATATTATTATAGTTTGAAGGTTTTGTTTTGGGTTTTTTAAGCTTGATGGAAAATGTTCGTGTAAGGAGAGCTGGTTATGCATTTCGTCAAGCCTACCCACAGTTCTTATTCCGGTACAAGATGCTTGCGACAGAAACATGGCCTCATTGGACAGGAAATCCAAAAGATGGAGTGGAGAAAATATTACAAGCCCAGAATATATCCTCAGAAGAGTTTGCTTTTGGACAAACTAAAATCTTCATCAGAAACCCTCGTTTGGTAATTAAGGCACTAAATAATGAATTAGGAATGCATTTTTAGCACTGAATTTAAGACACCATACAAAAATTGTGAATGTAAAAATTATGCATTAGGCAACTTTCAGTTTTGTAAATAAAATAATAAAAAAACTGATATTTAGGATTAATCCAAGCATCTTTACCTAAAATTTTACAAATGTTACTTTGGAAATTACATTACTTGAATAATTTTTTTTTCCCTGACATGGTAGTTATTGATTTTAGTAATTATTGTTTCATATTTTTGTAATATATTTGTATTATGAAGCTATTTTTTTACACTATGCGTTTTATACTTAAAACTGATAGCTCTTTGATATGGAAGAGCTTCGTAGGGAGAGGATGCACCACCTGGCAACTTTGATAAGAGCAACATGGCTGCAATTCAAACACAGAAAAATGTTCAAGCGCATGAAGGCCAGCCAGATTATTATTGCTGCCACTTTCAGGGGCTACTATGTAAGTATTTACCTCATGCTTCAAGTTTTGGTTTATCAGAACATATGGTGTTGACTAAATTGTAATCATTTTTTTTATTTTTTTACCTTCATACATAAAGGATTGAGCCCAAATAAAATAAACATTGATTTGAACAATTTTTTAATTCCTCGCTATTTCAATCTTGTTTTCCATAGGCCAAGAAACGCTACCAAACAGTTAAAAAGTCAACTCTGATCATTCAGTGCTATACCAGAGGTTGGAAGGTAGGAAAACCAAAAAAAAAAATTAAAAAATTGTGCCTTAAGCTTTTTTATTTATTCACATGCCCCTTGTATATCTCAAATATTGAATATATCTTTTTGCTTTCTATATGTATATTTTCTTGTCTTTCAATTTTATATTTAAAAGGGCTAGTGTTTTTAGTTTAAAAACATTAATTCAACCTTTCAACAACAATTAAATAACTGTTTAGGGATTAAAAATCATTCAGTTGAATGAATAAAGAAATTTTCAGGTTTTGGGTTATTGAAAATATTTGGTTCATGAACTTTTAAATTCTTTATTTAGAAAAGGGTTACCAGTTTTGAGATGGAAATGATTTTTTTTTTAAATATGTGCTGTAATTTCATTGAACAATTTATCTTAGTGTTTAAATTGCAAATCATTCAACACATCTTCCAATTCTTGAAATCAATTTTTTAGTATTTGTTCATTATCGAAGTAGTGAGCTTTGGTTCAGGGTTCAATGGACAAATGTTGTGTTTCTGAAAGAATTCAAAATAGAACTGTGTAATTTGATCTATATTTAAATTAGATTAGTTGGTTTTTTTTTATGTTCCATCAGCCTGTCAGTTTCCTGCAAGATTGCCTTGCATGTTCTTCTTGAGCTAGCAAAGCATGGCTGTGTTATTATATTGATGAAACAAAATATAATTTTTCCATTCCTTTTTATTTGTATAAAAATGTATAACCTGCATTTGTGACATCTCTTGTCTAACTTTAATTGATCTCAGCTGTCACTCAATTCTTTATATTATTTTTGTTTCAGTGACTTGACTTGTTAATTAGCTTATTCCATGCAAAGGAATTCATCAAATATATTTATGGGTTTAATGATTAAGGAATTAATTTAGCTCTGCCTGAAGTTAAGTTGACAAATATTTTATTGTGTTACACTAAGTGTGAGGTATGCAGATGCATTTGCAAGTGTTCACACTTAAATAAAAAAACTTAATCAATCATTCATTTGCCTTAATTCCAATTGATTTGTTCTTCTATTCAAACAAGGACTCCCCTGTTTGTTTTATGGTTGTTCATTTGCAAACCGACATTTTCTTTTTTATAAGTATATTTATAAATCACCAAATGCAAAGTGAACTACCTATTTACTTAAATCTTTTAAATATAAACATTTAAGAAGAAATATGCAATGGTCAAACAATTAATTTTGTTTGGAACCTTGTGAAATAATTTTAACTGAAGAAAAATCGGTGTAAATAACACATTTATTGTGCCACAACTCATCATATTATTTGCATGGGGATGCTCCATTGAGTTTGTCAGGAGTCTAGCAAATAAACTAAAACTATTCTCAAACTTCAGTATGTGTCAAAAATGAAACTCCAAGTTTAATGACTTTAACAAAATATTTTATTTCTAGGGAGCATTGCTATTTTTTGTTTCTGAAATAATAAGTGAATTGATATCCTTAAAAATATTTGTCCTAAAAATTTGTCCTAAAAAATTTATAAAAATCTTCTGTGTACAAAAATGATTCCATAATTTTTTATTTTTCTTTGAATAAAAGCTCCCTGCTCAATCTTAACTGTGTGTAATTTCCCTCACATGACATATGTCATTACTTATGACCATGTTCATCCCTTATTATTTTAGGCGCGTGTCATTTTGCGAGAGCTGAAATTAGCCAAGAGGAGGGAAGAAGCAGCTACATATATATGCAAAATCTATCGTGGCTGGCAGGTGTGAAGGCTATATCAGCCAACAAAGAAATTTATACCTCACATATTTTGCATTATAAGCATAATTTGGCTTTTCCCTTTAAAATATACTTATTAATTTGATTCTTCTTTTAAAAACAATTTAAAATTATTTTAAACATTTAAAAAGCATAATTTCAGTGATTATATAAAAAACTGCTGAAGTTAAATAACTTTTAATATAAAAAAAATTCTTAATAAAAAAAATAAGAATGAAACTAAGTTTATGAACTATGCATATTTATATACATAAGTAAAATACTTAGAAGAAGAAGTCAAATTTTTTTTTTTTTTTTTGCATTTACCTCTCTGCTTTCTTATTTTTTTCTGCTAAAGCTTTTTTGATTGCTTTGCTTATTAAATAATTTTTTTGTTTAAAATGGAATGTTTTAAATATACATAAGTAAAATACTTAGAAGAAGAAGTCAAATTTTTTTTTTTTTTTTTGCATTTACCTCTCTGCTTTCTTATTATTTTCTGCTAAAGCTTTTTTGATTGCTTTGCTTATTAAATAATTCTTTTGTTTAAAATGGAATGTTTTAACTTGTGTATTTCATAATTTTAAAAAAGTTTTTTTTAATTTTGGAGGTGCCTTGTTGGCTTAGTGTTGTTTTTATATTTCATTTTATTTGACAAATTATCTAGCCTATACCTCTCATTAAGCTTAGTAGCCTACAAAAAAGTTCTGTAGTCTAACAAATGTCAAATGGTTTTATTTATCTGACAGCTGTATTCATTCCCATCTAATCTAGTCATTCTATCAAATAACCTGTAGTTTCATTCACATCTTTTCAACATTGTAATCACCATAGAGTGCAGTTATAGATTAACAGTTCAGTCAGTTATATCCCACAATCCCGCATATTCATCAAATTTTCCATCATTTTCTTTCACATAATACCTTTTTTTAAATAAATGTTTCAATCATTTTTTTTTATGTAACCAATCTACCATCATAAATATTTTTTGTAAAGTGATAATCACCTTGTTGATGTAAAAAAAAGTGTCAGAAGGTAGTGGGAGAAAGTATTAAGAGGGAATAATAATTTTTAAAATTTGCCTCTTTTTACAACATTTTGCGGATGGTTTATTTCAGCACATTTTATAAATAAACCTGTTACGCTGATTAAAATTATAATGTTTCATTTCCAAAGAATGGTAAAAGAGACATCAACTATTTTTGAAAATTTATGTTTTTGTTTGTTTAGCATGACTCCATGATTGTTTATCATTTCATCCCATCATACATTTCTTATTTTTCAGTTTTTTAAATTATACTTTGAAGCATGTTCAATCTATATCTGTATGTAATCGGAGTGACCATTCTATTAAGAAGATAGTAGCAACACGTCATGGGCTCTGTTATATTCAAGGATAGTATGGAAGAGACTGCGTTCAAGCCCTGTGAGTCAAATATTAAGAACAGTTTATGCTATATGTACTGTTCTTAAATATGTTATAAATCAAGATATTTTGATCGGCTGCATTTTAGACTAAATAATTAAAACAATCTTTTCTGGTCCGAGTTTTGTTGGCTACAAATATACCATGCGGATTTAAGCCCTAGTCTCTCAATCTAAAAAATTAAATAACTTTTTTTTTTATTTACTACTACTGTGACATATTCAATAGTTGCAATGTATATGTCACCATTAATAATGCCCAAAGGGCACTGGATTTATGACATTTTCAACACTCATGCTTGTTTTACATTGTTGAAAATTAACTGACACAACAATGTGCCAAACATTTCATATCTTCAAATTGGTCACTTCTGCTTCAGTCAGCCCCTTACTAACAATCATTATTCAATTATTGAGTGTGTATTTATTTTCTGTCATTACTTGTAGGTGAATGAACTAACATCTGTTGTGCATTATTCATTTTTTTTTTTTTTTTTTTTAAATAATTTTTGTTTGGTTTAATAGAAAAAAAAAAA
>CAXITT010000223.1:849118-907373 GCA_964033795.1 Lymnaea stagnalis
TTTTTTATTTTTTTTTTTTTTTTTTTTATTTTTTGTAAGTAAATAAATTAACATCTTTTTTTTTTTTTTTTTTTTTTTTTTTTTTTTTTTACAATAATTTGTGTATGGTTTAATAGAAAAAACGAAATACATCCTTTTTAATACAAGAAATTGTGATACTCTGTTACAGTTTTGGCTAAAAGGTTATTCTATTCATTGTTAATAAATTTATAATTGGATGAATTTAATTAGTAACTATTTATATTTTTATACAAATTTTGACTTACATATGTTGGAAAAATACCACCAAATACTTCTAAAAATTATATACATTTTGGAAAAAAATGCTGTCTACTACATAAATTAAATGTTCTGGGTTTTTTTTTTTAAATAATTCTATTTAAAGTTATGTGTACAAATCTTCATTATGTATTGGAGAAAAATAACACAATCATCTAAGATTATCATTTATTTGAAAATGTTAATGCAAATATATTAATATTTCTCTTCCACCTCATTGTTATGAACTTTGCTATGCTGCAGGCGCGCTGTTTGCTGGCCCAACTCAAGCACGAAAAGCATCTCAACAACTGCGCTACCACCATTCGCAAAACTTACCTGGGCTGGAAGGTCTGCAAAATTTCTTACCGCCATTTATCTTGTAATGCTAAAACTAATATCTCTTTGGTTCTTTTTTGTTCAGTGCACGATCATCGTACCAGGGATCATACATGCATGTCAAATAGGCTAATACAATCTTTCCTTAACAATGAACTGGATGTATCTCTGTTAAATACTGTGGAATTTGAGTTTATCAGGTTTGATCTATCTACTAAAGTTTTGGACATAAAATTATAGGGGGATTTGGGGCACAGTGGATCAGAAATCTTATTTTTATTAATATTCCAAAGTTTTCACAGATATTTTAATGTTGTATGTGCACAATGACTGTATTAATGCGCTTGTATAGGAATTCTTAAAATTTGGCTAAATATAACATTCTTGCTCACAGAGCTTTTAAAAGTGTGCAGGGGCAAGTGATTCACTCTGCCCCGGTACCGGGGCACAGTGAATCACTCACTACCTGGGGCACAGTGAATCAATGTGGAAAATGAATCATTATCTGTGGCTTACTTAAAATTGACTTAAATTATACTGAGGTCATTGAATTTAAGGTTCAATTACTGCACTGAATGTTATTTTTCATATGAGAGCCTTATATTACCTTAAATATAAACAGTCATACAACCTACTTATTTTTTTAAACCATAGACTCATAGACACTGAAAAATGCAGGCTAACAATTTTTAAATGAATAATTTATTTATGTGTAACAACAACAAAATTAAATTATAACATATAAAATGACAAGCAAACAATAATTGCAAAAAATCTACGCAGAAAATTGCCATATGCTGATAAATCAACATTAAAATTGAAATGGCGAGCAACTCGAGTCTCGAGCCGTCCCTCCGTGGAGCAATGGCCTGGGCAATTTAACAATGACTCTTTTTCATTATAATAAATTTGGCAGCATTTATATTTTGATGAAAACGATGTATGACAATGTATAGTCTAATCCAGATTGACATATCTGCGGAGACTTGAAAATTTAATGTTGGTGTCTTTGCTAACAGTCCTAATAGATTTTCCCTCCTCCAAAACATTGGAGCTATGGCCTGGGCAACTTAACAATGATTCTTATTCATTATCTAAATTTTGGCAGCCTATAAATGTATTTATTTTAAGGTAGTTGAAGTTTTACATTTATTTTCAAGCCAATCAAAGAACTTATTTTACATAAGCCAACCCATTGAAAAAGCTGGTAAGTTTAACCAGCATTGAGACTATGCAGTAAGAAGACAAACATGGAATCTCACAAGTCACATATCATGATAAGGTTCTGTCATATTAATTTTTCTATTTTAGGCGTGTTTGTTGCCTATACATTTTTTTTTTTTTTTGGCTGTATTTTTTTTTCCAATAAATTTCACCAAAATCTTTGTACTGTCATCATAAAAACATGCCTTTTTAGGCAAATAGAAAAAACAAAACAGTTTTAAATCATATAAAATGCAGTAAGAAGACAAACATGGAATCTCACAAGTCACATATCATGATAAGGTTCTGTCATATTAATTTTTCTATTTTAGGCGTGTTTGTTGCCTATACATTTTTTTTTTTTTTTTTGGCTGTATTTTTGTTTCCAATAAATTGCACCAAAATCTTGGTACTGTCATCATAAAAACATGCCTTTTTAGGCAAATAGAAAAAACAACACAGTTTTAAATCATATAAACTGCATTAGGAAATAGTTGTCCGTGATTTTATCAACAAAATACATTAATATTAAAGGATTTGAGATTTAAATTATGTTTTTAATACACAAGGAATGTAACTTATTTACTTGGAAAATACCACAAATACTTAAACATCTATGTTTTCATTAATCATAGAGAAACGATATTTTTAGGAAGTTGCCTGGTATTAATTAAGTACAGAATTTACTGATTTACTCTAGAGACTGGAAAGTGACTTATAAATAAGTCTGACATTTTAAACAAATTATTTTAATTTTAAAATATGAAATATTTTTACTTTGGAAATGTCATATTTTTTGCATGGTTTAAATAAAGATACTCTTGCATGTCTGGACATTATTATATTTATATATATATATGTATATATATTTTGTATTTCTAAAATGTAATAGATAGCAGGTTGAAATATATATTGTTTCAAATTCTATAACCAAAAATGCTCTAGTTACTACCGGGTACCCAATTTTAGCAAGAAATATATAGGATATATTTTTGTGTGCACACAGCTGAATCCTATGAACTGCTAGTCTGTGATTCTACCAAAGTAAACAAACAGTTTTTTCCTGCTGGGAATTTTATTAACAAAATTTCGCTTTTTGAAAGAAAGTGTCTTTTTTCATGTTTGATACTGGGCGTAATTTGATTTTTTAATTTTTTTTTTTTTTTTGCTGTTGTTTTTGAATTTTTAAAAATATTATTTCAACAAGTTGGAGGCTGAATGAATGAATTTCTCAGACTGAATTTGTGTTAATGCTTTTAGAAGACTAACCTCTCTTATATCTTATAGATATTATTTTCATATTTGTAAATTGTTTTTTGTTATGGTTTATATTTTATTAGTCGCTGTAATTCTCAGTTTTATAAATTAATTTAAGAAAGATCATTAATAGTTTAAGTATTATAAAAAGAGAATCTCTTGATTACAATGGTTGCATTCATTTGAATTTGAACTATTAGTTGTCACCATGCAATTACGACAGAATTTTATAACAGTGTTGTTTGCATATGTTGCATTCCCATTAACAATCATGCTCATATTTTCACAATGGTTTTTCTCTGAGCTGCTCTCATCCAATCTTAAGCTCACTAATCTTGTCTCATTTCTGACCCAGCCAAATACACCATGTCAACTTTTGCAATATTGAGCACAGGATAGGAACATAGTATACCGTTGAGTTGATTAGATTAGCCACAAGTCTTCATTTTAGAAGATCTTATTCATATTGTTAACATTATATAAAAGGCTTTAAAGAAAACTTCAGGGCTTTTACTTTACTTTTGTCATCCGTTGCAAAATTTCACATACCGGGTATATTATAAATAATATTAAGAATCAGTTTTTGTAAAGTGATAATGAAATGTTTATTGATCTAAATTATATGTACGAATAATAAAATGGAATTTAATTGGAAAAAAAACTACCTGTGTTAATAATAAAACGTAGTTTGTTTATCAAGATGGAGAAAAAAAAACTATTTGATAAAATTTAATTTTGCACAGCTTCATTCTCCTGATAAATGTTCTATTAAAATTTGTAACATTTTGAAAAGTACGGTAAATAGTATTTAAAAATTTTGTTAAAGAATAAATATCAGAAAACTTATTAATACTTTTGATAAGGATGAAATTAAATGATTATCTTAATGTACTACATTATATTAGCCTTTTATTTATAGGATTAATTTTTTTTTAATATTTTTTTTATCAATGCCTGTTGTATGTGTTTATAAAAATAATAATATTTATTTTAAAAAAGAAAATATCTAAATGTCAATCTTTTCAAACAAAGTGTGAATTTTTTATTTAAGTACATATTTGCATACCTTTATGGAAGAATTTCTAGCAGGGTTAAGGCTCAAGACGGAGAGGATTTTAAGCATGGCTTGAATTAAATGTTTTGTGTTTCAGGCACGCAAATTGCTGGCAGCCATGAAACGAGAGAAAAAAATCTTGTGGGCCAATCAAGTGATCAATAAATACTACAGGGGATGGAAGGTGCGACAACAGTACAGGCCAAAGTTCAGGCGGATTGCTGGACCAAAAGTGTCACGATTTATGATAACAGCTCTGGTAAGGTTAACCTCAGTGCGATTACCAATTTATGCTGGTTTATATGTTAAAAGTATGGATTATTTGTACTTGAAATGTTTCATGATTTTACTGTCGGCAATATGAGATATGTTCTCCTCTGTGATTCAAAATGCTGGACAACATTTAGCCCATTGGAACGAAAGATGGTAGCTTACGCAGCCAAATGTCAGGAACCATATCGGCGTGTTGTTAGAGGTGGCTAGGTCATGTTTGTAGAAGGCTACCTAGCTAATATTTCTGGAAAGATTTAAGGTAACTAGTCATTGAAAAGTAAAACTGCATAAGCATCTGTCACAGTAAAACTGCATAAAACCTACAGACATCTGTCACACTAAAACTGCATTAAGCATATGGCACAGTAAAACTGCATAGACATCTGTTACAGAACAATAGTAAAGTATCTGAAGAATAGAAAGCTGAAAAGCTCTAGCCAAGAAAAACTACTTGTGTCTCTGGGCTACTCCTGAAAGCTATTCCTTTCAGAGTGAATGAATTAATGAGTATAACGTTTATTGTGAAAACATATTTTAATTTATGGCCTGCTCTAATAAATTTAAAAAAAAAAAACATAATTAGTAGGCCTATATCTACTCATATCTGATTTAGTTCATGCTACTCTTAAGCATTTCCTCAAATATTTTTTTTTTTTACAGAAAAGAATGTACCTCCAGAAGTTAAGAAAGAATTTACCTTCTATGAGTCCTATCAGTGAGGACTGGCCCACTCCTCCTAATCGATTTAAATCTACATCTGAAGAACTTAGGAAAATCTTTCATCGCTGGAGGGTAGGTGTAAATTATGTTTATGTTAATAATAAGCTTAATGTTAATAAGCTCATAGATACATATCAACAAAAAACACAAGCATACACATACATACACAATAGGTAAAAGCTAAAAGTTTGTTTTGTTTTTTTTTTAAACTATGTATGTTTTGCCCATAAATTCCTAAGGGCTGCCACAACAATTTTATCCAAGAGTGTACTCATTTAGTTAAGGATATAGTTGAACAAGGTGTGTGGAAGCTTTTAAACTTGTGCAATGCAAGGCTACCACTGACAAGCTTACCCAAGACCTGAACAAATTTTGGCACTTTTAAAAACTTACCCAAGGTATCACTGACAACTTACCCAAAGGCTTCTATTGGCAGAGAGCATTTCCATAAATGAAAATTTAAAGCATGGAGTAAGGTTATCAAAAAGTTAAGCTGAAATTTCTCTTTCGATTTCCGAACCATATCACAAATTCATGTGGTTGGCCACTTCTCTCACTTGTGGCATCATTTCCTTCAGTTTCACTTTCATAATATTTAAATATGTATGAGATGTTATGAAAGGGAAAAATAAAAGTCTTTAATTAGTCTTTGATAATGAAAACTGGTCTCCTTTTTCAGTGTGCTAAGTACAGAAGTCGGCTTGATCCAGTCACAAAGGAAAAGTTAAAAGAAAAGATGATTGCTAGCAACCTGTTCAAAGACAAGAAAGAAATTTACCCAGCAAGGTGAGTCTTATGTCCACAAAGCTGAGCTGTTATGTTTCAGTTAAGAGGGTTGGGTCAAAGGTTTGAAAAAAACCAAATCTAAGGAACGGAGGAAGTGGATCTTCATTAAATCTTTACTAAACAGAGAAAAAATGTTTTTTTGGAGTTCATGACGATTAATTTGGAGTTTCAACTGATACTGGGTAGCAATAGTGTGAAACAACTGAGGACATGAGGCTGTAGGTTAGGGAAGCTTCCATCTCTTAGACTTATAAGAAGCTTTTGAACATGAAAATAAAATAACAGATGTAAATCTCAAGAGGAGTATCAAATATCAGAAGTTTTACATTGTCTCTGTGAAAATAATTCAAATGTCTTCATTCCTCTACAAATAATTCAAATGTCCTCATTCCTCTACAAATCCAGTGTTCCCCAACCATTCCAAGGTGACTATGTGGACATCAAATCGAACGTCAAGTGGCAGAAACTCTATAAATCTACACAAGATGCCTCTATTATTTTCGCTGACAACGTCAACAAAGTGAATAGAGCTGATGGCAAGGTAGCTCTTTAAAATTTAAGACCATAAAGTTCAATTTAATTTTCAGTTAATCATTGAAATACGAATGATTCAGTACCGTAGCAGTTATCATTGTGATTCAGTTGCAATTAACATTGAAATACCGGTACTATTGATTCAGTAGCAGTTAGTATGTCGAACAAGCCAACAGGGTAAATCAGGCAACATTTTTTATGAACCAGGTTATTTGTTTTGACAGAATATATCTAAAATGGTTTATGAAGCTGACCAGGTTCTGGTCTATAAATCTGTATCCATGTACTGACAAATGAGACAAAAATATCTAAAATAACTGAGAAAATATAGATGCTAAATAAGTTACGATGCAGAATAAGTTCAACTTAAGACTTACTAATACTACTACTACAGAAGGTAATCTGTAAATTTGGTTATCTTTTTAAAAAAATAATTTCACGCGTTTCACATTACTGAAATTGCCTAGTTTATAAAAAAAGAATTATTAAACAATACATATCACTGACCAGCCTAATGTGCATTGAAATAGATTTCTTCGAATCTTATTTTTATTTCTATTTCTCTAGATGGTGAGCAAATTACTGGTGCTAAGCACACAAGCCTTGCTAGTACTGGACCCTAAATCTTTGGCCCTAAAATACAGAATTCCACTGGCAATGATTCACAAGATTTCTGTCTCTCCTTATAAGGACAACTTGTGCATTTTCCATTTACAGAGGGTAAGAGGCTATTAAATGCAAAGTTTATTCTTCAGTTTCTGCACAATCTATTACTTTTAGTTTTTCGCAATTCCTATCATTCATACACAATCCAATCCTATTATTTATACACCATCAATCCTTTTTATATTGAATGAAATTAAAAGCATGGCTCTGACTTATTAAAGTAATGCAAATATAATTCTCAGCTAATTTTGCTACAATGATGCATATCATTCTAAAATGTTTGAGTATTTGCTATGATATTAACACTATAAACGCTATTTATAATTTTTACAAATCATTTTAATATTTTTTATTTTAAAGACGTTTGTATTATAAGCACAACTTTGTTTTAAATTACTTACCGGTATTGATGAACACAGTTGTGGTTGTACTCAGTTGTTCTTGTTTAACTTACAGTCAAATTAACCCACAAAATATTGAACACATTTTACAGGTTAATAAATATTCATCATTTGAATACAAATTATGTGTATCAAGAATTAATTTAAAACTTTGGTCTTTTTTTTTCTCTCTCACTGAAATCTATGATAGAAATCATTTTTTTTTAAAAATATTTCTACAACTTCCAGATACAGTTGATATTAATCATTTAATTAAGTATTTGATATTATTCTTTGCCAAGTTCCAGTTTGTAGGGTACCAAAACATTGTTTTACTAGAAACTACTTGAGTCATTTTAGTTTTATCTTAATCATCCTGATGTCTCTTCATAATTCCATGCATTGCAATGATTACTGCTAAAATTAAAATGGATATTTTGAACTTTTGTTAAATAGTTACTTTCTAAAAATTACAATTTCTTATTTTAAACTTTGTCAGCCTACTTACCCTTTCTTTTTCTGATGGTAATCCAAAATATATAAAGTTTTTTTTTTTTTTTTTTTTTTTTTTTTTTTGTTTTTTTTTAATTTTTTTTTTTTTTTTTTTTTTTTTTTTTTTTTTTTTTTTTTTTTTTTTTTTTTTAAAAATTTTAAAAATTTTTTTTTTTTTTTTTTTTTTTTTTTTTTGTGGCTTTTCTTAAATCTCATTTAATGTGAGTTTGATCTAAAAAATGGCTTTATTTCAAATAAAATAAATCATAATTAGACCCTTTTATGAGTTTGAGTTTTAAAAACTAGAAATGAAACGGATGTTCTTGACAAAATGTCACTTTAATAGAGGTAATGGGTTTCCCATTTTTCAACCCAAAATTTATTTTTGTTTACAGTCAAATACTGAACCGGTAATAACCAGAAAGATGTGTGATTTTCTGTTTTTACTTTCTGTCTCATCTAGCACTCACAAAATCTGCCTCCTCTGTTGTCTCAGCCTCATATTCCTGTACCACAATAGACTTATCTGTAACTATCTATTCTTGTGCCACAATTAATTGTCTGTTATCTGCAGCTATCAATTATTGTGCTACTACCGGTACTACAATTAATGGTTGGGTTATCCACAACACATTTTTTTTTTTTGCCTACATTCATCAGTCTGTAATCAACCATTATCCCTCAATAGAAATTGGCTCTTTTAACTAACAATAATATTTGACTGAATATGTTCAATCAATGCCAGTAATTGAAAATAATTTATTCACAATTTTAAATTAAATAAAATTGAACTCTTACTTGAAAATATATTTCCATGTGACAAATTCAACAACAAAAAATGTTGACAAGATCTAACTTTTAGAAAATCAACGGCTTCCATAATTATTATTAAAATAGGCAGTTTCGTTGGCGATTGATAATTAAGGTGCTTGCAGTTCTTATAATTTATATCAAATAATCAATATTGCCCATACAACTTTTTTGATGTGTAAATTGCACTCTTCGAGGTTTTCTCTTGTTCTCAGCAACATTGAATAAATATTAAAGAAAAAACAGTTCAATCTTTTGTCTTCAACTATTTCTAGTGACAGTAGTGATATTATGCATGAATTTATTTGAAGAAAAAAAAAAACTAACGAAAATCACAAACATTTTAAAAACAATTCTGGCTGGTAATTTTTTAACAGGTGCTTAAAAAAAAAATACAATTCTGATATTTTGTTTGTTTGTGAAATGCAACTTATTAACAGCTAATGGAGGATGAGGAAGATGAAAGAGATGAGGAAGAAGATGATGATGGCGGACGAGTGAGTGAAGACCTTGAGTTACTTTTTATCTCCATTGATTTTTATGTTACCTGTTTCATTTAAGTCCCAGTAATCTGCTCAGATTTGTTTGATAAAATCAAGTATGAACAAATTTACTAGACTCCATGAAAACAATTTTGTTTAAACATGGAGTGAGTATTTTAGTAATTCAAAATAAAAGAGAATGGTGTTGTTCAGCAGCATGCAGATGAAAACGACCCTTTTCTTTAACTGGTTTTTTCTTTATCTAAAGCTTAAGCTCAAATTTTCATGTTATTTATCTGCATTACTGTTTGCTGACAACTGTTTTATGTTAAGTGTAAACTTGCCTTCTCTATGCTTTTCATTGATGCATGTAACTCTTATTTAAAGATTCTGTTAAATTTTTGTGTGTAATTGAGTGAAATAACTTGAAAATGTCATTAATTTCATTCATTTTCAATTGGTTAATTTTGTATAAAGTTTTCAAATTCAAAAATTATTTAGTCTTTTTCATTCACTTTGCATTTATAGTTGAAATATTTATTGGGTTACTCGCTGCACAAACTGACATATGTTGCTACCAGTATCAACTGACCAAAATTTTGTCTTTTAATTCTCTTCAGGTCTCGTTGTTGTGAATCTCATTTTGTTACTGCCTACATCTTTGATTGTTGCAACTGCAAAAACACAATAATCAAATGTTAATAATGTAGATTCAGATTTAAATACAAATGTTGTTTAATCTTGGACAAAAAAAAAGATATACATTAAAAATATATCAATATTTTTTTATTTCTATCAATGCTTTTTTGATGCTGATACTATTTGATCAAAATTTAATATTCATGACTGTGTGCACTTTGAAACGATCAGCTTAAAATAAAACTCATGAATTGATTTTTACTCTCCTTTAAAAAATAACACAAAAATATTAATATTTGAAAAATACAATTGATCTTGATTTGGTTTACAAGTTAGTATGATGTCTGAAAAACTTTTTGATGCAATATTATTTTAGTTATTTATGTATATTTATTTAAATATAAATGGTGTCATTGCTTGCTCTCTGTAAGATCTTTTTAAAAACATAAATTTGAGATAAAAGGTGGNAAAGGGGACAGAAAAAAATACTTAATTAACTTATTATAAATTATAAACCAAGAGAGTTTAAGAAATATGTAGTTGTGTGAAATAAAAGTTTTTTCTACAATATATGTAAAAAAAATGTTTATTCTTGTCTTGCAGCATGTTAGTGTTATTTCATTTGGGTTTAGGAAAGGGAGTTTTAGGTTGGGGGGGGGGGGAGAACCAGTGTTATTTTTACTGAAATATGCATTGTAAGAATAAAGGGAAAGAGTAGTCTACTTACTTTTTTTTAATCACATTACATGGAGCCACTTGATGTTTTCTGAGGAAAAAATGTTTTATTAGAAATCTGTTTTTGTCTTTATTTGTTGCATGGACTATCAGTTGTCTTTCAGCTTCAAATTATTGCAGTCATTTAAAGAATATGATTTTGTTAAAGACATTAGAACACTTTACCACATAGTGAATAGCAAGTTAGTGATGCTGTTTTCATAAATAGAGCTCCAACATAAATTTCGTGAATGCATTAATTAACATTGTTTAAGTGGTAAAATAAATGCCAATAGGTTGATTATATTTTTCCATACTTATGACAATTTATATTAAGAAATACATCATTGTTTTTTCATAGAGAATTTTTTTTTGTCTTAATCTTTCCTTATGAAAACTGCAAACTTACTTTTTTATAAATAGACGATATAGAACTTACTAAGAGATTGCTAACTTCCTTCATTTAACATTTGGCTTCCAGGAGAATGGAGACATAGCATCCAAGAAAGGAGATTTTATCTTCAGCACAAGTCATGTGATTGAGGCAGTGACAAAGACGTTGATGGTCATCCAAAATAGTATCGGGAAACCACCTGAGGTGCAAATTTTACCCCAGTAAGTTTTTTGCTAAGCTACAAACTTTAACTTTAATTATAATCATAGTCTAAGTAAAATGTCAACCAAAAGCTGCCAACAATATGTAAACAATGTCCAGCTTCAAGAAGAAAGGAATTTATTACGAAAACTTAATGTGAATTATTTACTGTAGTCAAGTTAACTTCAACTTTGGTGATTATTAATATTCTTTATTGAAATAAAAATTGACTTTGTGGTCTACGTGTGCAGCTGCTGCACTAGAGAAAATCCCATTTGTTATTTTAGACAAATATTAGCCAAAGACTACGGAAATAATTGAAAAATTTGTTTATATAAATATATTATTTTGGTTAATTAATAATAATATGGTGATAGATATTTACTTAAATGACAAAAATATCAGCGAAGTGATAAGGCTTTATTGTTTATATTTTGTTGTTATCTATCTTATCTCTAGGTTGCAAGCAGATTTCAGAGGCTCAACAATTCAAGTTTCCTTCAAGAAGACACAAACTGAGGTTGCCAATGGGAATATCAAAATTGCTAGGAAAGGAAATAAACTGGACATCATTGAATCATGATTGAAGATAGTTTAAGGCACTGAACACTTCGTACTGGTATTCCAATTTACTGGTCCTGTATTTGAAGCATTTAAATTTAAAAAACATGACAAAACTTTTCTTTCCTCTACAGACAAGTTAAATTGTTCTCTCCACTGGAAGTAGATGTACTGACTTGCTTTACACAAGTGAATTTTACGTTTTAGTCTAAATTTTTTTATCTTTTAACCAAAATATTTAGTGAATGAAGTTTACCACTGTGTTGGAGATCTGAATTTGTGTGTAATATGCATGATTAAAAAAATGCAGCTTTCATCATGCAATGTTCACCTTTTACAAATGTCGCCTTGATTTATTTCCCTTTACTCTGCACTTGGTGGCTTGAGGCATCTGAGAACCTGACTCTGTCTATACAAGCCAAGAATAGCTAACTTGATTGACTTGTACACTATGTAACAATATATATTTATAATGTTGAAATGCTCTGCTAGTCGTATTCATGTGTTTTTATTTATCACTATATTCGTTATTAATGCTGTAGACGACTTGAGGAAATAACACTATGTTTAAGTAGTTTGAAGACGATTTATGTATAAATATTTGAATTGCTGCCATAACATTTATTTGTCCATTATTTCATCACCATTCTTAATTATCCTACTGCAGACTCGACATGATGGGAGCTTTGTTTTGATCAATAGTACAATAATTGTCTGTCTACACATTAAGCTGTGTATATTGGTGCTTTCAAATCATCTTGCTATTTCTAAATGATAAAAATAGGAACATCCACCTGAAACCAATTCCAAGAATGAATAGCTTTATTAAATTTGTCAATAAAAGTTCTCACACATGTTATCTGGCATACAATAAGCTCTGCTAAAATATATATATATTAATTTTTTTTTAAATTTTTTTTTTGAAAATGTAATGTACCCGGTACTAAAGAGCTGACTTGTTAAAATAGCATAATGATAATGCAACAAATAATCCTGAAGTTGATGTCAAACACCAATGGATTTGTGGACATTTATTCATCACCTATTAATTTTCAATTCATATTGTTATTCCTCAATAAAACAGATTTTGTACATTTATTTAAGTGCCAAAACTTAACAATGACTTTAACTGATCTTTTTTTTTTAAATATTTAGAAAATATTAAAACCGTGTTAAAGACTTAGAATATTGGTGAAGGGGAAAATAAAATATTTGAAAGCATTTTTAGTGTTACAAAATTTTTAGCCATCTTTTGACTTAATTTTGTTCAATGTTTAAAGTTTTTAAAATAAATAAAAAAAAGCTGTTGATTTGCTATAGCTTTAACTTTAGAATTGTATTAAATATATTTACTAAACTACTAAATCAATTATGATTACCCGGTATAAACTGAACAGTAGAATTCACCATCAGTAACTTGACCTGAAAATTCAGTTTCCCAACATGTTTGTTTACTGCCAACAAACTCTTTGCATCAGACAATTCATTCAATTCTGACATTTATCGACTATTATATAAAGTCTGTGTTTTGTGTAACTTCCCTACTACTTTATCCAAGCAAGTGTAAAAATGAATTGAGGTTTACCTTAATGTATTAGCTAATAAATGCTAATTATTTTCATGATAATATTATTTAGAAAAAAAAGCATTGACCCAACAAAACCATTCATATGACTTTAAGAGTGGCAAGGAAAATCTAATCTTGCCTGCCGACCAAAAGCAAAGATACAGAATTGTACTCATTTGAATCACCTACAGTTACCAAAGTTATTTGATCCCAACTATCCTCAAATAATTGTCATAAGTTGTGATGTAAATCGATTTTGTGTCCAATGTGCATTACCAGATGAAGACAGAGTCAAGTTAAATTAACAATATGAAAAGGGACATGCCAGAAAATATATGCAATGAGCTAAGCAGTGAGTACTTGGCTCAAAATGACGCCACAAGTGAGAGGTGGCCGACTGCATGAATTTGTGATATGGTTTGATAATTGAAAGAGATTTTTCAGCTTAACTTTTTGATAAACTTACTCCATGCTTTAAGATTACATTTAAAGAATACTGTCTGCCAAAAAAATCCTTTGGGTATGTTAGTCAGTGGTTTAAGTTTAATGACTTAGGGGTTGGATAAGTTTGAAAAAAGTCTGCTAAAATGTGTACACACCAAGTCTTGGGTAAGCTTATCAGTACAGTGATAGCCTTTGCATTGTACAAGTTTAAAAGTTTAACTAAAAACCAAATGGGTACACTCTTGCATAAGTTTGTTGAGGTAGCCCTAAGCCAAGCTTGTGCTTTAAAAATAACACCCCAAACCATAGCATATTTATTACTAAACATGAAACTCTTCCACAAAACAGATTTTATGAAAATCCTGCAGCAATCGACATTTTTAAATGACTATGAATGTACCATTAACATTCATTTAGATGAAATCTCCTAAAGATGAGCCTTTATAACCAGCGATATTTTCCAAAACTTAATGTTGTACTTTGAAATGTACGATAGCTTTAAAAATGTATCAATTATACACAATAGAAATGAAGGATCTGCTGATAATATTTGCTAATCTTTTTTTTTTTTTTTTATTAAAATATCTTTGGACCAAACAGTAGAGCTTTCAGGTGTTGAATTAAAAAAAATTGCCCACCTCAATTTGAATCTTGTCTAATGTTTAATTATGCAAAATTGTCCACCTCAATTTGAATTTTAGCTTCTTGTTTGACTGATGTGTGCTCTGATTTACATTTATACCATACAGCAAATGGTATAAAAATGTGTAACATTCATCATGTTCGTTGTCTTTTGTGTTTGTATTTCATTGACGAAAATAACAGTTAAGTGCCATCTAGTTGCTCTGTTTAAGATCATAATGAGATGGGGGCAAGCAAGTTATGAATGTCAACATATTTATTTATTTGGAATATAAACAGAAGAAGAGAAACAATGTTTTTATTATATTTCTTTAAAAAAATCCTTTTGTAAGCCAACCCTAGTCTTACACTTACACAAGGTTTTCTTTTTCATATAAACAAGAGCCTATTTAAATAAAACGTTTTGCACATAGTTTTGATCGTAACAATTTTACGTTTCAAAATATTGGTGTTTTTTTTTGTTGTCACCTTACAAATTATGTTTATGGTCAATATTGAAATGCATAATGTGTATGTAGAGAAAACAGCACATATGCTGAAAACAGCACATATGCTGTAGCCAGCAACATATATTTTTAAATATCTAGTTTATTCTAGGATTTTCTCCTGATTTGTAAGTATACATTATTTTTTATTAAATTTTACTGTATGGAGCAGATGAGACATGTTTCCTATTTGGTCCTTTGTTAAGATAAAATATAAAAACAAGTGTACAAAGAAGACTCTTTTGTTACGGTATTTGTTTTTGTTTGACCCCAAACAGGATCATATGAATAGAAGTACAAGCATTTGAGACAAAAAAAACCCAGATTTTTTTAAAATGAAAAAACAATTTTTATTTTTATAGAGAAAGTTACAGTAGAAAGATATATTTTCTTCTTTGTATATTTATTTCAAAGAAGAAATTTTAAAATCTGGATTTTTCAATTTTTACTTTTATTTACCAGGTACATTTTCTAAAACTTGTAATAGTAATATTAACATGTAATTTAACTACACATTTTTAAGTAGAGTTTTTGGGGTTTAATTTGAGTTGGATCTAAATTTAAGTGATTAAAATATTTAACAAATTTGTGTCCCGTACCCAATTTTGACTCTGTAACTGTAATCTGTAGTTCCTCCACATCTAACTTTAAGGAAGGGCTCAACTCATAGTTTTGAACTGTGAAAATCCTCATTCTTGTTAGAGCGACATGTTTTGTATTAGATGTGAGGAATCAATTTATTTTCATACTGAAACTAGCTAGACCAACGCTTACATCCTGTATTCATTGTTTCACCCTTACTTAAAATGGGTGAGCAAAATAAAATTTAGGATTGTATTATTTTTTCCCATTATAATACCATATAATAAATTTGCTTTTTAAATAATCTATATTGTGTTCTGTTATAAATAGTATAACTATAACCTCAAGTATATAAGTGTGTACATGTTATTTATTCAATCTGAATCTTGTCTATTTGACATCTTTCAATTATGTTGTCCACAACTATCTCATTTTAACTGGTGCTTATGTTGTTATATTGATATTGCCAATTCATTTATTGTTCTATCAATGTTATATTTTAGCTCACTCTTTTTTTTTGTGTTAAGTTCTAAAAATTTATTTGAATTTGACAGTCATATTGAAATCATTTGTGGAATTGCTTTATGATTCATATAATTTATTTACGGTACTTTTACAATCCAAAAAGCATCATTTGTAACTGTAATGCAGTGGAGCTTAACTTAACATAGAAAATGTCTAGACTTTGTTATTTGTTACTTGCTTAGGACAATAGGTTAGATAAAGTAATAGAATTAGAATCTAGCCAAAACATATACCCGATATAGATATATTTTTTAAAATGGAAATAGAATGTAGCTGGTGTATGTTGGACAAAGTGTAAAGAATCTAGTAGTAGTAGTATAGATGAGTTTTGTAATTGTAACTGAAAATTTTTTATTATTAAAAGAGAAAAAACACTTGCAATTTGGATAACAATTTTAATGGTATAGAAGTTATACACCTTAAAGTCATTGCAATATAAAATAAAGTCCACATGAAATCCAACATATTCATGTAATTGTAATATTATTATCAGATACCATAATTTGTGTTTATCTAACACATGAAAATTTAACCAAGAATCGCTGCCTTCAGGAATAAGTCACAATGTGGCACCTCTTCAAACCCCACTTACACACACACAAAAACGAATGGACACTAAGTTATTCTGTGATGTCATTGGCTATAATTTTAATAATTTTCAGTGTACTTCTTAGCTTACAGTACGTACTTATTTATATCTTTAGTTTACAATCGAAACTTCTTAATGCTTTGTACTTACTGCAGGATTAATTTTGGCTTACTGTACAACATTGAAGTTTTGGGGTCTTTTGTTTCCAATGTTAAGTAAGATTTGATTTTGTTGCTTGGAAACTTAGTTATTATTATTCTATCAATACAATCTGACAGAACCAATATGAGGAATTTTCTTGTTATTTTATTGTGTCATATTGTATTCTGTCAGTTCACAATTGAAAATCAGCTTTGTCTAGAAATATAATATTTATGCACCATTGCGTCTCAACAGGTGGCCATCAAACATTATACATAAGTATATAGGAATCAAACACTTAAAGTACACACAAATCAAAGCTTTTTTTTTTTAGTGTAATTTGCTAGAGTTCTCATGTAATAAATATATTCTGTAATATGATGCGACCAAACCATGCTTTTTTTGTATTAAACCATAAGCAATGAATTTGATATATTACTATCAACAAAATGATTTAGTTTCAAAAACAAAATACTGATATTTAAATACAATTTCTCTCAAGACTAGGTCTGTATAAACAAGAACATTAAATCTTCTCATAATCAGTGAGGTTTATAAAATAATTTTCCATTTCCTATGCAATGATGTAATCATAAGCTGGGCAAATAAACTGTGACACAATAGAATCACACTAGTTTATCATGTATCCCAATAAACCGCAGCTTTAAATAAAAAATGAAACTTCCGTCCACTTCAATTAAAAGCATTCAATGAACTGCAATGCTACAAAACAAATTTAAGCTTACTTGATTTCTCCTGAAATTCATTATTATAATTTGTAAACCACTTAAACCTCAATTTAGAAATATAATCCTTCATTATTATTGACATATAATTTTTTTTTTAAAGACTTCTAGTAGGTTTATATTAAGAGGCTAATATTTCATGGTTGGTGTCATTCTTATAATCTCCATATTTAACAACATGATTGAGACAACAGAACAAAAATACTTTTCATAAATACACTTATTAATTTCAGTTTTTTTCCCAGCAGAAATAGATTCAAAATCATTTCCCCCTTTAATTTGAAACATAATAACCAGTTATACTGTCACATAAAATTATGTTTCTCCCACAAAATGATGATAATCGGTTGCCATTAAGTGACAACATATTTCCCAATAAATGAGATATGTCAAAAGACATGTCCTTTAATAAAAGTATGCCCTCTATAATTGTTAGAATTTATTTCATATTTAATTACAATTTTTCAAGTTCAATGCGATAAACCTAGAATTTGGAAGCTCAACAAGAACTTTTCTAAATGCTCCAAGTCCACTTGATCATGGAATGGGAACCAAGCTGCAGGTAGATGAGCGGTGAGCTTTTCAATGATAGGCTGGTGTTTATCAAACAACAGCTGGCTGCCCTTCTCAGACAGGTGAAGACCATCATCAAGAAGCACAGTGAAATCCTGCAACAGATATTTTGCACAATTACAGGAATTACACAACAAAAGTATTTTGATACCTTACAAAAATAGTACAAATATTTTAATAGTTAATAAAACATATATTTTGATTTTTAAAAATTAGTGAATGCAGCTTTAAAATTAAAATAACATTTTTAATTTTCAATATTCTGACCAGATAAGAGCCAGAATTAATACTGTTGTTAATATGCAACATAAAGATATTGTCACAATAGCGGTTGGTCTGATTAACATGCTTCAAACTAGCTCTCATCCAAAATTAGCAAAGTAGAAATTATGATTCAACAGGGACAGCATACCTCAGTCTTCATCATCTCAGAGTAAAGATCAACGTTCTTAGTCCCCATTTCATGGGCAACTTGGCAGCAAGCTTGGGCATAGATCTCTGTGTTTTCATTGTTCTTACTCAAGACTTTACCTTTACAAATCAAACATTTATAACATCTTTTAAATAACCATTTATTGCTGGTGAGGCAACTAATACTTTGAAATACCATACAGAAAACATTTATAAAAAATGTATGTTTTTCACTCATGATTACCAATATGACCTTTGAGAAAAGTATCTGCCCAGCCATAAGCTCACCTCTCTGTTTACCAGGAGTCGTTTCATAATGTGTTTTTCACTACTTTTTGTCCCCACCATCTTGCTTGACAATTCACGTGTCGTGTCAACCAAGATGGCCACCATGTTGTAAAACCCCGAGACGATCTCTCATAATTTACCTCTTATCTAACAGGCATATCTTAAAACAAGCCAATGCTACATTTTTGCCGCGGTGTACCAGGCCTAAATCCATGGGTTTGCTCGGTATACTGCCATGTTGTATGCAGGCCTAGGCCCTTGGTTTTGCTAGGTACATCACTGCGGTGTGCGCAACCACTTCGATTTTAAATATATCCCTATCACTAAGAAAGATAATAATAATAATAAGTGGTCTTATATAGCGCGGTACCCCGGCCTAGGGGTACTAATGCTAGTTGTGGATGCCACGACGTCTTTTCAGTGTTTATTAAAGTTGCTGTGAATTAGGGTTCAGGTTAGGTTTAGGGATACATTTAGGGTTCAGGTTAAGTTTAGGGATACATTTAGGGTTCAGGTTAGGTTTAAGGATACATTTACTTATATTTAGTGACAGAATTAACTAGTCTTCTCAACCAAGATGGTGGCCAATCATGGCTTCCTCTCTCAACATTTACCCTAAGAAACCAAACCTGAACCCTAGATCTATCCCTAAACCTAACCTGAACCCTTTGACGTATGGCCAAGAAACGCTTTTAACAACAAAAATAAATGAAATTTTCAAATGATAAAAATAAAAAAATGTTTACTCACTCTCAATGACTCTCATGAATCTGAATCTCGTAATTGGGGAGGATATACAATTTTTATGACATTTAAAAACTCTCGCATCTGATCTTTACTGCCACACGAGCGTCGCCACATATATTCAAATAAATATGAGTTGAACTGCTCCTCCCCAGGACAGGTTCTCGTGGGCAGAGATCTTTTAATTGCACTCCAAGTGCCCTCTATGGTGTTGGTGTGCGCGCCCATTTCAGAGTGTTTGAACTCAATTGAATGGTTCACTGTCAGGTGGTGAAACCCTTTGTCCTCTAAACAGTCGTAAGACCCCAAACAATCAGAAATGATCGTGGTCCCTGGCTGCACAAATTCCTTAATTATTGCCAGGAGGACGTCTTTACCACCTTTCTCAACAACCCTGAAAAAGGATTTCTTTGATCCTCTTTCGATCCCACCAAACACCCATTTTCCTTCTACCCGTTTGCCTCTATGATACTTTCGCTTGCCGAATTTGAATTCGTCAATCTCCACAATTTTACCCACTCCGCCTAAGTTCTCACTGGACAAAACACATGCTTCCACACAGACCTCGCGACAAAGGCTCACCCAGTCGGTTACTGTACTGCGATTAACACCTACTTCTGTTGCAATATTTCCCAAAGGCATGTTTTTAATCCAAAAGTGTGTCAATAATAGAATGTCACTTAATGTCAATCTACTGTCACTAAACCACGATCCCTTCCTTAAACTACGCATACTTTCATGGAATGTGTCGCGACATCTCCATACAAACCCATCTGAAACAACCGCTTTTGCACAAAATTTCATGCCCTTCTTACAAACAGGACATTCGTACCGGTCTGCAATGAGACCATCATTCATGACCCAATCAATCACACTCCTTTCGCCCTGACATTCCAGACGAATCCAAAAACGGGCGGTAAATTCAGCCTCCATCTGCATAAATTTACCCAAAATTTATCTAAATGAAACAAATTGGCGATTCAAAATATTATCAAATTTCGAACTTACCGCGATGTGCGGGCACCCGGAGAAGCAATCGAGATGAGCACACCTTTATCTATATTCTATATCCGAATAATTTCGTAGTACCCAATACAAAAAAAAATAAATATTTCTATATTATTTAATTAATATTTCCAATATGCTTCAATTTCCAAACGCTTGGAATAACATTTAAAAGCAAAACGGCAAGTAATTATTAACATAAAAATAAACTATTATTTTCATATCCGTTAATCATTCACATTCACATATCATTAATATCATTATCATGAACTTTTTTTGACTTTGTTGCAGCAGTTCAATGTTGATATAAAAATAAACGTAAATTTTAAACTAATAGATTAAAATTGTATGTCTATCTAAAAAAAAAAAAAAACTTTTTATTTTACCATTTATATAAAAATAACTTCAAAAGAACAAAAAAGCAATATTTAGCAAACCTTTCTTGAGCGTATTAATACAAATACATAAAAACATCGAATAAATTTAAATGCGCAAAAAATATATTAAAGCCGCTTTTATTTTAGTAAACGTTGAGTATTATTATTATAAATTAAAAATACAGTTAAAGTATCAACTAAGGAACTATTTTAAACATTTTATATGTGTTTAAAAGTTATGAAAATTTTTTTTTAAATTTAAAAAAATCATGATCAAAGAATTACACCGTAATCACATTTATCGGGAAAACCCAATAATCAGTCGTTTTTAATGCGTCTTTTAGTGCGTTCTTAATATTGCGAAATAAATTTTAAATTAATTTGTTCTAAATAATCACGAAAATGACGCCCTAGTGCGAATAGCCTATTTCGGCAAAAATCTTAGTTTCTTTAAATTTAATAACCATGCGTGACATAACCGATAATGTATGTTCCCTTCTTAACAGTAAAATTAATAAATACAATTGATTGCTTTTTAAATTGTTAATAAAACACACACACACATTTTAGTTGTGTATATTTTAACATTTAAAAAGTTTTGCCCTTTTTTATTCCAAAAATATACTTTTATTAAATTTATAACGTAATAACAACTAACCTTTAAATATAATTCTAATAAGAAAATGCGGTTGAAGTCAATGAGTGCAGCCCAACTCTATAGCTAAATAGCATTCACTAATCCACTTATAACTCAGACAAATAAGAACGAACCACATGAAGTGCAAAATATGTTATTTTGGGTATGGAAGGGACTACAATCCGGTGGAATATTTTCTAAATTTATTTAAATCTGAGTGAGGAAGGGGTCACTTTGCCCCAGACAGCACAAGATACGTCTCAAAATAAAGGAATGAATTTGATAAATAATTAACCCTCTTGGGTACATTAATATCGGAGGTATGAAATAGGATGTGTACATCTTTACGAGGATGACTATATTTTTAATTCTATGGTATTACATTTGTGAAAAAAGATATGCTACATTTTCTTTTTACAAATATGGCTATGTTCATTTTGTCCAAGGCAGCACAAGATACATCTCAAAATAATGGAATTATTTTTATAAATAATTAGCTTTCTTGGGTACATACATATCGGAGGGAGGAAACAGGATGTGTACATTTTTACGTGCATGACAATATATTTAAATCCCTTGGTACTACATTTGTAAAAAAAGAGATGTTGCATTCTCTTTTTACAAATATGTGTAGGCCTATGTTCATTTTGTCCAAGGCGGCACAAGATAAGTCTCAAAATAATGGAATGGATTTGATAAACAATTAATTTTCTTGGGTAAATACTTGTCGGAGGTAGTAAATAAGATGTGTAAATTCGTATGTGGATGACAACAGAGTTAACTCCTATGGTATTACATTTGTGAAAAAATATGATGTTACATTCTCTTTTTACAAATATTGGTATGTTCATTTTGCCCAAGGCAATAAAAGATACGTCCCAAAATAAAGGAATTAATTTGATTAATAATTAACCTTCTTGGGTACACACATATCGAAGGTAGGAAGAACGATGTGTACATTTTTACGTGGATGGCAATATATTTAAAGCCTATGGTATTACATTTGTGAAAAATTTAAATTCTCTTTTCACAAATAAACATATGTTTACCAATTAAGAAAATCAATGACGTTAACAAATCTTGGGTACATTTATTTAAGTATATCCATGAATATCAAAACCCAATCATTTTACACGATTTTATTAAAATTTTACACAAAATTAAATTTTGACAAATGAAGATGGGTTAATATTTTCTTTTTTTTTTAATGAAAATCTATTTTTATTGTTTATTTGTGTTACGACCTTGATTATGCTTGACGTGTTACGGCTCTCTCTTGCTTTGTCTAGGGTGCATGACTCTCACATAAAACGCAAAGGTCCCATGTAACAATATATATATATATAGAATGTTTATTAGATACTTTATACAACAGGATACACTTCACTCTAACTCTTAACTGACAATCCTCTGACTACTAACAATTCTCTTGCTCTCTGACTGTCTCTGTCTCTCCCTGTCTCTCACTCACTGACCTCTAGCTAACACACATCCCTTTTATAATACCACCCAAACAACTCAGCCTACGCCAACGTTCCACCCCACGGACTAACTTTCATGCTCTGACCCCACGACCAACAACTCACAAAACACTCCCACGATTAACGACTCCCCCTACCCAACATTCACAACAAACCAGTTCACAACAATTTGCAAAAAGTAAAGAGGTGTGTACTCGACCACATCTTGTTAGGGTCAAATGTAGGCAAAGAATTTGTAACATCCACAATAAACAAAATAGAAGAGAAAAACCGTACAATAGTCAGAAAATGAGTAAGGACCCAAAAATTACTGAGGAATATCAACAGAAGATTGAAACCCTACTAGAATTATCCAAAAGAGAATCAGCCAGCAACGTTGATATAAACCAGCAATGGGAAAAGATGAAGCAAATAGTCACAAGTGTAACAGAGGAAACGATTGGAATTAAACCAGCAGTGAAAAGAACAGGATGGTATGACGCAGAATGCAAAGAACTTATAGAATAAAGAAACAAAGCTCGGCTAATTATGCTGCAAAGGGAAACAAGAAGAACGCGACAATTATATAATGAAGCAAGAGGATTGCCAGCAATATTAAATTTGCAGAGAGAAAAAAAAAACGTGTTTGGGAAAAATCAAAAATTGTAGCGATAGAAGAGTTGGCAAAAGAAAGTTATGTAAGGGGAATGTACCTGAAGATAAAGCAGGAAAAGAATGGCTTTCAAGCAAGATCCCACATGTGTGAAAACACGGATGGAGAATTGATCACAGAGAGCAGTAGAGTACTAGAGAGATGAGCACAGAGAGCAGTAGAGTACTAGAGAGATGGGCACAACACTTTGAAGGCCTACTGAATGGCTCAGGTGGAGGAACCAATGAGGATTACGCCCCGCCACAAGGAGGACCGGACCCACTAATCAACCATCCAACTTTAAATGAAATAAAAGATGCAATGTCCGCCATGAAAAATAACAAAGCCCCAGGAATAGACCTTATCCCTGCAGAACTCATAAAGCTAGGTGGTAACGAAATGCATAGGCAAATACACGAACTTATAACCAGAATCTGGCAGGAGGAAGAAATGCCAACTGAATGGGACAAGGCACTCATAATCCCAATCCACAAAAAGGGATCTAAGTTGATCTGCTCAAACTATAGAGGTATCTCCCTTCTTAATGTAATGTACAAAATCCGCACTAAACTTACAGCGAGAAAATTGGAAAAGTATAGTGAACAGACCCTAGGGGACTATCAATGTGGATTCCGGCAGAATAGATCAACCACGGATCATATTTTACTATAAGATGTCTCCTGGAGAAATGCTACGAATATAACATCGACATACACAAACTATATGTGGATTACAAAACAGCATACCATAGCGTAAACAGGAATTACTTATACAATGCTCTACAAGAACTTGGAGTCCCCAACAAGCTTACTCGGCTCATACACATGACAATGGCCAACTCCAAAAGTAGAATCAAGGTTCAGGGAGAATACTCTAGGGAGTTCCTAGTTAATCGGGGCCTCAGACAAGGAGACTCAATATCATGTATCCTGTTTAACATCACGCTAGAAAAAGTTATTAGAAGCATACATGTTAGCACCAGTGGAACCATAACAAACTATTACCAGAGAGATACTACAGAGCAACGACCATAAGGAACCTTATATAGCCAACCATTGCAGTACCTGGCATATGGAGATGATTTTGCACTAGTGGGTAGAAACCGTAATGACATAATTAAAGCATTCAGGGAACTTGAAAATGCCTTATTCAAAGCTGGCCTTGATATAAATGAACCGAAGACAATATATATGATAATGTCAAGAAACTCCCCTGGTGATAATAACATCAATATAAACAACCACAAATTTGAGAGAGTGGGCAGGTCATGTTGAAAGGATGCCGGAATGCAGAGCAGCCAAAATTATATACAGGCAGAAGCCTAGGGGCAGACGACTCACCGGTCGCCCAAGGATGGGGTGGATTGATGATGTGAGACAGATTTACACCAGTTGGGGGTTCGAGCATGGAGACGGAAAGCCATGGATCGCTCCGAGTGGAAGGATGTTGTGGAGCAGGCCAGGGCCCTACATGGGCTGTAGGGCCACTGATGATGATGATGAAAGAGGTGTGTATTTTTATGAGATTAACAATTTAATTTTTTTTAAAGACAGTCAAATCTGAAATAGGTGTGAATAACAGTTGCGAGATTCTTCTTAGATAAAAGAATTCTTTGTTTTATGATTTTCTGATAATGTATAATTTTTTTTTAAAAAGTAAAAAATGTGTTTACAATTTTGATGAAGATATCAATATATATCGAATTCCTGTAATACAAAATTATATTTATATCATATATAGAGTTTTTGTTGTATGGGTAAAGCTTAAGTATTTCTCTAGCATAGTAATTGTCCCTCAATTAATTTCTTTAGTGACAAAAGTAATATAATTAGTAATAATTTAGACTGGGTAATTTAAGGTCATGTTTAGAGGGGGAAATGTAGTTTAGGAGCTGCTAATTCAATATAAAAATTGTAAAAATATCATTTGGGGCCGTCCATGAAGTACGTCACGCTATTTTTGACCATTTTACCCCCCCCCTCCCCCCGTCACACACAAATCTCGCACCCCCCCCCCCCCCTAAGTATGTCACACTTTCGAACACATTTAAAAAAAAAAATTAACACCCAATTAAAATTTAATCTAAAACACACTTTACTATTAAACATATATTAAAATATAAAATTTCCACTTAAAAGAACTATCACATTATCAGTGGCGACGCCATCAAATTTAATATGGCGGATCCCTTGCAGGTCTTAAAAAAAATAAATGTATTAAAAATAAAAATTTAAACATATAAAGGCATTTAAAATGGAAGTTCTCTTACATGTAATGTAGTTTACGCTTAATGAGTATATATACATTATTAATACCTGATAAAAATTGACCAGGTCATTTGACAGGTCCCACGTTTTTTTTAACAAGTCCTGGGACCCGGCGGGACCTGGTGTAGCGTCGCCACTGCACATTATTAAAATGACTTTAATGGTAGAATAGTTAATTGTCAACAGTTGTTATAGTTATTCATTGAAGCAGTAACTCAAGCTAGATTGAAAACATAAATTGCGAAGACGAGACAATTCTATAAAACACAACATTTATCTGCCGCTTTTTCATTTACACTAGGTGAGCTAAGGTTTTAGCCAATCTTCCGATTATGCCATCTTTTTACACAGGATAAGAAGTAGATTAGCGAAACTTGACCTCGCCCAGTGATTAAATAATAAAAAGGAAATTGACATAATTATTCAGCGGACAACATAGAAATAATAATACTTCAGGCATGACGCAAGCAAAGCTATGCATAAAACAAGGCTTTGTAAAAGCATACTAGTGCTCTTAGCGAGAGGAATCGTGAACAACACATTCAGAAGATAGTCATTTCATGCTATTTTGACATAAAACTAATTCGAATGTTTCACAAAATTTTTGAAAATTATTTTTAAAGCTATTAAATTCTACTAAAAAAAAAAAAAATAAAAAATCAATTATAAATGAAATTAAAACAATAAAATCCGTGACGTCACATATGGCCTAAAAAAAAAAAAAAAAAAAAAAAAAATAAAAAAAAAAAAAAAAACAAAAAACCCCGTCCCCCCCATTTCGCCCCCCCCCCCCCCCCCCGGTCACAAACTGTCACATTTTCTTACACCACCCCCCCCCCTCTGGAGCGTGACGTACTTTATGGACGGCCCCTTTACAGGATGTGTTCATAATTTAATGATTTCGTTATCAAACGTCAGTTATTATTAAATTTATTAAATTTTCGGTAAATCCATAGAGATCGTCTTGCGATGGCCACCATCTTGGTTGACACAAGCAGTTAATTCAGTCACTAAATCAAAACCAAATCATGCCAAAAATATCCCTACTAAACCTAACCTGAACCCTAAATGTATCCCTCAACCTAACCTGAACCCTAATTCACTGCAACCATCATAAACACGCAAATGACGTCACGGGATGATCTCTTAGCTTTAGGCAAATTTTCTGAAGTGGCAGCTGCACTCACCGCGGCGATGTAACTAGCAAAACCATTACTATGGACACAATAATATAGTCACACTATAGTGCCGCGGTGTGGGCAGTAGATGTTGGTTTGTAGTGCCGGCCCTAATTTTAAAATAAATAAATAAAAATCAAATAGTAATCGTTAATAATTAAAGCGCCGCTTTCTTATAAAACCGACTGATTCAAAATGCATTTTCATGCCTCACCCGATCACCCAATTCCCAATACTTGATCTTGAAGAAAAAAACTGACGGCAATGCTAGGCTACCAGTCACCGGGCTTTTTGAAGCTTAAATTAAAATGAAGTACACATACTCATTACTCACACTCCTACGCAGGTCCGATTTAACCTCTAGGCCAGGGGTCGGGAACATTTTTGTCTGAGAGATGGCTGCATCTGGCTCGCAGACATATGATCGATTAGGAAAAAAAAGTCGCATTGATGGTAAGAAATACTCATTATTGATTAGCAACAGCATAACAATGTTATTAAAAAGAATTCAGAGACATAATTATTGCATTTTTAGAGTTGAAATTACACAAAATGCACACATTTACTTGAATGTTTAGTTTTAAACATAATGTATGGCTCTCACAGAATCACTTTTCAAAATATTTGGTGTCCATGTCTCTCTCAGACAAAAAGGTTCCCAACCCCTGTCTTAGAGGATCCTGGTTACCCTATTTAAACCCGGGCACATGGGCTGAGCTGAGCTCTGAGTAAGCAGGGGCATAAGATTTTAGTTTTACTTGTGTACAACGTTATATTTAAAATCATTTGATTTAGATATTTAAACTTGTATATGTAAATTGCAATTCTTTTATTTACAAAAATGAATAAAAAATATAACAAAATATTTAACCATGTTTGCAGTTTCTGTCGTTATTTCAATCCCCATGGCAGAGAGAAAACGATGGTCTGGCGCACAGTATCGTAAACGACGGGCTGAAAATGAAAAAATACGGTAAAAAAAACAACAAGGAGATTCGTTGTTAAAGTATCCATGTACACCGCACAGAGACGAAGATGGTCCTGAGGAGTTAAACAATCAAGTCGAAGCAGACAATGAAGCGGTGGAATCCGAGGAGATGAGAGTATCAGAAGAGTTTGAAGCACAAAATGAAATGCACGTTACGCACCAAGAAACAAAATCTGAAGTGCATAAAATCGATAATTTAACTGGTTTATGTGTTAACTATGGCGATTCTGCTACTTGTACCGAATTTGATGATCACGTGCGACAAATTTTGATAGAAAATGGACCAGAACAAGTAAGCAGTTTGATTTTCCTAAAGACAGTAATCAAAGGAAAGTCTCAAAAATTCATTATACAACCGCAGGCTTGTCAATGGAGATGAAATTCGCAGACATTGGCTGCAGTATTCTGTAAGTAATGACCCTGTTTATTGTTTCTGCTGCAAGCTGTTTACCGGCACAACAGGTGCGTCACCTCTTTCTGCTAAAGGTTCACGTGATTGTAAAAACAAGTCCGCAATTCTATCAGGACATGAAAAAAGCAGTGAACATCTAGTGAATTTTCAGTCATGGAAGGAACTTGAGCTGCGACACATGAAAACAATTGATGCCGAACATTTGCGTCTCATTTAAAAAAGAAGAACATTATTGGTAGCAAATCTTGAAAGGGCTGATTGCTTTAGTGAGAGTTCTTGGAATGCAACATCTTGCTTTTCGTGGAACACATGAGAAACTGAACATTTCTGATAACGGGAACTTCCTGAAATTTTTGGAATTTCTAGCTTTGTTTGACCCACTTATGGATGAGCATCTTCGAAAGATTAGAGACAATGAGACACATGTACATTATCTAGGCAAAGACATACAGAATGAACTTATTCAGCTTTTATCCAATGCAATCAAACAAAAAATTCTATCATCTGCTCGTGATGCTAATTACTTTTCAATAATTTTAGATTGTCCACCAGATGCTGGTCATGTTGAACAGATGACCATGATTATTCGCTTTGTGGATGTGATTTCAAATCTACAAAATGAGATTGCGGCAGAAGCAGCAGCTATAAAGAAACATTTCTTGGGTTTTGTGCCTCTAAAGGAGACAACTGGTACTGGTATGACTGATACTATTGTGGCAGTGTATGCCCCAACCCACTATTTGACCCGTTACGTAAACCATGTCTGGCGCCCAACTCAAGGCCGCGCGGTGTGTAGTAGCACTGGCGCGGTGCGTAACAGGTATCCCTTTTCACCTTCCCCCCCCCTCCCCCCGGACGGTCACTATACGGCCGGCGCATAGGGAGGAAATAATAAAATACCACGATGTGCGCATTGGTTAGAAATTCAATAATTTATTTATCAGGAACCCTAGCGTATTAAGTTATACATTACATCTAGTTAAGACGGGGATTTTATTCACTATACCTTAGCATATTTACAAGTTTCCATCGTTGGAGGATATTTTAATATTTAGTCATTAAAGGAGTTTTCGCCTTCATTTATAGTGGTCCCCACCCCCTTCTAGTTAAAATATCTTAAAAACTATTTAAGTCATAAAAATATAAAATAGCATCTTAGATAGCTAAGACAAAACTGCACAGATTACATATAAGTCGTTAGGGATGTGGATAAAGATTTTAATTATTACTCTGGATTAGTCCCCAGAGTTAGGCATTTTACCCCAGGAAACTGGCCAGAAGGCAAAACTTAGACCGACTCGGTTTAGGTGTGACGTAGGGGCTCTCTGATATGTCCGCGCACGGTTTTAAAAAGGGGAGCACACGAGGTAGGGGTCATTTCGAGCTTTGGTCAGCATACCTGCATTGTGCCTTTGTTCAGTGCGGCCCATTGGAACGCTCTGTAAGTAGAGGCAATTACGCCATTTTTATTTCTTTGTGGTTAGTAGGAACTTGTTGAGTGTTAGCATTGGAAGATTTCTGTTCAGACTTATAACCAGGATAGAGTGTAGGATAACCTACAGCGTGTAGACTTATGCTCATGCTATTTTAAAGGTTAACATACAACCGTTAAATAAATTATGTAATAGGATTAATAAATAGATACCAGTGACCAGGGTTTGTGCGTAACAAACAACTGCATATCGTTCTGGGTGCACATACTGCAATGCGCTTATAAAATAAGCTATTGATACAACAGTATACAACCAGCGAGTGTCCGTCAAATATGTGTAATAGGCTAACTTTCCTGCCGTGTGCTAAATTCTCACATAGGAAATAGTGCATGTGTGAGGATCACATCCCATATAATATAATTATGATTCATTCTGCAATCTGCTGTTGTCTTAACAAGACACAGCGATGGACAGATACAAGTATCAAGCCAACGGTGGTCATACTTAATACCATTGTATTTACTGTCCCGCTATGTGTGCCTCTTACATAGACACCATACCTGGATGGCATACTATAATAACTTCAAGATCTTTAAAGTTTATGTTAGCCCTCACATCGCACTCTGGTTCTGTGTGTAGCATTAACACTGTGCACGTGTTTCAAATTAAACACTGCACGTGGTTTCTTTTATAGTTAAAACATTCGTAGTACAAGATAATTATCTTTGCCCTGTGTATGAACCAATACTACTTACGTATCACTTATCATGCTTTCTAGTTAAGTATATGTTGTCGCCACGTGTAATTACGTGGTTATGTAACATGTTTATTATTAGCTATTTTAGTCAGGACATTGTTAACCTGTACTATTTGTTTATTTTCAGATATTGTCCTTTTTCTTTTCCTTTTTCTTTTTCTTTTTCTTTCCCTTTTTCTTCCCCATAGTTCATAGTGTCCTGTTTCTTGTTTTCATCATAGGAGAGCATTAATTAAAAAGCTATAGTCCTCAAGACCTGATTGTTTCATTTTGATTTTGATCTTATTTATAAAACTGTAAGCTACGTCACCACTCGGCTACAGTTGTTGGCGCTGCGAGCAGGGTCAATTTACACTACTACAGTGTTTTGGCGTTGTCACCTAAGTCAACCCTAAACCACCACACTACTACACTATTCTTCGGCAGTTAGAAGAGATGTCTTTATCTATCGAAAAATTACGCAGTCAAGGATATGAACATGGCAGCAATGTGAAGGGAAAAGACAATGGTGTCCAACGAAAAATTTTAGATGTCAATCCCTGAGTATTGTTTGTTCCTTGCTGTGCACAGACCTTGAATTTGGCTGTTAATGATGCTGCAAAATGTTGCTTTGAAGCAACAGCCTTCTTTGATCTAGTGCAACGTGTTTATGTATTCTTTTCTGCATCAACTCGTCGTTGGTAATCTTAAATCGAAATGTTTCTAATATCTCTGTTAAACAACTGAGTGAAACAAGATGGGAACGTCGAACTGATGCTTTGAAACCTCTTCGTTATCAGCTTAGTGATGTCTACGATGCTCTGGTAGAGATCGCGGATGATACAAATTAAACAGGAGCATCTGGTAATACATCACGAACTGATGCACGGGGTATTGCAAAAGCCATTTCTAGTTTTAAGTTTGTCGTTTCTCTGTTATGACATGTTGTTTGAGATCAATAAGAGCAGTAAACAACTTCAGGCAAAAGAATTAGATATAAATGGCGCCATCAATAATCTGGATGAAACAAAGAAGTTTTTCGTAAACCGCAGAAATGACACGGAGTTTGAGAAAACAGTGGTAAGTGCAGCTGAAATTGCAGTCAATTTAGAGATACCAGCACTTTTCGAACCTAAACCAACCCGTATCAGAAGCAATAATTTGCATACGAAGGAGATGACAACGAACCTATTCAGGATCCAAAAGACAAATTCAAAGTAAACTTTTATTTCGCTATTCTTGACGCAGAAATACAATCGCTTCAAGAAAGATTTACTCTGATGCAACAAATTAGTTCGGTGTTTGGTTTCCTCTATGATGTTCACAGTTTTCAGAATACAACTAGCAATGAAGTTGTGGAACATTGCTTGAATCTTGAGAAAGCGTTGCAACATGGAGACTCCACATTGATGCAGTTGATCTAAGTAGTGACCCGAAAGCCATTTCAAGACGAGGTGCACACAGGATGTACTAAACTTTATATTGAAAAATAAACTAACAGATAGTAATCCTCTTGACACTTCCAGTTTATGTGGCTAGTGGTGAGCGAAGCTTCTCGAAGCTCGAACTCATAAAAACATATCTGCGAACATCCATGCTACAAGAAAGACTTGTTGGACTAGCTATTCTGTCAATTCAACATGAAATTGCTAGAGACATTGAACTGATGGAGCTCGTTTCTACATTTGCTAAAGCAAAAGCGCGAAAAATAAAGTTTTGAATTACATAATATACCATTATACATGTATAGATTCTATTGAATGTAAATACCAATTGAAACAAACGGCAGCACAGGATTCATTTGTGAAAGTTAATATCAATTAATTAGTTGCCGTGGGCGCAGTGCGTCAGGTTCGCCTAGGGTGCCAAATACTCTGGCGCCGGCCCTGCTCCTACTTCCACTTCAACGACACCCACCCCCCCCCCCTTTTATTTTTGCGTTTAGTCGAAGGGTAAAGTCCAAGCTTCAATTTTACTTTACAAAATATTTTCGAGGATTACGACTTAGATTAAATATGTCGCAGGGAGGTATTCAGTAAAAGAAAAATGGAGTAGCCTATATTACAGAATAAATAATTATTTGTCTAAGTCGAAGTTTTATTCAATGACAGAGGTGCCATATTTCTTGTCATCATTTTAAAATATAAGATGCTCTGCCAAAACTGTTGAAAAGTAAGTACATCCATCTTGGGTTTGTGATGAATCATGATGATACACAGGAAATTGGCAAATCATCGACTCTGTCAATTTTTTTTTGGATAGAATTCATTTATTTTCACCACGTTGGTAGATAAAATAAATTACATGTTTGCCTTCAGGTCAATTCGTTTTTATCAATCTCTCTCTTTTTTTTTTAAATATACACTTTAAATCTGGAACCAATCCAACTTAATTAGTGTCTATCTCATTGAAATGATACTTTGACTAAGCCTCCAAGTGTTATTTAAAGTACTGGTAATTTGTTTCTTTTTTAAAAGAGAAAGTTGTTTTATAAAAATCTTCTATAAACAGCTGCTCCTCTTCTTTTAGTATGAAATGAAACCTTGGTCTGAGCCAAACTATTTACAAGTTGTTTCAATTCTTTTTTATTTTGGTGTACCAGTGCAGTACCAGTAATGAAAACAATATTTACATTTTAAGACTGAGATGGTTTTTAGATATCTTAGTTAATAAATCAAACAATGAGAAATAGCAAATTATGAAATTTAATTAAATAAATGAGCAAGAAAAAAAAAGTAAACCAAGTTAATTTATTAGCCATTCTCAATGACTTACAACTGTAGTGTTGGGTAAAATCAGATGAAATGAAGAAAAACAACAATCACAATATATAACAAGTGTATGGTCCTGTCATAAATTACCTAGTGTCAATTTGAAGACAGCAACTGAATAGCAAAGCATACATGTTCTTTCAAAAACATTGAAATTAGAAAGCACTGAAATCGAAACATATTATCTACTAAAAAAATAAATTAAAAATAATGACATGAAAGTATTACATTAATTTTGAAAGCTGGTTAACAGCTACATATATTTCTTTAACACAACCCCCCCCCCCCCCCCCCCCCCCCCCCCCCACCAAAGACAGCAAATAAATAACAAAGCATACATGTTATTTCAAAAACATTGAAAATAGAAAACACTGAAATCGAAACATATTATCTACTAAAAAAATAAATTAAAAATAATGACATGAAAGTATTACATTAATTTTGAAAGCTGGTTAACAGCTACATATATTTCTTTAACACAACCCCCCACCCCCCCCCCCACCCCACTAAGGATGTTACAAAATTAAAAAGAATAACAGTATTAACTCAAATCATGTGGATAGAAAATATTTTATTTCCTTCAAAAGTAATTAGTTTTCTAATTTTTAAATATAATTAACTCACCAGACTGATGATTTATGTAAAAATACCGTAGTAATTAGCGTTGGCTGCTATATGTGGAATTGGCATAACACAAAATCACTGCCTCATTCAGTTATAACAAAAAGAGCATGCAAATACAATAGTATCAGGTCTTTTCAGGAACAAGATACAAAGTCAGTCTTCTTGTCATTTTTAAATATACACAGAATTATCACCACACAGTGAACGTAAAAATAATCAATTGTACATATTATAACCTCATTTCTTTATTGTGCTCACTTTATGATCAACTTCAACACTTGCCAAAAGGAAAATAACAGTTAAACAGTCTTTTCTTCTAATTCTTTAATTTGTTTAATATTTAATTAATTAGCCGAGTGTCAAAAAAATCTTTTCAAGAACTATTTTTCAAGTTCAATGCGATAAACCTATGATTTAGAAGCTCAACAAAGACTTTTCTAAATGCTCCAAGTCCACTTGATCATGGAATGGGAACCAAGCTGCAGGTAGATGAGCAGTAAGCTTTTCAATGATAGGCTGTAGTTTATCAAACAACAGCTGGCTGCCTTTCTCAGACAGGTGAAGACCATCATCAAGAAGCACAGTGAAATCCTGCAAAACACATTTTTCACACTAACAGGAATTACACAACAAAAGTATTTTGATACCTTACAAAAATAGTACAAATATTTTCATAGTTAATAAAACATGTATTTAGATTATTAAAAAGTAGTGAATGCAGCTTTAAAATAACATTTTTAATTTTCAATATTCAGACCAGATAAGCGCCAGAATTAATACTGTTGTTAATATGCAACATGTAGATATTGTCACATACAATAGCGGTTGGTCTGATCAACATGCTTCAAAATAGCATCATCCAAAATTAGCAACGTAGAAATTATGATTCAACTGGGACAGCATACCTCAGTCTTCATCATCTCAGAGTAAAGATCAACTTTCTTAGTCCCCATTTCATCGGCAACTTGGCAGCAAGCTTGTGCATAGATCTCTGTGTTTTCATTGTTCTTACTCAAGACTTTACCTTTATAAATCAAACATTTATTACATCTTAAATAACCACTTATTGCTGGTGAGGCAACTAATACTTTGAAATACCGTAGGTACAGAAAACATTTATAAAAAATGTATGTTTTTCACTCATGATTACCAATATGACCTTTGAGGTGGCCACGAGAAAAGTATCTGCCCAGCCATAAGCTCACCTCTCTGTTTACATATAACAGCCCAGGAATCTGCGTGAAATGCAGGTGGTGAAATCAGGATAATTTTCTCTCTACTGATTCCTTGGGACTGTGATGAAAGAAAAAAGTACCGGTACAAATAAATTTGAAATAAACAAAAGACATTATGTGTATGTCTCATTTCCAACTTCTGCACATTCACCAAAAAAAAAAAAAAGAATTGCAAAACTGGTAATTTATATTAAACAAAGTTATCTTATATACACTATATTATCTCATCTGTCTGTACCATAGCAAAGTTAATGATGTCCTTCAAGTTTTGCTTGTATTCTTCAAGTGGAACATGTTGTCTTGGATTTAGATCAGGTTCTGTGGAATCATTGGCCCCTAGAAATACTGTCATGGCAACTGTTTCCTTGGCAATGGCAGCATCCAAAACTGATGGCAGGATGATATTGCACCAACGAGTGTTATAGCCAGAAAATCCTCTTGAAATCACATCACATTTTCTAAAATGACAAACATGGATAATTCATAACTATAAAATTTATCAGTGTATATAAATAGAACTTACATCATTTTTTCGATGATTTATGCAACCACCACTCTGATTTATGCAACCACCACTGGGTAAAAAATAAAAGAGGAAAACGAAAGGTTTGTTCATTAGCTCACCTCTGTAAGTAATCACTAATCAATGAACCCCAACATCCTGCTTTGCTGAAGCTGAACTGAAACATTGAAAAAGGAACTGTAAAGGTAGATAATTAGCATTTATAACAGGAACACCCCCACTGCGTAAAGGTGGTAGAAAAATAATTGTATGAATAACTTGAGTGTTGATGTACTATTTTAATTAGAAGTTACGAGCTATAGTAATTTTTACAGGCTTGTATAGTTTAATCTGTATATTGTATAATCACAACAGATAATAAAAATTTATATGCAGTGGACTCCTTAGATATATTTGAGGCAGAAATTAACAAATTGTAATTAAAATATTAAAATTAACTCTATGTTTTAATTTTACTGCATGGTAATAAAAAGACTCTTTCTTATTTAACTTATTTTGAATTTCAGAACACGCTACCTGGGTAATGGAGTCTCCAAAAAGGAATACTTTTGGCCAGGAGCAAAATTTTTTAACTGAGTTTGACATAATTCTTCAACTACTTAAACATTAAGGGCTTTGGCTGAAAAAAAACAAAATTATAAATTATTATTGGGACTAAACTAAGGTGGTGTAATAAAATATACAAAAAAAAAGTTATATATAGTGTAGCCTAATATAGTAATATTTTAGGGCCTCTAAATTATTTATAAATTACATTTTGTATTTTTAGGGCCTAAGTCCTCTAAGTCTAAACATAGGCATATCATAGTTACATAGGCCTAAATAAACTTTATTTAAATTAGTCAACCTATCAGCCAATCTTCTCCCAGTTTCACCAAACTAACTAGATTGGCATCTACGGGACACATTTGCTTATATCACATTACAGCTGATGCATGTGAAACCCTCTTTAATGGTAAAGGTACCTTTAGGGGGGCTAATGCTTTCAGTTTGGAGTGTAAAGGGACAGGTCCTACAGCGGCTTCTGAAGCGTGGTTTAGTGTCAAAGTAAGACGGTTCAGATCGAAGGCTTAATTTAATAATTAATAAATACTAATACCTTTATAAGTAACTTTATTCTGGTAAATGCATTGAGATGGCACCGTATTTTTTCACATGTCCGCCACCTTGGTTGACACGACCCATGAAGGGTCATGGGGTAATGTCAAACAAGATGGTGGCCAACTAAAAAAAAGGAGTGCAAAAAACATTTTATAAAAAAGGGGAGATGTTATAGGAGAATGTGTTATTTCAAATAAACGATTCTACATGAATATGGAAAAGAAAAAAAAACACCACAAAAAAAACATAAAAATGTAAAATCAAAGAAAAATTTTTTTGGAAGAAGCGAAAAATTCAAATAACAAATAATTTTTTAAAATTAACAAGACATGCAACTTTTGATGCAAATTTTTTTTGTTTCAAGGCCCCCATCCCTAAACCTAACCTGAACCCTAAATGGTTCTCATATTTATGTTACATACACTATACATGCGCTTTCAGTTTGTTTTATAATGTCTTATTACCGGTATTTCAAAGTCAAAGTTGAGTCTAAGGCCGGTACAACTTGTTAAAACACTAACAATCTGAATGTTACATATATTTAAAATGTTTAAATTGCTACAAAATATTTAAAAACCTCTCATGAAACTACTGTTGCGAAGGAACATAATAATTTAAATATAAAATATTTTTAATTAAAATGGAAAAAATATATAAAAGCTCGATCCCCTACTGGGAATTGATCACAAAATATAACATCGCCAAGGGTCTACTCTACCACAAGATCTTATCTAACAGGCATATCTTAAAACCAGCCAATCCAATGGTACATTTTTTCCACGGTGTACGCAGGCCAAAGTCCATGGTTTTGCTAGGTACACCGCCACAGTTTACTCAGGCCTAGGTCCATGGTTTTGCTAGGTACATCTCCACGGTGCACGCAACCACTTTTATTTTAAATGTATCCCTAATACTTAGAAAGGCTAATGCTAGTTGTGGATGCCAAAACGTCTTTTCAATGTTTATTAAAGTTGCCATGAATTAGGGTTCAGGTTAGGTTTAGGGATACATTTAGGGTTGAGTTTAGGTATACATTTACTTAGATTTAGTGACAGAATTAACTGGTCTTCTCAACCAAGATGGCGACTAAATCTGAACCCTAAATCTATCCCTAAACAGAACCCTAAACCTAACCTAGGTACTTGGATAAATCAGTTTTTTGCTAGTGTCATTTCCTTGCAGAGTTATGTGCACCTCGTTCAACTTTTTGTCCACATTTGTAAACATTGCATATGCTTTAGGAAAAAGTGTGGTTTGCTGTCATTTCTTTGTTAAAGAACCTGAACCCTAAACGTATGGCCAAGAAACACTTTTAACAACAAAAATAAATGAAATTTTCAAATTATAAAAAAGTTTACTCACTCTCAATGACTCTCATGAATCTGAATCTCGTAATTGGAGAGGATATACAATTTTTATGACATTTAAAAACTCTCGCATCTGATCTTTACTCCCATACGAGCGTCGCCACATATATTCAAATAAATATGAGTTGAACTGCTCCTCCCCAGGACAGGTTCTCGTGGACAGAGATCTTTTAATTGCACTCCAAGTGCCCTCTATGGTGTTGGTGTGCGCGCCCATTTCAGAGTGTTTGAACTCAATTGAATGGTTCACTGTCAGGTGGTGAAACCCTTTGTCCCATAAACAGTCGTAAGACCCCAAACAATCAGAAATGATCGTGGTCCCTGGCTGCACAAATTCCTTAATTATTGCCAGGAGGACGTCTTTACCACCTTTCTCAACAACCCTGAAAAAGGATTTGTTTGATCCTCTTTCGATCCCACCAAACACCCATTTTCCTTCTACCCGTTTGCCTCTATGATACTTTCGCTTGCCGAATTTGAATTCGTCAATCTCCACAATTTTACCCACTCCGCCTAAGCTCTCACTAGACAAAACACATGCTTCCACACAGACCTCGCGACAAAGGCTCACCCAGTCGGTTACTGTACTGCGATTAACACCTACTTCTGTTGCAATATTTCCCAAAGGCAGTTTTTTAACCCAAAAGTGTGTCAATAATAGAATGTCACTAAATGTCAATTTACTGTCACTAAACCAAGATCCCTTCCTTATACTACGAATAATACTGTCATGGCTTTTGTCGCGACATCTCCATGCAAACCCATCTGAAACACCCGCTTTTGCGCACAATTTCATGCCCCCCACAATTTCATGCCCTTTTCTTACAAACAGGACATTCGTACCGGTCTGCAATGAGACCATCACTCATGACCCAATCCGTCACACTCCTGGCGCCCTGAAATTCCAGACGAATCCAAAAACGGGCGGTAAATTCAGCCTCCATCTGCATAAATTTACCCAAAATTTATCTAAATAATACAAATTGGCGATGCAAAATGATATCAAATTTCGAACCTACCGCGATGTGCGGGCACCCGGAGAAGCAATAAATAAGCAAAATCACTTCTTTATCTACATTCTATATCCGCATAATTTCATTGAACCCAATAAAAAAATTTTTCATTTATATTTCCAACTGCCAACATGCTTCCATTTCCAAACGCTTAGAATTAGAATGACGTTTAAAAGCAAAAGGCAAGTTTTTTATTAACATAAAAAATATACTTATTTTCATGTCATGAACTTTAGTTGCAGCAGTTCAATGTTGATATATACATAAACGTAAATTTTTCAACAAATAAATTAAAATTGTATGTCTATCTAACAAAAACTGTTTATTTTGCCATTTATATAAAAAATATGTAAAAAAAAAAAAAAGCAATATGTAGCTAAACATTTCTTCGGCGTATTTATACAAATACAAAACAAAATTTAATTCTCCAAAAATAAACGAAGGGGAATAGCTCCTGCAATAATCTTAAATAAACACGCAAAAGACGTCATGGCGACATTTCTTTGCTGCAAATTCAATATAAGAATTACAAATTTCATTTTCAGGATTTGTTCATCATTTGTTGATTTCGTTATCAAACGTCAGTGAACAATTAAATTTTCTGAAGTGGCAGCTGCATTCACCGCGGCGATGTACCTAGCAAAATAGCAAAACCATAGTACCCTAATTTTAAAATAAATAAATTTTAAAAAATCAAATAAAAATAGTTAATAATTAAAGCATAGTTTTTTCATTAAATCGACTGATTGAAAATGCATTTTCATCCCTCACCCGTTCACCCAATGCCCAATACTTGCTCTTAAAGAAGAAAACTAACGGCAATTCTAGATTACCAGGCTTTTGAAGCTTAAATTAAAATCAAGTACACATACTCATACTCCTAACTCCTACGTACTTCTAGTTCCGTCACAACGATCCCACCCCCTCCCGTTATTATGTTATGTGTCGCAGGGAGATATTCAATAAAAGAAAAATGGAGTAGCCTATATTACAGAATAAAGAATTATTCCTCCTATTCCAAGTTGTTTGGGCTTCAGTTTGTAATTCTAGCCTATACTTATTCAACTAAAAAAAAATTATTATTATTTTAAATCACACATTAAAAAAAAAAAGTTAACTGTGACTTAACTAATACTTTATTTACCGGATCATATTCTTTTAACTGCTTAAATAACATAAAAACATGCTGCACTTTTTCTGCACTTAAAATTTATACTTAGACTTATACTTAGCTACATAGCCTTTACTACTACACTTGCATTTCAATTTATTAATTTGAATTACCGGTAAAAAAAATTGTCTTGTCTGATACATTAAAACTAAAACTTAATTATAATTAAATTTTTAATAAATGATAAAAATTATGTTTAAGAACTGATGATATTTTCCAGAACTACAACCAATTTGACATGTGTGGATTAGCATTGAAGATTCCAGAAAAAATGTTTTAAAATTATATGTACTAATACTATACTCATAATATTAGATCTATACATAATAAACTCATAATCATAAACCTATGATCTGTTGGCCCATGTATAGAATAAGATAACCATACAAATTATAAAAATAAAGTGAGTAAGCCTACTCACTCACACTGTTTGCTACAAATTAAACCAAGATGTCATCTGTGATTAAAGGAGCCACTAACTTTTCAAAGTAAATCATTTGTGTGTTCTTGTCATACCTTAGCATAGGGGTCTCAAACTCAAATCATCCGGGGGGGGGGGCCGCAGGAGGTAGAGTCTGAGTGAGACAAGTATTCCACACAAAAAACGATTACAAATTCAATAAAGTACAACTGTTACAATCTGCTCGACCTTTAGTCTTAGTAATAACAAATAAAAACATAAAGGTTTCTCAAGAACTAGGCTTCACTTTCTTCCTCCTATTGCCTGTTGCCTGAGACCTGACATCGCAAGTGACCAAGCTGACAGGTTCGGAATTTCCCTCACTCGTAATCATTAGCGGCAATTCTAATAGGGATTCTTTGATACTGTGTCAGATTACTACGATTTACACAATTCTGGTTGTGCATTACCCACTAACTGAATTTTTTAAATTTTGAAATATGTGTATAATATATAAAATTCGAAGCGTGTATTCTCAAACCGCACTTTGGCCACGTTTGTCGCATAAAATGCAACCAATTAAAAACGTTCAGTCCGATTTTAAAGCGGCTTTTACCATTATAAGATTTTAAAGCGGCTTTTACCATTATAACCAACGTCCAAATCTGTACAAACATAATAAAAATCAGAATTAGGCTAGTCGGTGAGTTTCGACTGAAACCGTCGTGGAGGGTCACATTATAAATTTTGGAAAACGCGCGGGCCGCATTAACACTAAATTTGCTGTCATGTCGCGGGCCGCAAAATATCGTCTTGCGGCCGCATATGGCCCGCGGGCCACGAGTTTAAGACCCCTGCCTTAGTACCTTATAAATGTTATTGGTTAATTTTTAAAAAATGTGAATTTAAATTATATTTTTAATACTTATTTTTAATAGAAATGTTTATGCTACAATGAAATAATTAAAGTAACATTGCTTTTTGGGTTTTTGTAACTGTTGGTCAGACTGTTGGGTGCTATTTGTGCATGCATATAAAGCCAACTAACATGCAGATATAAAAATTGAAAAGTTCTGTCACTGATTTATGGCAGGGGACTTTGCTCATAAATGATTTATTTTTAGTCTTGCAGATTAACTATAATTGATCATTAATTAATGATTTGAGTTGTTTATTCTTTGACCAGCAGACTTAACCACATTGGCTCATGAAAATCCCAATAAGTCGACTAGTGTAGCTTATTTTGTAATTTCATTTGGCTATATTATTTATAAACAGAGTTCACAAAAAGACTTAACATTTTTGCAGGATTATTAAACAAGTCAACGTGATACACCAATACATATCTCATCAACGTTATAGGGTTTTCATACCAGGAGGTTTCCCTTATGAAGCTTTTAATAATAGAGGTAATTTATTTTTGTTAATAATTAGACATAGAACACTGAAGTATGACTGTCTTAGCGTGGGGGCAGATCTCACATGTCAACACTTTGACTGGTAGTGCCACCAAAATGACATACAGAATGCAAAGTAATTTAACATTTAACATTTTTGACATATCATTTACTGACTAGATAAAGTCAGAAATTACCATGTATGTAGTCATAGATTTTAACAAAATTTAAGTGAAATAAGTTTAAGTGCAAGAAACTCCTATACTTTGTTCTCAGGTTCTTATAAAAACTGGAAAGTATTGTACTGGGCAAATTGATGCTCAGTACTAAAAGTTAAAAAAAAATATCTATGGCTATAATTCATTGAGGGGAAGAAGTTATGCTTAAGGGAAAAAAAACAAGAAAGCTTTTTATTATTGAATTGGGACCATCAGTTTTCTTCTTTAAGTTTAAGACATAACTCATTAGCTTAAAAAGCAGTGTGTATAACATATTTAGAAAGTCTTGAGAAAATGTTTTATTTTTTAGTTGCTTGCATCCATCTTTGATTGTAAATCTACCAGAGTATTGATCCTTTTCTTACATTGTAAATTCTCTGTAATACGATTACTTTTAAAAAAAGTATCATAAGCAAATTCTAATCTTTGTGGTTTAATTTTGCAGCCTGCATTTGTCCGTGGAGCATTGTTAGAATGATAGAATGTGGACGAGGTGCTGGATTCAGCTCAGGCTTCCTAGATGCCAAAGAAATGTACAAAGATTACTTCATATTCATTGCATCAAGCTCAACAAAAGTTTCCCCAGAGCTTTATAACCCAACCAAAATCAAAGGACCCTTGATACAGGATGTGACCTTAGACTATGTCGGTAATATGTCTTTCAAGCTCAAAAACATCATCTCTATTGAGGGGGACAAAGAACCCATCTGTGAAAACAACACTCAGTCTGTTTTTGTGAGTGTAAAAACCAGAAAGCCCACTGCACCCCCGGACTGGTGGCTAAATAAATATTCACTGGGTCAAGACAATGGAACGCCGCTTAAAATGAATCTGTTGAAACCTCCCCAGGGTATGGATTTAAATGAATTCTCTTTCAAAGTTCCAGCGAGTGATGTAGATCCTTACCTGCATGTCAACTGGTCCAATTATGTCAAGTATTTTTATGAAGCTCTGGTCCAGACCACCCTGTCAAAGGTTGGGAATGAGAATGCACAACTTGCATTCCGCAACCTAAAAGACTTTTCTATATCTTACATCCATGAGGCTGGCATAGGGGATGATTTAAATATCATATTTTGGGAGGACGTAAACATTAGAGATTTATATCACTTCCAAATGTTGAATGGGACAAAAATTGTTAGTGAAAGTAGTTTTGAGTTGCTTCCTTGCAGATGATAAATTTTTCATAAAAAAAAAAAAATTGACTTGCACTTATGGAATAAAATGAGACACCATAGCCATGGCATGGGCTCTGCAACCCCTGCAGCTGTACTGCATGGGGTCTCAGATATATAATGAGCTTAATGTTTTGATAAGAAAAATTGTACACTATCAACTTTGATTATGCAAGGTGAACAAAACTGAAAAGTGACAGGAGGTCTCCAAAAGTCATGCAATGGCTCTGTCTAGTACTAGTACATTTTAGGTTTGACAATGACTTTGTCTCATTTCCGTACATGTATTTTTTTAAGGGAAATGTAATCTAAATGCCCTGTTGTTTTATCCTGAGTTTTCTGTAGGTTAAATGTTTGAGTGTAGGACCATACAGTTGTACATAGATAATTTTAAGTAGATGAAGATCAGTTTTTGATACAAGTGCAAGAACCCAGTATAGGAGCTGCTCATTCCTGCCCAAGACTATCAGGGACTGGAACAATCTTTCAAAAGGAACGGTTGAGGCGACAACACTAGACACATTTGTGTCTATTGCCTCAAGCCTTCAAACCCCTAGTGCATGATTTCCTCATCAACACCAGTAACAAAAACATTGCAAATCCCATCTACTTGCATAGGAGCCAACATGATCAATAAATTGATCGTGGGCCCTTAAGATATAGAAGAAGAAGAAGTAGTTCAGAGTTCATGGCCACCTCCAAAAATTTCTGATTGTTTAATACATAATTATCGATAACTATGAAAAGTTTTATAGTGATGTTCTGTTCTAAATTTTTATGCTATTTTATGTGAATTATTAAACCGAAGTTTTATTCAATCACTGAGGTGCCATATTTCTTGTCATCATATTAAAATAATATGTGTTGCTCTGCCAAAACTGCTGAAAAGTAAGTCCATCGCTCTTGGGTTTATGATGATACACAGGAAATTGGCAAATCATTGACTCTGTCAATTTTCTTTTTGATAGAATTCATTTATTTTCACCATGTTGGTAGATAAAATAAATTACAAGTTTGCCTTCATGTAAAATCATTTTTATCAACCTCTCTTTTTTAATATACACTTTTAAATCTGGAATCAATCCAACTTAATTAGTGTCTATCTCATTGAAATGATACATTGACTAAGCCTCCAAGTAGCATTTAAAGCTATTTGTTTCTTTTTTAAAAAAGAAAGTTGTTTTATAAAAAACTTCTATAAGCAGCTGCTCCTCTTCTTTTAGTATGAAATGAAACCTTGGTCTGAGCCACACTATTTTCAAGTTGTCTCTTTCTCACTTATTTTTGGTGTACCAGTGTTGAAAAAAAATATTTACATTTTAAGACTGAGATGGTTTTTAGTATTTTTAGATATGTTAGTTAATAAATCAAACAATGAGAAATAGCAAATTATGAAATTTAATTAAATAAATGAGCAAGAAAAAAATAGTAAACCAAGTTAATTTATTAGCCATTCTCAATGACTTACAACTGTAGTGTTGGGTAAAATCAGATGAAATGAAGAAAAACAACAATCACAATATATAACAAGTGTATGGTCCTGTCATAAATTATCTAGTGTCAATTTGAAGACAGCAACTGAATAGCAAAGCATAAATGTTCTTTCAAAAACATTGAAATTAGAAAGCAGTTAAAGTGAAACAAAAATTATCTTCTAAACAAAAACTGACACATAAGAATTACATATTAAAAATTAATTTTGAAAGCTGGATAACAGCTACATATATTTCTTTACTCCCCCACCCCAATACTAAGGGTGTTACAAAATTAAAAAGTATACAGAAAGTACAATTTCTTGTTTAATATTAGAATAACAGTATTAACTCAAATCATCATGTCAATAGAAAATATTTTATTTCCTTCAAAAGTAAATCGTTTTCTAATTTTTAAATATAACTAACTCGCCAGAATGTTGATTTATGTAAAATAATAGTAATTAGCGTTGGCTGCTTTAGCTGGAATTGAAATAACACAAAATCATTTTGTGCCTCATTCAGTTATAACAAAAAGAGCATACAAATACAATAGTATCAGGTCTGTACAGGAACAAGTTACAAAGTCAGTCTTCTTGTCATTTATAAATATACACAGAATTACCACCAAATTAAAGGTCAATCAATAACCTACTGAAATATTGATTTTGTAACGGTGATTATTAGTAGTAAGATTAGTACCATACAATGAATGTAAAGATATTATCACATGACATGTACTCTGACAGTGAACTTAATATAATTTTAACCTCTCTTTCTTTATTGTGCTGGCTTTATGATCAACTTTAACACTTGCAAAAATGAAAATAACAGTTTTTTTCCCCCCTAATTATTTATTAAGTAATGATGTGCAACCCCCACCCATGGTCCAACTTTGTTTTAATCAGACATTAGACAAAACTATAATTTAAAATATACAGGTTACAGGGGATATGTTTCAGTTTCTAAACCCATCAATTAAAAAAACCAAAAAAAAAACCAACTTTGATTCTGTCTTAAGGAGTGGGCTAACCAGGACAAGTCATTAAAGGAATAAAAATTAACAGCTTATTTTGATTTATCGGATATGTTGAAAATACATTTCTTTTTCTTTAAAAATCCCCATCAAAAACACAAATTATCATGTTAATTGAGTAGATGCGATTCATATGATTATGTTGTTGATGAATTTTAAAAGAGACACCAAATAAATTGTTTAGATGACTGACATTATTTTGCATTCATTTAAATGAGAATTTTTCTTAAATAAAAAAGTTTGTCACTGAGAGACATAAGATAAGAATGCCAGAAAAGTGGCTTTAACATACATTTTAATTAGTTTACATAAACAGAGTTTTCTTATACTAGTAATTTCTTAACTTAAGTAATTTATTAAATAATCATACTAAATCATTTAAAATAGATCATTTCTAATACAAAAAAACTTCCAACATATTCACTTTTTAATTAGATAAGCATCAGTTTCTAATAAGTCTTTAGGAACAGTATAGTTTGGAGTGCTCTAACATAGTGACTTGATCATGAATAGCTGATTATGAATAGCTACTAGAGATATAAAATAAAGCTAAAATAAGGGTCAATGAGTTATTTTTCACTTAAAGGACATGTCAACAGACTTGATATCATAAACTATTAAGTATTTGAACTACTTGTGTTAAGAGTCTATTATCATATTACGAACATAAATTTAAGAGATGCTATTATCCTATTTAATTTACTTCAAGGCTTTCTTTAATTGCACTCAGAAGACACTGTCAAAAATATTATTTTTTGAGAAAATCCACCCAGACACAAGTGTTATTAAATAATAATAATGAACCACACTATTTTAGTGTGGTCATGTTTAAATAGTACAAACTTCTCTTGTTAGTTAGATAAGTAAATCTCAAACCCATTTTATAATTTATTCAATGTCTTTTGTTTAAATAGAAAAATATAACTCATCATCTTACAACCGTGCACCAGGTGACAAATTCCAAATTGAAATTCATAGGCATAACTGTCAATAATATCCAACTACTTTAGTGATACTGTTGAGGTGGGTAGCCTGGATATGGATATCCCGCCTGGGGTGGCTGTTGCTGTGGGTATGGATAAGGCGGAGCCTGGTAGCCTTGTGGATTGTGTTGGGGGTAGCTGGGTGGATTCTGACCTTGCTGGGGGTAGCTCATGTATGGATTGTAAGGGTTGTATCCGGGTGGCATCTGGGGCATTGGATAGCCCCCTTGTCCAGGATGTGGAGGATATGGAGCCTGCCAGCTGGCACCGCTGAATCCTCCAGGGGCTCCTAAAAAGAATGTGAAAAATTGTACACTACTAAAAATTTGGCTAATGTCTATTTCACACATCACTGATACAGTGTTAAGTTAACCATTAAGTTTCAAGTTATTTAATGCCAGCTCAATCAAATAATAGTACTCTTGTCATATGATCAATCTCATTTTATAAATTCTTTTTAAAATGTCACATTTTTTTTCATATCATATCATATCCATTGTTTAACAAAGCAGAATTACATTTCTTACATTGGGACAAATGGTTTCTCAGGGAACTTAATGGTTAATTTAAATACATAGGATTGATAGAATACATTATCTCTAAATTATGAGTAAGTTTCTACAAAATAAAAGTTGTGCTTGTATAAGAACAATGTCTGCTGTTACCATTAACTGAGACACACTAAATCACTCATAATATGTACATGACTTAGCAGACTGAAGTAAAAATTAACAGCAATACTGCCAGTCTTATTGAATCAATTAAAATCTCAGAGTAATTAGAGTTAAGTAAACTAATTTTTTGCGATCATGTTCATGTTAAAACTGCCAAATTTTGACCCTGGAAATTCAATTTATAGTAATTTGTGTACACAGAAGATAAAAAAGTCAAAAGTGAGAGCTAATAGCAGTACCGTTTTAAAACAATACATTAACAGTAATAATTAGTGATAAATTAAATAGTTCAATCTATTATTATGGAGGTTGTTGCCATAGACTACATAAAATTATTTCATTGACTCTGAAAAAATTGATCATTACTACTATCAAATCTACTGCATCTTCACTACATCTAACAGATCTACACTAGATCTATCTTTACCAAATCTAAAAGATTTACTATAAACCTATCTTTACCACATCTAAAAGATCTAGTATATACTTACCTAAATTTACAACATCTATCAGTTCTATGTATGCTTTATCTCACAAATCTACTTTAGATTATTAACACAATATAGTACATATTTTGAGATATTTTAAAACATGTTTAGTGATATCCTTCATTTCTTTATAGAGAATTGTTCAGCTTTCTTGGTAACCCTTTATCTACAGCATGTTTTCAACAGCAATGTCTATTTTTGGCTTTTTTGAAATTGAATTTCCACACACTTATCGCTTATAGGTATTTCTTGGGTGTCTGTGGTAGTTATGATTTAAGATTGCCAGCATAGATACTGCAAAAAGTTTTAGAATCTGTTAATCCAGATTACTAACGTTAAGGGTTATCTTATGTAAGCACATTGCATAAAATATTTGAAATAATTGTTATTACCAAAAATACTTTATTGATTTGTAAATAAAACAACCTCATCAACAGATCTGGCTGGCAAGTAATTAATAATAAGCTTTCAAATTCGGTGTATTTAAATTTTCCTTGTCCTTAACCGATGACAGTGCTTATCTTGCTTGCGAAACAAATGATTAAATATTAAAATTTTCTTTGTACTGTGTTAGTGTATGAATAACTTTTCATCGCCTCTGCTCAGAATGTTATCTGAAGCTTAAAAAGACCTAGTCTGACCCATTATCAAAGTAAAAATTGATTTTATGCTTAAAACAAGATTTATCTAATCTATTTAATGTTTCTTTCTGCGGGGAATTCTTTTTTTTTTTTTAAAAGCCAAGAACAATCTTCTGGTAATTTTATACTCTATATCCTATATCCCTTTTAACTTTTCGCAAATTGTAAAAACTGACAAGACCTGGATATAACAGCAGGATTTTGTGGTAATTATTCAATGTTTAGATGATATTTTTAACTGGTCTCGTCACTGCAGATGATGGCTATAGTAGTGAGTTTAGTTTGAATGTCTTACCATAGGGGTTCTGTGGCTGGCCAGGCTGACCAGGCGTTGTTGAATATGGAAGAGAGGGAGCTGATGCAGTGCCTACATGTACATGGGAACAGAGACAGAATAAAAATACACATAATATTTACCAGGGAGTAAGATAATAAATGAAATAAAAGGATGAAATCAGAAATCAGTGCTTCTCAAACTGGATTAATCACTCATAATAATAGTGATTGGAACATATTTTCATTTGATTAATTCCATTTTGTGTCTTGAAAAATAAATTCCCTATGTTAACTAACACAATTTATGAAATGAATAGTTTGAGAAACACTGAAGTAAAATAAATTCTTCAACAGAAAGTATTTTTCTACAGTAATAAGATATTTAAAAATGAAACAAAATACAACGAGAGCTAGCTCCTAGGCTCATAACACTGCATTATAAAGATGTAGAATATAACTTTAAAATACAATATTGGCTTACATGTCTGATGCAAAAATATATTTATAAATTACTTTATAAATTATTATGTTCATTAACACATTGACCGTGATTTCGTTTTCAACCGAGACCCATGTGAATCCAGAAACATTTCACAGCAAGTGCTTTCAGACACGTTAATAAATGTACCGGGCACTAAGTCCCTCAACCTATAGTTTAATGAATTTAACTCAAAACCAGTGCAAGATGGGTTTTTTTAGTGTGATATAAAGCTAAAGATAATTGAATTTGAAAATTATTTATTAAGAATTTGTATTTAAATTTCACCATTCCCAAAAAATGAGCCATGTTATTTATTTATTGTGAAAATCAAGCACAATCAACAATAATACATCACAGTTAGGTGAACTGTCATATCTGTCAAAATATATAGTGCATTAGAAAAAGTGGCTCAACATATAAATAGTGAGTTGTGTAGGATCACTTTAAAACATTACCAGATGATGGCGGTGCACTAGCATTTCCTGTCGGTGCTGATCCAGGTGTTGTTGGCGCAGCTGGTGGGGGTGGACGAGGTGGGGGATTCCGAGGGGCTGGGACAGGAGGTGCATTAGTGCTTTCTGTGATACAATCAGCCAAACACAAGCACATTTAGCGTTCAGGTATTTAATCAGTGATTGTGTCAATAGCGGAGGGGAGATATAAGGAATAGCAACAAAAATTAACAAAATGAGATCTAGAAATATTATAAACAGAGAAAAGATAAGAAAAAGAATTGTAATAAATTAGATGCACAATGGAGCTAACATGCTACAAAAAGACATTAAAATGTCACTATAAAATCTAAAGGTTCTTATAAGAAGCAAAATTATGAATAGCAAATAACAACATCATATCTAAAGAAATTCAAATTCTCACAACTACAGATTTGTTTGGTTTAATGCAACACAAAAAATAAAAAACAACAGATCCTATTTGAGGTATCCTGATAATTCTTAGTCTCATACTTAAAGAACCTTCAAAAATTTAAATTGTTTTAGCTGCATATGAGATATTATGCTACAACAATAAAACTGAATGCACAGAAAGGATATGCTAATGGTTAGTTGTAGTTTGAAATGTGAATTGCCCATAAAATATTTCCTAGTCAGTCAGAATTTATTCACCAGGTATAAAGTTAAGTGAGGTAAGAGACTTATTTCATAATTTTTCAATTTATATATAACTTCTAGATTGAATAATATTGCTTAGACACATTATAGATTTCATGAGCATAATTCTAAAATGTTTCCCTAAAGCAACTGCTAAGCATCAAGTGAATTTTCATTTTGTCATGCTTTTGTGCTCATTTTAGCAAACAGTGAGTGATTTATTTAAAGTATTTGGCAATGTTAAATAAGGTATGTCAGTTTCAGCTTCACTGCTTGTTTGCATGTACAAATTAACTTCAAGTGACTTAACAAATACATTTTTAAAAATAGTTCAATCAAGATTTTACTGCGCTGTCAAGAAATTATTTAAATTGACACAGCAACAACAACAACAACAAAAAACTACACAAAAAAAAATAATTTAGAAACCAAACCACTTCTCATCTACAAAAACCAAATGAAAGAAAATATGTATCCAAATCCACACAACAATGAAAGTGTTAACATCCAGTCATGTTTTTTTAAAAACATGATAAACCAATGCTATTATTATCATAACTAACCTTGTGTTGACTGTTGGGTTGGTCCACCTTGGTACCGTGGGGTAATAGGTGGTGGCTGGGATGGGGTATTTGCTATAGCCTTTTGTAGATCAGCCATTAGCTCCTCTTTTTCAGTCTTGCGGGCAAAGCAGAAGTCATTGATCTTTGATTGTAAACGGACTAGTAGTGGGGTAAGGTCATTGTAGAACTGAAACAAGTGACAACGTCAATTGAACACGAGTATTTAAAATTAATAATATTAATAAGAAAGTTCATTTCAAAAACATGCATCATCCCTAATTGAGGCTCAAAGCACGGTACAAATTCAACCATAAATGACAATTCATATTTTTCCACAAATAAAATACAAAACGCAACAATACAAAATCTAAATGGAGATGGGTATTTAAAATAAGAATTTGCACATCACTCAATCAGACATGTTTACTCACAAACTCTTAAAATCGTACAATATCATCATAAAATAGTTCAATACATTATCTTAATAGCAAAAAATAAACATACAGTATATATAATGTATACACCTCAAAATCATACATTGTACGCCAAAATCCAGAGAGCAATAATTCAAATAAGCGCAAATATTGTAAGCCATTTTTCACACATGAGTGCAATCCTGGTGTGATTGTCTTGTTGCACTCCTCTCAGATGAATATTGACTTTACATTTTTCTTGGCATTCCTGTTAGCTCTTCTTTCAGCTATTTTCCCATTAAGATTTCAACAACGTTTTAAATGCCAGTGGTCTTCAGCAAAAACCACAGAGTTACTGATTTTGATGCCAGCCACCTAAAGATGTTTCTTACACACATCCTTGTGGTGCAAACATGGCCTTCTAGTTGGTCCTGTCCTATCTGTCAGAATCTTAGTTACGTTAGTCTTGTCACGGATGCCAATTATATCACTATTTTAAAACACAAACTTGATGACAGCTGATAAAACTGCTACATCCACAGGAAAAAATAAGTGATAGTTCTAAAAGTCTCCAAGATCAAATTCAAACCTTTGTTCCTTCTTCAATGTTGGACTTGAGTTCCATAAAGCTGTCAAAACCTGCAGCAAGATCTTTCAGGAGGGTTTCTCGTTGGGCTGCACTTTGATTGGATGTTTTGGCATTGCAAAACTCTGTGTTGGAATTCTGGAAATAAATCAAATCAAAATAGTCATATGGTTTGTGCATTTAAAAAAAAAATGCTGAGAAGTAAAAATAAATTTTGTCATGTCATATGCTTAACTGTTGATAACAATAATAAATATATATGTATTTACACACAGAAGTACAAGAAAAGGGCTATTTTTTTTCAACTATTTGTTATTTCTTAGCCTTTCTCACTCCCAAAGGAGCATAGGCCATTTACAATACTTTTCCATCTGTCCCTGTCCTGGGCTATCCTTTCTAGCTCAGTAAAAATTTTCTTAATTCTCTTCAACTCTGCCTCTAATCTATTCTTCCACATGTCTCTTGGTATTCCTCTTTTCCTGGTACCTTGAGGATTCCAATTCAATCCAGTTCCTTATACTGTGTGCCCTAACTATTTCCATTAACTCAGTTGTATCTCAGTTTCCAATGGAACACTTGATGTTCTCTTTCAAAGGATAGTGTTACAAATTTTGTCAAACCATCTTATTTTGAGGTTCCTTCACAAGCATCTGTTTATATAAACCTGCTGTTCTCCAAGTTAAAAAATACACCTAAATTCAATTTTTTTTTACAGAACTTCTTATTTTCATTAAATCAATCAAATAAATGAAATTTTTAAAATCTGTTTAACCTGAACTTGTGCTAGAACCATTTCTTGACGGTGTATACTGTCTGAAACCTGTTCCCTTAAAGGTGAGTAGATTCTCTCCAGCTCGGCCTGAGATATGGCTTCTTCGTTGATCATTCCATCAGAAGCCAGCGCAGCAAAGAATTTACCACCTGTATCAATTTGAACATACACCAAAGTAGAAGTACACATACTCCAAAGTAGAAGAACACATACACCAAAGTAGAAGTGCACAATGGCATTAAATTAAAAATGTAAAATATAATCCCTGCCAATAGTCACAGCAAGACTTTTATAGTTCACTGCAATTAGACAAACTTAGTGGAAGAAAGGTTCATACTTACTCATGTCAAATTTGGCATCTTTCACCTCAAGTTCTATTACATCTCTCTCTGCTTTAAGTGTATTAATCTGTGCAAAAGAAGATTTCATACAAATTTATAAGATTGTCTAAGAAATTCATATCCAAACTTAAAAATAATTTATTATTTCTGTTTTATTTTGTCTGGCACTGTGACAGTACTCAATGAAATAGACCTACACAACACATACTTAACATCATGACCCACCTGTTCTATAAGTTCTCTCAGCCTTTTCACAACAGCGCTGTTTTGTAAGGAGGCAGCAGCACTAGCTGCAGGTAAAGCCGACTCTAGTTCAGACTGTTTTAAAAAGAAAAGCCTTTAATTACACACTAATCAATAATATTATTCTGACAGATACACCATTATATTTCTAACAACTCTGAGCCTTTGTTTAATCATTCTTTCCGAAATTATTAACTCTAACATTTTGGCTATGGTTAAAACAAAATGTGTCTTGACAATGCATGAAAATTAACCCAAAGACATACCCGAGTTAAAAAGTTCATCTTTACTTAAGTCACTGACCTTAGGTTTGGACAAAAGGAAGATGGCATTCTTGTGAGTTTCATATTTCTGTTTGACAATCTGATCCGCCTGAATGGCTGTGTCAAGGATAGACTTATACTTCATGGCTTCCTCCCTCATTGGTTTGGTCAGCAGACCCGATGCAGTTCTAGTCCACCGCTCTTTGAACTGGTCCCTAAGTTGTTGGTCAGACTTCTCCTCATCATCCAGGGCTTTGATGCTCTGATCAAACAAAAGAACACATTATTTACTGGATTATTTGCAGGCTTTGTTATTAAATGATCATTACTAGGCTACAATTTTTTCTTACACAGGTGAAGAACCAAAAACAAAATGTGTAATTTAACTTTTTCTGGGTCAAATTTAATTAAACTTAGTGGACAAACTTAAGAACTAGTTTAAGATAATATACATAAAAACTGACACCAAATACAACCCCAAGTGAATAATATGAGATGAATTCATGAAAAAGTATAAGTCACAGATCAAGATATTAGAATTCAACATCGCGGAACATTAAAGTAAAGAAAGTTAATTTTATAATTGGAACAATTTTTTAACTATGCTATTTCAAAAGCAAGCAAACCTCATCCAAGATTTCTCTGTTACGTGTTAGTAGCTCTGGGAGATCACTGAGCAGTTGGTCAAGTTTAGCCAAGCCACCAAGCTCCTGGATCTGTTGAGCTTTCTCTAGTAGGGACTGTGGCACCCTCTCACCTGACAAATCTTCTAGGGCAGCTGGTAGATTTAGAGAGGCCAACACACTGAAACAAGTCATGGCAGAATTTTTAATCAGACTGAACAAATATATAGGAACCTGCTGACCAGTTTCATTGAACCTTGCTAAGTTTAGGGTCTCTTGGCTCATGAGATGATTTTTTTTTTTTTTTACATGTCAACTTCAAGTTGTATGAGTCAGCTCTCGTTCAAACTTGTTTACTTTCACTTCATCAGCAAGGTGACAAGAAAGCAAGATCCTCCTTGTACAAAATGTCACCCTCATATCTATTATTTTATCATCTGTCTTTAAGATTCATCTTCTTTCAATATTTATAAAAGTCGCTGTGTTGGCTGTGTTTCAAATGAGAAAAACTTCCAGGAGCTTAAATGCTTTTTTAAATGTATTTTAGGAAAAGCCTTCAATTGTTAATAATTTAAAGACCTCACTGTACTCCGAAACATTACTCCTACTTAAAAGCAAAATAATTAGTGTAATCATTATCATGAAGGTTAAATTTATATAGAATTTTGTCCCCAGTGAGAACAATCCCAGGAAGAATAGAGAAGTAAAAAAATGAAGTTTTAAAAACGCTCACCTGTTCATCAACTCTGTGGCATTTCTCAGTCTGCCGACTTCCATGCTTACAATTTGGGATTTTCTGTTTTCAAAAGCAGTGAGGGCTTCATGCACTGGTAGAGGTACTATTTTCTCAAACAAGTCTGAAAGGTTTCAATTAAAAAAATAAGTTTCGTAAAATGATAATTTTCAATTGATTCAAATTTAACTTTTCAATGTTTTATTCTTGAGTCTAAAACTAAACCGTATGAATAAATATCCCAAATAAAAGCATGTTGCATGCAATGTTCTATTTAAGCTTCGCGGCTGCGCAGTTCACTCACAGACGCCGTGCAGCAAATTTCCGTGTAATTGTGTGTTTGTAGGCTGTACAGTTTTGCACACCAAAAAAACTGATGCTGCAAAACTTTGCACACAACTGTATGATTTTGCATGAGAACCTGCAAACCTTAGAGGGAACATTGGTGGCCTGGTCATCTCAGTTTCTATCACGAAACATTATTTGAAAAAATGAAATAGCTTGTCCTAGATTTGAATTCTAGCAAAGAATTTTAGAATTAAGAATCTTTTTTTTTTTTTTTTACCATTGAATTTAGAGCTCATGGGTTGAGCTAAAGGAGCCGCTTTAGCGACAACAGCCTTCCCTATTGGCTGCAGGGCCTTGACGTCAGGGATCTTGTCATGATAGATGAAGTTGTTGTCTTTTGTTGCCGTCTCTAGGGCCCTCTGGACTTTAGCCAGTTCCTGCTTGAAGTTGAATGTTGTCCCTCCTCGGCTTTGAGAAGCAGTCAACAGCTCTTGCGCATGCTTCACAAGGGAGAACACACAGAAGAGAGTTATCAAAGCTGACATAAGTGGTGTGAAAATACTTGTAATTACGATTGAATATCAAAATTAAACTAACATTATTTTTAAAATTAAAATTTATTTTTTTAGATTGTCACAGAGCATGTTAAGTTTTTCGTTATATGATGCAATATTTTGTTGATGGATGAGGTATTTTAAAATCAGGATTTAAATCCTTTTCAAGCATAACTGCCTATTTACCCACAGCTGGTAATCAATCTGGGATGAATTTGAAACAGCTACCATCGTGTTACAGAGCCAAATTCTAGGTTGGCACATTTAATTTTTATACATCATAATTCTATTAATTGTATTTTAAAATCACGAAATATAATAAATCTATATCGTTATTAGTATAGGGTGACCAAACGTCCCGTAACCTGAAAAAGTCTCTCGGGACGCCTAAATGTCCGGTTTCTAGCATGAAACACATTTTCAAATCACTAAAACTTCCTAATTTATAATATAACATCAAGTATATATTTTGGCTGGCTGTGTAGCCAGTGCCAGTAGTGATTTGGGCTAGCGTAATGGCTGCACTGTTCCTTTCCACCCCTCTGCCGATGCTGTGTATACAACAGTGTCCCTGCCAAAGATCTTATATGTATAAATAAATAAGTATTCACTGCAAAATTATTGTTTTCATTTATGCCTGATATGCCTCAGAGTTTAAATTAAATAACTGAAGGTAAATTTCAAAAGATTTCTAGGTCTCAAAGTAGTTAAAATGAGCATACTTCAATAAGGGGGCATCCATTTAATTACGTGAACAAAATAGGGGGGGGGGGGGGAGGAAAAATTGGACAGTTGTTAAAAATGGGGAGGGAGGGGGGGGGGTTTAGATTAGTTGACGTCAACAATCATGTTTTCTCTATTTAAATTTTAATCTTAAAAATTGACTGGTTATTACATTATTTTAAAAAATTTATAAGTGTAAATGAATGTAAATAGCCTTATAATTTTTAGGCTTTTAAAAATATAACATTTATTAAATGTGTGTCTGTGCACTGCAGATGGCTGGTCAGAATTTTAGCACACTATGTTAGTGCAAGAGAAGTCGAAAGTTGGCCTCTCTTCACCCGTAGATTTTGTTGCAGGTATGGAACAAGGACAAGGTTCAAGTGTCATGTGCAGTCAAGATAAATGATATTGACAGAGTAGGAATATGATATTTTGAGAATTAGGTGAAGGTAAGGTGACTAACAATAATAACATAGCTGCTTGAATGGATTTTCAAAATCTGTAACATCTATTTTGGATCACAAGTCATATTAAAAAAGCATGTTCAACAGAACCGACAATGCCCTCTTGGGCATAAGAAATCAGCACCTGCTGCTCAAAAAAAAAAAAAAAAAAAAAAAAAGGATTCCCAATACGAGTAGCTGCAAGGGGATAGAGAGAGCTTATGGCAATTATGGCTCACACCGACAATGTTTCTATTTTAAGTGCTGAATGGTTAGATGAGGATGATGTTGACTTGTCTGGCACTTTCATCAGTGCCGCAAGATGAAAATGATCAATCAGCTACTATAGACTATGCCCATCAGGGGCATCACTTCCTGTTTTTTTAGGGGTGGGGGGCAAAACCAAAACTTGGTCAGATTGTTAAGTTTTTTTATTTCTCGAGGCACCACAGTACATAGCAATTTAAATAAAACCTGCAAAGAAGGGGTGGGGGCAAATGCCCCCCTGCCCTACCCAAATGATGTCCCTGATGCAAATTGTTATGATAGAGCAAACCTGGCTACTCCTTAGGAAGATGATATCAGCTAGAAACTATACCATAATTGTCAGCTTTAATGACAATAGTCATATTTATACCACAAACAACGATATTTAGTCTTTAACAAACTTTCAATTGATTCTGCATTGTAAAATTTAAGAGTAAAAACTTCTTGACTTGTTGATTAACACGCTAAATATGTAATGAAATGTTTTTCCTACAATTTTATTGTCATTAAAAAAGATAAGCACAAAGTAATATGTATTTATACATTTATTTATAATATTATTTCTTTTTTTGGGGGGTGGGGGGGGTGGGGGTTTGGTGGTGTTAGAAAATGTTGACATTATTAAACAGGGGGGGGGGGG
>CAXITT010000223.1:910092-926979 GCA_964033795.1 Lymnaea stagnalis
CCCCCCCCCCGAGATCTAGCTGAAAGAAATCCTGGAAGTAATACCAAACTGTTGTATTAAAATCGTTGATGGCGTAGAGCTGATTTGCGAGTTATAAAAGTATTTTGTCAATGTCGCTGACTGGATCTTATAAAATACCGGTATGCCCAAATCCAACGCTCCACTGCAGAACAGTTGGATCATCTATTTTATTTTAAAAACCATCTCTATTTTTAAAATCGCCGCGGTTCTGAGGAACAAAATAATTATGTACCAAAACTACGTCACACGCTTGGTAGCAGTTAAAGGCGATGGTGAGTGAAGTTGTCGCTAGGGCGACTAGTCCAAACATTACTGTTGACGCAGCCATCTAGTTCACTGTGACACACAAACCAGCAATACGACAATCACCGTCAATTCCATCAATACGATACGTCGCGGTTATCTATTTATATCCTTTAACACTCCCACCAATCCCCTACCCATGCTTGTCTCGTATGCCACAATTTCCGTCATCAACAACCCCACCTCCCCAGTCCCCATGAGTGTTTCCGAAATATAATAAGAATGGTCCCAACTTTTAAAAAAAAAAATAAATAATCCAACCAATCGTTTTTCTCGTTCATATTCACTGCCAGATCTTCATTAGAGAGGGCTAAAACGTCCAAACCCGAAAATTTATTAATTTTTTTTAAATCGGGGAAAAATTTTTTCCACCGGGTCTCTGAAAATCGTACTTTTGGAAGGTCTTGGCGTACAATCGTAAAAGACATCTAAAAATCGTACATTGTACGCCAAAATCGTAAGAGTAAACAGGTCTGATAGTGGCCCTAGTAATAGAGAACAAATTAACCATCTCTAAAAATATTCTACTCTTCAAAGGGATCATATAAGTGTGCATTGATTGTTATACTTTTATTTCCTTCGGAGCTATTGAATATGTTATTTATCCATACACTTTGGGATCTTTTACTCTAGCTAGCCATATTTTTTGGGGAGCTTTGGAAGCTAGACAATAAAGGCAGATATTAAAATTTATTTATTTTCAACAAAATAACTACAAATCATTGTATTTTGAACAATTAATTAAATTATCAAGCCGTGTCTTTGAAAGATGATATCCATTTTGGGTCCTTAAATTTGTCTGTCCCCTTAGAATATATATGTAGAAAACTAATACAACTTTAGCTAATGCATTGGTGATACTTGTATTGATATGAGACTGCATTCTTGAATGTCTTTTAGCGTATTTCATAACATTTTTATGAGTATTTAATGTGTGAAGAACTAATCATGAAACAGCTTTTCAGTAACCAACATTAAGTAATATTAAGTAACTATGTAATGAGCTTAACTGTCCTACAGAGTGTTAGATATCATATAAAGATAAAGGTTAAAGTAATATATCCAAAATACCTGGAAAAGTTTAACAGTCAACTTCAGACCATCACTATGTTCATGGTTTTGGGCAGCAGCAATCTGAGATTGTAACGCAGCAATGTTGAACAAAAGACAGACTTTTTCATAGGCTCCAGAGGCAATTGCTGCGAGGATGCAAAAGATAATATTTTATACTGTCTCAGCTTCAACTTGGGAATAAAACTTTTTGTTAAATTGATGTCTATTGAAGACAATTTTAAGTTGTTTCTTGCAAGAAAGTAGAACTTGAAGTATCTCAAAACTGGTCATTTGATTTATGCCAAATAATGAGTCTAAATCAAAATTCTTTGACATATTTTAAAGCAAAAAAGTTTACCCAGAGTCCTTTTGGCAGAAAGAAAACCTCCTTCATCAAATGCATCCCGCCACTTGAACTGAACACGGATCTAAAATAACAAATAATGTGAATTATCAAATGAAAGATGAGCAAGATACACATAACAGCAAACCATTTTAACAGAGCACAAAAAAAGCACAGCATTTGTTTTAAGACTATTGTTGCAATCTCTGTATTCTGGCAGGTAGTTTCTTGGCTTAAAATGTCTAGGGGCGCACCCTGGCACCCCTTTTTCATTTCAGATACTAGCTATTTTATTATTACGATGATGCCTATAAGACTGTTTTACCAAATGTGATATTATAGAGCACATATATATCATAGAAAGTATCATCTTAAAAATCATATCAGCATTACATTAACAAATGTAAAAATGAGGATGCATTTGGACTTAAATTTTGATGCATGAAAAAAAAAAAGTATTGTGTAGACAGAAAACAATAAATAACTTCAAACTAATAATATATTTTCATCTAAAGGAAAAATTAATATAATTAAAAATTATATTGATTTAAAAAGGATTTAATTTATAAATATGAAAGTTTTAATTATAATTATAAATTTTTATAACAAAATTTGTTTTTCAATTTTTGTGACCGAGGCACATTTATGTCATCAATTTTGTTTTCTTGTCGCAACTGGAATTGAGCTAGCTGCTTCAATAAAAAATAATTTTAATATCCAAAATGAGTCTAGAAAACATTAAAATTGACTGAGATGAATCCCTAAGTGACTCTTTTGATGATTGGGACACAGATCAATATGAAAAAACATCAGATAAAGACATGGAGTTTTTTTTACCTACATAAGTACAGTTTCAAAAAATGTAAGTTTAACTATCCACTCAATTAGGCCACTAAAATTAAAATTTCTGAATAGTCTGAACAACAAAATGTATTTTACAGCGTGTACAGTTAAATAATAGGTTTCTAATTATTCTCTAACAATGTTGTAATGATAATTTTATTTTCCAATCGAGTTTTGCCTTTAACATTTTAAAAAAAAAAAGTGTTTGTTTACATAATCAGCTGATCAAACAGCAGATTTTAGTTTTCATTGGTTTTGTTGTTGTTATTTATGTCTAACTCTAACGAGTAAATAATGGAAGTTATTAATTTATTCTTTTTAAAATATGTTACTAGGTAATTTATTTCATATAGCCTTAATTTAAATATTTTTTGTTTCTAATCAGTGCAGATAAAACATTGCTAATTGACTAGGACTCGGAACAAAACATATTATATGAAGATATGAACCAGGGTCCCCCCAAGCAGGCCATACCTAAATCTATCCCTAAAAAAAGCATGGTCTAAATACTCTGGATTCTAAAAAGCAAGCAACTAGAAATGTTTTCCATAACTAAAAACTCCAGGTAAGGAATATTTGATATTATAATTGCAGTACTAATGAATGATATACAGGCTAAAGCCATAAGCCACATATTTAGGATTTTATGCTTGATAATTGTTCGGGCAAAAACTTTTTCTTATCCTAACATTATATATTATTTAAACTATTAAATTTCTCCAAAACACTCTTTCTGTCAGGAGATCATATTGAAAATTTGTGACTACACCAATGCTTATGCCAACCACATGAGAGAAGACAAATAGTACCACTTACTAACTGGAAGAAACACATACAGAAGTCAACATTTGTTTTTGTTTACTTAAGTACATGAACCTAATTCCATGCTGCTGTGTTACTGACTCAAATGTAATGGTAATTAAATTATTGAAATGTGAGTATACATTTCTGTCTAAATAAGTGACATAATTGTTTATTGCTAGAACATCCCCTAAGCTCAGAAGACTCTTAGACTGTGTTTGAATTTGTTAAGGCCTGATTTAGTTATGTAAGCTATAGCTTTATTATTATTATTTTCTATTTATTAAATTTTTATTAAAATTTCAATAAATTTTTTTTAATACACAAATTAGTTGTTATAATGTATTTAAATGTATTTAAAAAAATTAAATATGAACTTTTAAATATATAAAAAAAAATGTTTTAAACTTTGTATTTGAATAATTCTGCATGGTAAGATCACTTTTCTAAATTTAACAACAAAATCTCTATTTACGCATGTTTCACAAAAAAACAAACAATGGTTGTATCAGTAAAATTCTTTTTTAAAATTTTGTATATTATATTGTAGAATTAAATTCCAATAAATATTTAACTATTTTTTCAATAGGTTTATTTTTTCCTTCTTACACTATGTCATTTGTCTCAAAAAAATGTTAAAATAATTTTCACATACCAATCATAATTGTGAAAAAACACACAATCATTTTCAAGCACATTTTATAAAATTCGAATCCCCATTCATTTGTGAACAAGTAAATATATAATATGATGGGTATTAATTGGCTACTCTTTTTAATGGTTTCCCATTATGTGAGATAACCTAAAAAAAACCAAAAAACATTGGCCTGCAAAGAGTTATAGAGATAATTTTTTTACATCCTTTTTTTTATTCTTTATCAAAATATATGATGCAAATATGTTTGCATAACTCTAATCAAACCTTCCACCCCCCCCCCCCCCCAACCATAAGTATTACTTTAAAATTTTGTAAATTTAAAAAAAGGATCAACCTTATTGGAGTACACTAAAGATTTCTCAAAGAAATAATCTCTCCATGTGCTCCTGTTGAAAAAGTAGACATGCAATAGCTGAAGCATTAAGAAGAGAAATAAAATGTACCTGATTCTCTGCAATAGGAAGTTTGTTCTCAATGGCAACCAACTGATCATAGTATCTGGAATTTTTAAAATTATAATCAGTTATTTATTAAATGATACTACTTAACCAAAAACTAATGTACAAATAGCCTACATTCAGAAAAACATTTTTTAAAATCCCTTTGATATTCTACCTTGTTTATTAAATCAATAATATTGTATTTCATGAACTTACAGAAATTCATATCGCATACAGGATTTACAAAAAAACATACTGATCATATTATTTATCAGTAAATGTAATGAGATTGAAAAATATTTTTTTGTTATTGTTGCTTTTTTTTTTCTAGAATGGCAGTAAAAGTAACATTTGTTGCACAGGTTTTTTCCCCCCAACATCAAAATTTGGTGCAGTATTATGAAATTATTAAAACTTTTATTACAATGAAATTTCTTTAATAAAATCATAATTTTGTGTTTAAGTTCTGTATCACAGTATCAGTCATCGAACTCACAAAAAACAAATCTATGACCCCATTTAGGATCAAGGACCAACAGGTATCTAAAGTATAACTTAAAAACATAGTTTGAAGTAAAATCCATCAATGGCTGATATATAAAATATTGTAGGTAAAACACTTACGCCTAGTGCCCTGAGCTAAATCTTGTGACCCTGTCTGAACTGTCTGCTAATACTGTTAACTAGTAAACTAAGACTTAAACTCTTTTTAATTTAATTTTTACAAAGTCTAGATGTCCGGCGACGAATAATTCACGAAATATTCGTCTGACGACCAGGTCAGATGACCACCGTAACAAAGTTGGGTGAGATATCTGTCTGTCAGCCTTGTCACGTGACCGCTAATAGTCGATCATAAAACTGGCATCGGAGATGCATGGGGGGGGGGGGGCGGGTAACCCCCTCTTTCAATAAATAAGGGGGGGGGGGGGGGGACCAAGGCATACTAAAGTCGATCATAAAACTGGCATCGGAGATGCATGGGGGGGGGGGCGAGTAACCACCTCTTTCAATAAATAAGTGGGGGTGGGGGGAGACCAATGCATACTAGAAGGAAGAAATACTGAGAGCGCGAGAGAAAGGATAAAAATGACAGTGAGGGTGATAAATAATTAAGGTGGGCAGGTCGAAAGCTCACAAAGACATAGACCCTTTATCATAATATAGGGCCAATGTAGTGTGCTGTTGGGGTAGCCTACTTCTCACGCAATATTAATAGCCTAATAAAACTTTTTTGACAGTAGATCTATTGACAGTCAACTGGCAACTATTGGTCTTATTTTGTTTGGTTTATATTTTAAATTTAGGCTACTAGGTAGAGCTTTTTAAGATATTTAAACCAAGATAACGGACTTATTTTTGTTACTTTTGCCGGCGACCTCTTGTCACATGACATGTCTGCCGGAATAATAACACATACTAGTTGTCAGGCTGTCACGTGACAAGCCCGCCGGAAGAAATCTCCCACACTAATGGTCCAGTTGCCGGACGGATGTGTAGACACTGACTGCCTAATTTTAAAAAAATAATTACTGACATTGGATCATATTTTTGTTTTGACTATCAGACTCAGACTACCATCACTATCAGTACTATACCGAAGCACTGAATTTTCTGTCTATAGACTATATATTGTGATGGTCCCCTAGTTAAGTTTGAAATATGACAAATTATTATTTTGACCTTTTCATTGGTTGTAAATAAAATTATTTGACAAATAATTTTCATTACAGTTTTTTTAAGAGCTTTAACCAAATTTCTTTTGGATCTGTCTTTTTAGGTTTAATATGGTAGCATATCACGATTATTAAAAAACATTGCTAAACTAAAATGTGTCTGCTGTGAAAATCAAAATGAAACAAGATTTTTTAGAAATCTCCAATTTATTATTATTATTACTCACCGGTACAAAACTTCTAAGGCTGATTCGTGCTTGTCGAGAGATTTTGTGATCATCGCATTTCTGAGTTTATTAAATTCAGATAATGCTTGGTGATAGTCATCAGGATTGGCTTGTGTAAACGTATTCTGTATAAATGTTCTTAAGGGTTTAACGAAATCTATTTCATAAGTCTTTTTCAAAGGAACAGAAATGAACGAAGCCATCTTGGTTATTGTGTGTTTGGTCACGTGGGATATTGGTCTATTTTAAGCTTTAATGACGTCAACAATGACTTTAAAAAAAAAAAAAAGTTTTCAAAAAGTTAAACAAATTTGAAGAAAAAGAAAAATATAATTTAAATTAATAATAATAAGTCATAGGTTTAAAAAAAAATGTAATATCTAGCATACTTGTCCTTTGAATAAAAGAGATGCAATGTTATGTAGCTAAACATTTATAATCGCTGTTCACTGATATACGTAGGTGAGGACCTAGTCTAAAAATAGAATTATTGGTAATTGTCAAGCGGTGCTTATTCAAAAGTTGGCAAACATTGAATTCATGGATGACTAATTTTATCTTTTAGAAAAGAATATAATATAGAAATCAGTTCCAGGCAAGCCCTCTGAAAACGAAAGTAAAGATAAAATATATAGCCTAAATATGCATCCATTGAATGAAAAAATAAGTAACAAAATACTATAAAAATACTGTTTTAATTAATGTGTAAATTAATGCTTTTGAAAGCTAAATAGAAACAAATATATATTATACTGGGTATATATATAAATATTATACAAAATATACTAATGCCTGCCTGAGTATAAGTAAATTTTATTTAAAAATATAACTATGTGTGGTAAATATCATTTGTTCTTTCGATAGCTTACATTGAGCCTATCACATAGTTCACATAGTCATAGTATTTGTTTTTAAAAGTTGGGGGTAGTAGGGGATTTCAGGCCATTTGTAGTACTTAAAACTGAAACACGTATATTTATTGTCACATTTCTTTATTTCATTTAAAAAACGCTTGCATTCCATAATATTACGAAAGGTAAAATTTTTAATTAACATGACATTGGGGAAGCACTGATGAAGTATCTTTTGTTGTGTGTAGCAGCCTAGTGATGGCTTACTCACATCACGTGACCAAACAAGGAAGTGACTAAGCGACTCCCATTCCGGACCACTGATGTTGCTGTGGTACATACAACCATGATACCTAGTTTATAAGATGGGAAATTGACAATGAAAAACACATTTCATGACATTAAATTCCCGATATTTGCGCTAAATGAGATTCCTTTAAAAAAAATACCACGTCCCCTTTCTATATTAGTGTTCTAATGCGCCACTCCTTTAAACCGCAGATACATTACATTATATTCAAACTGAGACTATTTCCGTAAAACAAAAGAAAATATTATGCACTAAATACACTTTGCGGTTTTTAAAGAATCTCATTTATCGTAGTTATCGGGAATATTATTTTGCGCGCCATTGAGCTCAGCGACACACCTTACTTTATTTCATACAATGAGAATGAGAGTTATATTAATTGATCATATTTTTCATATTTCTAAGAATATTTGCAGGTCACAAAATTAAAAATTTGTCACGATATTTTTTAAAAGTATATGTTATTATTATTATTTTCGCTAATGGTTGCCTGTGTCCCATTATAATAATTGATAAAAAGATAAGTGATTTAAAGTACAATCTTCCAACCTTTAACTCGTATTTTTAATACACAATCTTTTAAGGGCGGATTAAATGAAATGATAATAATAATAATAATAATAAAGTTCATTTCAAAAACACGCTTCATCCCCAAAGGCTCGAAGCGCGGTACAAAGTCAACAAAAAACATATCTATAATTTACCACATTTAAAACAAACGATGATGGGTTTTACTGATTCATGATTGACAAAACTTTTACCAATGCAACTTTCTTCTAGTTCAATAGATATTGTTAGGTTCGTTGTGCAATTTCGTTTACTTTTCACCGGTATTGGCACTTATAAGGAGTCTTTTTTTTTCTTTCAGTTTGATGTACATTGAAACCTGTTGTAATTACAAGCTCTTCTACCAGTGATTTAGTTGTTGTACTTGCACGTTCTTCTGCCAATGATTTAGTTATTGTACTTGCACGTTGTTCTGTCAATGATTTAGTTGTTGTACTTGCACCTTTCTACCAATAATTAAGTTGTTGTAACTGCAAGTTCTTCTGCAAATGATTTAGTTGTTGTACTTGCACGTTCTTCTGTCAATGATTGATTTGTTGTTATTGCAAGGTCTTTTGAACATGATTTGTAATTGGTGTTGTAATTGCTTTATGAAAACCTTCATATTTATGTTCCTTTAACTCTAGAGTGTGTATGGTTTTTTGTTTGATTCAATAGATTGAAATAATAATAATAATCATGATCTTTTCTTGAGACAGTTTGATTGATATATTCGATATGAAGCAATTTTGTTTGGTCACACAGGATTTAAGTGATATGAAACAATTTAGTTTGGTCACACAGGATTTAAGTGATATGAAGCAATTTAGTTGGACGCACATGATTGAAGTGATATGAAGCAATTTAGTTTGGTCACACATGATTTAAGTGATATGAAGCAATTTAGTTGGTCATACATAATTTAAGTGATATGAAGTAATTTAGTTGGACGCACATGATTGAAGTGATATGAAGCAATTTAGTTTGACCACACATGATGGAAGAGATATGAAGCAATTTAGTTTGACCACACATGATGGAAGTGATATGAAGCAATTTAGTTTGACCACACATGATGGAAGTGATATGAAGCAATTTAGTTTGACCACACATGATGGAAGTGATATGAAGCAATTTAGTTTGGTCACACATGGTTTAAATGATATAAAGACATTTATCATTTAGGTTGGCCATCAATGATTGAGGTGATATGAATCCATAATTTGGGTTGACCACCAATGATTTAGGTGATTTCAAAAGAACAATTGCTATTGTGATTGTGATGTAAGTGGAAAAGGTATGCAAGGCTTCAAGCTAAGGGTCGCGTGTAGAAGTGGTGGAATTGGATTGTGTTCTTATGCTATAGCTTTGCTCCGGTATGTTACAGTATTTTTATATGTTACACAAAACAATTTTAAAAAAATCATAAATATTATTGAGCAATTATTTATAGTTAATTTGAGGATTAAAAAAAAATAGATAAGATTTTGACGAGTTTAAGCATTAGTAAAACCCACCTAGTCAAATATGAACTTTTACACTTTCATGTGCATGTTCAACAAAATAACAGGGCCACAGAGGATCTGATTCTGTATCATTAAGAACTCTTTTTCAAATTATATATAAGGAAAATATCAAGATAACCTTTTCCCTTACAATTTCTTTTGTATGAACGTAACACTTTCTCCCATACACATTTATATATTTTTAAAAAAAAGTATGCAAATAAATTCCAATTCAATATCAAGAGCCACATTAATAGATTTTCAAAATGATAAGTGTTCCATTTGTTTTATCACATTTTAAATGTCATTGTATTTTCAGCAGCCACTTGAACTTGACTTCTTTTCTTTTCGAGTTGAAGAATTCTTTTCCGGAAAGGGAGAGAACAATTGTTCGTTTATTGTAAAGGCTTGTGATTCCAAGATATGTCAAATGAATGGCTGCCCCCTTGAATGGTTCAACCTGGGACAATTGTACATATTTAGAAAATTTTAGGAGATACAATTATAAACATATAAATATAAAGTAACTGTTTTTTTTTCTGCATACGTTTGTACCTTTATTGATATATCTTGACCAAATTTGCTCTATATGAACTTTTTATTACATTCAGTTTGGTGCCCTAAATTCTTTTTTTTTTTCCTTAAAAGAACTATGTAAATAAAATGACCAACAAATAATCCTACATGAACGGATAGATCGTGACAAAATTAGTACACATGCACTTGATTATCCATATTCAAATACCGAATGGTACTGAATTAATAAAATCTAATCGTTTGGGGCCCCATTCCATTTTCCGTGATATAAGCAATGTAAATACCAAAAGGCTTAAACCACAACTAAGGGTTTATGTGAATCAGTAGATCTAGTCTTATATGGTTATGGTTGTAGGCGTGGTATTTATTATAAAAAAGTAATTTTTCCCATGTGGAGCGTGTTATTAAGTTTAATCCACGAAGTTATATTATACAGGGGGGTGTCAAAGCTAATTGAAATGTTTATTTAGTTTTTTTATTACAGTTGAATAGTAGAAACATTGTCACGCTTGTTTGAAAATGAGCCAGCGAGTTCACTCTGTCCCCAGGCCACAAGATCTGTTTCTTTATCCCTTCTCCACACATATCTCTATCAGTTGATTTTGGATCCTTTGAGAGGTATAACGAGCGTTAGCAACGGATGCATGGAAGTGTTTCTCAAGGTCTTTGTCCCCAGCCCCCCCCCCCTTTCCACTCTAAGCTGAAGCAGATCATGATCATTTCCACTGACATACCAGGCCACAAGATCTGTTTCTTTTTCCCTTCTCCACACATATCTCTATCAGTTGATTTTGGATCCTTTGAGGGGTATAACGAGCGTTAGCAACGGATGCATGGAAGTGTTTCTCAAGGTCTTTGTCCCCAGCCCCCCCCCCCCCTTTCCACTCTAAGCTGAAGCAGATCATGATCATTTCCACTGACATTATATTTTTCTTTCACCACGAAGAGCGAGGTCGTGTGTTATGCAGAAAATGATTGTAGATAATATTGGGGAAAAGCTTATTTTGATTTTCTATAATCTTATTAGAAGTAGACTTGTCTATCAGACTTAGGATATGTCGGTCTGGATTCCTAATGAGGCTCAAGAATGATGTTGCATCCTGCTGAGCACCATTGTGCCACTCAATTTCCACATGATTAGGAGCACCCTGAGGAAAGTTACATGTGTTGCTATAAAGGCCACTTGGGACCCGCGATGAATTTGTTGCGGGGAAAAAAATTACAAAATATACATAATGGGCCTTTAAGACGACTAGAATAGGCAACCCAACGGAGAAAAATGATCCTTTAAGACGACTAGAATAGGCAACCCTGCAACGGAGAAAAATGATCCTTTAAGACGACTAGAATAGGCACTTGTCCATGATAGTACAACGGTGTGCTGCTGATTAAAAGCAGCAGTCAGTATGGTACTTGTCCATTATAGTACAACGGTGTGCTGCTGATTAAAAGCAGCAGTCAGTATGGTACTTGTCCATGTGCTGCTGATTAATAGCAGCAGTCAGTATGGTACTTGTCCATGTGCTGCTGATTAAAAGCAGCAGTCAGTATGGTACTTGTCCATTATAGTACAACGGTGTGCTGCTGATTAAAAGCAGCAGTCAGTATGGTACTTGGCCATTATAGTACAACGGTGTGCTGCTGATTAAAAGCAGCAGTTAGTATGGTACTTGGCCATTATTGTACAAAGGTGTGCTGCTGATTAAAAGCAGCAGTCAGTATGGTACTTGTACATTATAGTACAACGGTGTGCTGCTGATTAAAAGCAGCAGTCAGTATGGTACTTGTACATTATAGTACAACGGTGTGCTGCTGATTAAAAGCAGCAGTAAGTATGGTACTTGGCCATTATAGTACAACGGTGTGCTGCTGATTAAAAGCAGCAGTTAGTATGGTACTTGTCCATTATAGTACAACGGTGTGCTGCTGATTAAAAGCAGCAGTTAGTATGGTACTTGTCCATTATAGTACAACGGTGTGCTGCTGATTAAAAGCAGCAGTTAGTATGGTACTTGTCCATTATAGTACAACGGTGTGCTGCTGATTAAAAGCAGCAGTCAGTATGGTACTTGTCCATTATAGTACAACGGTGTGCTGCTGATTAAAAGCAGCAGTCAGTATGGTACTTGTCCATTATAGTACAACAGTATGCTGCTGATTAAAAGCAGCAGTTAGTATGGTACTTGTCCATTATAGTACAACGGTGTGCTGCTGATTAAAAGCAGCAGTTAGTATGGTACTTGTCCATTATAGTACAACAGTATGCTGCTGATTAAAAGCAGCAGTCAGTATGGTACTTGTCCATTATAGTACAACGGTGTGCTGCTGATTAAAAGCAGCAGTCAGTATGGTACTTGGCCATTATAGTACAACGGTGTGCTGCTGATTAAAAGCAGCAGTCAGTATGGTACTTGTCCATTATAGTACAACAGTATGCTGCTGATTAATAGCAGCAGTTAGTATGGTACTTGGCCATTATTAGTACAACAGTATGCTGCTGATTAAAAGCAGCAGTCAGTATGGTACTTGTCCATTATAGTACAACGGTGTGCTGCTGATTAAAAGCAGCAGCCAGTATGGTACTTGGCCATTATAGTACAACAGTATGCTGCTGATTAAAAGCAGCAGTCAGTATGGTACTTGGCCATTAAAGTATAGAGAAAATAACATCAATTTGTTTCTATATTATTTTTTTTAATTTTGACAAATTTAACCATCGGTCTAACAGAATAATAACAACTCTTGGAATGAACAGGATCCATCATACCGCTGCTCTAAAGCCACTTTAACAGACGTACAATGACGCGCACTATGGTAATCGTGTTACAGACCTGTTTACTCTTACGATTTTGGTGTACAGTGTACGATTTTGGTGTACAATGTACGATTTTGAGGTGTAGACATTATATATACTATATGTTTATTTTTCACTTTAAATAAAAGGTAGTGAACGATTTTGTAATGATGTACGATTTTAATAGTTTGAGGGTAAACAGGGCTGGTGTCACCTATTATTCTTTATATGTTGAGTGCATGAAGCAAAGTAGGCCGACTAGATTGGAATATAACTACTTCACGTTTATTTGGAGTTGAAATTATCATTGCCATATACGCTACTCATCCTCCAAATACAGGCAACCCTATGAGTGGAAGATTCAACTCAGCCCTTATTACATAATTATGTCAACCCCATGATTGAAAGGCTCAGCTCAGTCCCTCTTACCCAATTACCTCGACCCCATGATTGGAAGGTTCAGCTCAACCCATGTTAACCAATTACCTCAACACCAGGTTGGTAGGTTCAAGAAAACCCCCTTCAAAGTATATATGTCAAAGTAAATAACCAAGTATCTCTAGCCAGAGAAGTAAGCACCGGGGTACCACAAGGCTGCGTTCTCTCTCCTGTACGGTATACAATATATACCAATGATATTCAAAGCTCAAGCAGCACCGTTCCAATCTTAAAATTTGCTGATACCACGATTGTTGGCTTAATATCTGAAGGAGAAGGCCCATACCGTAACTTAGTAACAAGCTTTATCAGTTGGTCCGATGAAAATTTTCTCCGGTTGAATGTCTCAAAAACAAAATAAATGGTTGTTGATTTCAGGAGGGGGAAACACAAGATTACAGATCTCACCATAAAAAATCAAAATGTGGAGAAAGTGGAGGCGTACAAGTACTTAGGTGTCACCATTAATAATAAGCTAACATGGCATGAGCACGGCCAAATCCTGTATAAGAAATTCAACCAAAGATTGTTCTACCTCAAAAAAATGCACAATTTTGGCGTAAACAAGCAAGTCGTTAACTTATTCTACAGTGCAACTATTGGAAGCTTTGCTTAATTTCAGTATTACCTGCTGGTGTGGGAATTCAACGTCTGATATTAAACACCGCATAAACCGACTAATCAAGAAAGCTAGGAACATAACACAAACTAAACATCCTTCACTTGAAGAACTATTTGAAGAAAGATGTTTTTGCAAAACTAAACACATTTTGGATGATACATCCCACCATCTTCATCCTAGATACTTAGGATCGGGCCGTTCGGGTCGAATTCTTTCCATCAGGGCGAGGACTGACAGATATAAAAATTCGTTTGTTCCCCAATCTGTATGAATTTACCGGCGTGCTTCCTCTGAAGTCACACATCTGAATGAGAACTAATAAGTCCCCGATTTTACTAAGAGAACTCACTGAATGGCTGTTTGAAATAATTTATTATAAATGTCTTGTGTTCAAATTGTTTTATTTTTGTGCTGAAAATGTATAATGCAATCAAAAAACATTTCCATTTGTGGATCAATAAAAGAATCTTATCTTATCTTCTACCCCATACAACAACTCCAGTATTGAAAGTTGAACTCACCCCTTACATCAACCATAGTATTGGAGGTTGAACTCACCCCTTATATCAACCATAGTATTTAAAAAGGGGGGTGGGTACTCCCTCCTCGAAGCAAGTCAAGTGCACCCCACCTCGTAGCAAATTGGGTACAACATTATAACGAAACTATTTTTAAAACAATAAAATAAAAATAACTAAATTGTCAATTTAAAAAGTTTTAAAAAGAATAATATCTGGTGCCTTTAACCGATTACAATTAGTGGAATCTATAAAATATCGCTATTCTCGATATATTTGATGATCCTTATATTTAAGACTAATCTTGTTAGAGGCTTACCGTATTCGGTTTTAAAAATCGTTCTGGCCGCTGCTGCCTTGATTCTCGTGCTCGCATATATAATCTGTATTTTTTTAAAATTCATTTCTTTACACCAGCTTCGCAAGTTTAAAGACTTCAATAACACTCTATGAAAATGCCTTTACATTGATATCAAGTTCTGCATATTTTAAAATATTTTTGGCCAAGTATCAAACATGTGCAATCTATTTTCAAATCATATTTCATATAAAAGAATGCCTTTTAAAGTAGGGATAAGTGTTCATTGTAAATTGTATGATGGCATCATGCTTTAAAAATATTATTAGCATAATTTTAAATGTATTAAAAAATACTTAGCTTATATTTTTTAAATTTCCAACTGATTTTGTCTTTTTAATATCAGATAATAAAGCAACTACCCCACATGTATGCATGGATCTGTAAAAACGTAATATTTTTTTCTAGATGAGAATCTAGCAAAAAGAAAAAAAAAATGATTTTGGTGAACTAGTATTTCGATTATCAAGCACATTCCATTTTTTTTTGTTGGTACTAGTTTTTGAAAAAAATCGAATTCCTAAATTGTCAATTTAAAATACATTCTCTGGCTTTGTTAAAAATTGTTTAAAAATAAATTGTAGAGGCAATTTGTAATTTATCACTGAAAAAAAGTTATAGCGGTTTGAAATTTCAAATAAACATTTCAATCAACTAAATATTTGGAAATGTATACTTTATTTTTATACGATTTTTCCCAGATAAAATCTCACATTAATAAATATATATTTTAATTCGTAAACAACACATGTCTTCTTAAAATAATTACGGCGTTCATATACGATTTTTAAACATGACAAATTTTCAAACCCCATAAATTCTAATTAACAGGGTTTTCTCCCCTTCTATATTCTGGTAACATTTTGAAATAATAAAAAAAAAAATAATTATTTTAAGTAAGTTGCTGTTTTTGTTCAACATGCAAAGTGATGGTTGCAGTACATTTTAGTGATAGAAACTGTTTTTTTTTTTTTTTTTTTTTTTTTTTTTTTTTTTTTTTTTTTTTATTTAAATTCATTTATCAATTAAGTAGCCCTTCAAAATGATGTACATATAAAAAAAAAAAAAGAAACAACTAAATTACTATTTGCATAACACAAGCAGGTCAAGCAGACCCGCCCCTCGACTATTCGAGGACCCTTGCCAATTTTTGTTTTTTTCACCTCCCCCCATCTTGCATTGAAAGAGGATAATAAAGAAAATATCTTCAAGACTTCTTTAAGCTTGTAAAATATCCGCGTCCCTCTGCAGTCATAGGGGTTGCCTGGGCTCAAAGGATGGTCTTAAGGTTGCTCTCCAGTTAATGAAAAATGTTGCAAAACTAAATACAGAGGTGTGCTAAAATGCATTCATGTATTTTGAATTATTCAAAAAATGTGTGGGAACTAAAAGGATTTATGGAGCGAAAAATAAACAGGGGCAAAAGCATGAATACGCTCATGGGCAACACAGCTGCAGAGATTTCAGTTCATGTCCCGCTGGTGCGGAGTTAGAGATGTCTTTGAACATTAGCCTGGCTAATTTTGGCGATTCACACCCGAAAGTTTAAAAAAGTCACCTCAAAAGTGTCCGGAAAAAAACCCACCGAATTCAAATGTTAGCCAAAATGCACCCCTGCATTTTGAATTTTCCCGACTGTCTTCAGCACACCCCCCACCCCCACCGCCATGTCTGCACCCCACTTCCTTCACCCTGTTCAAAGTCAAAGTATTGGGTTTAATATAAGTTTGAGCCAAATTGAGCACGCCACAACCGGGGTGAATTCAGTTGTTGTATGGCACTGGGCGCCACAATGTTTTCCCCCGACCAATAAACATTTCCCTCCCCCGTTCAAAAAGTCTAATAGAAATATTGAATTCAAAAAAAGAAATTGACACCTGGGTGGACCACTCCATCCATCTTCTATCTACGCCACTTGCATGGATGTCGCTAAAGTGTTTGGTGTCAGGTGTTTTTACGCCCTCCATTCTTTTCAACTCTGAAACCCATTACTTTCAACCATTAAATACCACCAAAGCCCACCACCCCCCCCCCCCCCCCCCC